>CM060957.1:68539031-68649031 GCA_030765055.1 Mantis religiosa | reverse complement strand
CATCTCCCTTTTTGTTGTAATTTAGGTCCTCCTACGTTAAGTCCTATCGGACGATGAATGAAATAGGTGAAATGCTGCTCAAATGATTCCGGGGTTCATGGAGCTTAGAGCTACCCGATATTCGTCTTTTAGAATAAGGGAAAACCCCGGTAGAAACCTTATCTAGCTAACTCACCCTAACCGAGATTCAAAATCGGGGCCTCTTGACGTCATCTCTGAAAATTTGGATAAGCTAAAAGAAAATCTACTGAAAAAACATGAGAAGTATGGTACTTTAAAAAATGTATTGAATAAATTATTATTGAAGGTTTCGATTTACACTTCTTTTATTTACATGTGAGTTACATAAGGTGTTTCTTATTGTGGTGCACCATTTGCTGTAGAAGGAGAACAAGGGCATTTACTCTAATCAAAACTTGGGCTACACGTTAAGGTGTGAGAATTCCCGTTCGAGAGGCCCCCGCTTCGATTGGTCTTCTCGTAAATTTGGCGTGATTGCTTCTCTATCATTACTTACGAGTATTTTCTCGAAATTCATTTTAATTTTGTTTCCTTCTCCCTTACCAATATTTACATTATTATGTTTAGAACTTTTCTAAGTGTGTCTTAGACACGTTCTGCAATAACTGAACGTACTAAGGTTCCAGAAATGTCTTGGCCTAATTGTCTTCTTTTTACTGACTTACTAATTGGTGTTCCTTAAACCTTATATGTAATAATACTCTTTTTGATGTAAAATTAAAGCCTATGCTTTTTAGATATATTAAGTAATTGGAGTTATTCATCCATTTACATATCACATCTTTCTAGAATTCTACTATTAATCTTACTAATAGTAATTCTGTTATAAGTATTTACAAATCAGCATACAACGTTTATATTTTGTTTTGAAGTTACTGCCAACTTATACATGTGAAGCTGCCTTCAACAAACCAATGAAGCATTACTTGCTATATCGTTTTAAGCGGATCTGATTGTACTACGGTGCCAAGCAGTTAAGGAGCCGCGGCAATACGTCCTATTGATCTAACAGCTGATGTTATAAACGTGTCCGATATGTTGGGGAAGAGCTTTGTGTGGTGGCAATACCTTCCAGACTGACACCATCCAATTCCACCCCTCCTCCATGCAACACGTAAGCCGGTTGGTTCGGGTTGGGCGAGCAATGTGCGGGGTAATTAAACCGCTTGTGTCCGGGGATCACGCCTCGGCAGTCAGCGGCCTGTGCCTGAAGAGACCCTCTGAATAATTACCCTCCGTGGGAGAGACAGAAACAGACTACGGCGTGGAGAATAATAAAGAGGACGGCCGTTTCCTTTATTACTAAACTGAGTGCTGATGTTGGGCAATTCATTAACGAAGGGGCTAAGTGGTGGCGGCGGTTTTGTGAGGAGGTGTAAGGTTATCACGCAGACAGAGATTTGTGCGACTGGCGAGCCACTCATGTTTTGCACTATCCCCCTACAATGACAAATACCTACAAGAAACGGGCGTAAAACCAAAGTCCGGAGCTAGCAAAATTGGAAAAATTGGATCCCAAGTTAATTTTACGCGTGTTTCTCTTCTCAGAGGCATTTATTACCCCCGAATTACGCACCCCAGGTTTCCCTTTGCACCTCCTTGATGAGCTTGTAATAGATTTTATTTGACCTGCTATGTGTTTCTGTCATCGCTTTTTCGTACCACAGGACTTTGAAGTGTCTTCAATGCAAAGGAGGCTGAAATTGCATTGTCAGGCACTAAGATAGGGCTAACGTAGGTTAAATGGGTTAGGATAAAGCGGACTGGTAATAAATTATTGCAACAATTAACAGATCAAAAGAAAATATTCGGACCCTCCAATGTTATAATAATAAATAGGAATTTGACAAACAGTTATTTTCGGGTGACGGTTATATCTGTCGTAGTTTGCTTCATTACCTTTGTTATTAGGACTGGTATATCTTTATAATAATTTAAATGATTTATTTTTTATTTAGATACAGTATGTTAACGCTTACATGTAACGCTTACCGAACGCTTCTTTCCCGGATGCTCTAGCCGCCATAGGCTCGGAGAAAAGCTTCGAAAACTGCCAAAAATGTTTACTTATTTATTTTTTAATGTGGTCAGTCCCCCGCATTTTGGGCCGCTGATTACCCTAAAGTGTTTCGTTCCTCCGTAGCTCCCATAGTTTAGCCACTACGTCCAAAAAACCTCCGAAAATAGGGCGTTGGCGCCCCTAGCGGCGGCAGTTCGAGTTGAGGACCGAGCATCTTACGGCCATCTCGGGACGGCAAATCCAACGGTGCAAGAACCGGGTCGCTAGCTCTAATAGTTTAGGAGAAAATTGCGAAAAACCGTTTGACCTGTAACATTTTCTGTGCTTTTGTGGTTATCATCGTTACATGAACATTACATTAACGGGTACCAGTGACTGCGTTTCTGTAGGATGCCAATATAGACTTAATTTATTATTTAATGCAATCTGTAAGGAAGTCCTTTACTGTATCAACACTTTGGTAACTGCGGTGGTTTCCTCAGGATAATCTCAATATCGTTGAGGCTAGGTCAAAAAGGAGGAGAAAAGAAAAATTATGGCAGATTGTTAAATTAATGTTTAAAAATACTGCAGCAAATTGTCCTTTTTAATCCGTCTGGACTTTAAAGTCAATTCTATGAGTCATAGATACCAATAAACAAATACAAAATCACAAAATGCCTACATTCCAGTTCTAGGTACATAATCCACACAGCTGATCTGGACTATATAGAAAGGTAACTATAAATAGGTATACCAATGTTTTCATACAATGTTACATATGTGTAGCAAAGTGACAAATTAGTAGGGATTTTTCTTGCCCTAATGTGTATTAGATCAGCACTGCTGTTCACGATATCTTGCGGAGATGTATTAGTAGTGTCTAACTCTTTCAGGTATACAAGGAGGCGTGTCCGTAAAATAAGGACTCCAAGACGCTGGAGCCGCGAAGAACGCTATTACGCGAGGTCCTGCAACACTGGTGTTTAGCTTGCTTCCACCCCTCCAAATCCCCACCACAACGAACCCGTTACAACCATTAGTCTTGTCTGGACAGCCGTTTGCGATTGAGCTTCCTATCACTTCCGCCGCCAAGTGCGAGTTGCGTGCAGTGATCCGTTTTTTTTAGTGCCAAGGGCACTACCCCAACGGAAATTCATCGTCATTTATGCGAAGTCTATGGGCCACAGTGTATTGACGTCAAAAACCTGCGAATGTGGGTCAGAGAGTTCAAATACGTACGTACAGACGTCCATGACGAACAGCGTTCTGGTCGGCTTTCGATTTCAGCCGACAAATGCTTAAAGATCGGCGTGTGACAGTTCGCCAGCTGTGCGAACTTATCAGTAAGACTGGGATTGACAAGATTTTGACCGAGCATTTGCATTATCGTAAGGTGTGTGCGAGGTCGGTCTCCAAAATGCTCACCGAAGACCATTAACGACAACGTGCTGAAGCGACCCACCGGTTCCTGGAGCGCTATGCAGAATAGGGCGAGGAATTGTTGGATTCAATTGTCACTGGCGATGAAACCTGGGTGCACTACACAACACCTGAAACTAAAGAGCGTTCTCGTCAGTGGCGGCATTTAAATTCACCGAAGCCGCGAAAGTTCAGACATTTTCTGCCGGCAAAGTAATAGCAGTGTGCTCTGGGACAGAAAATTTGTATTGTTGTGCTAGTTTATGCCTACCGGCAGAGCAATAAACGCCGCTAGCTACTGTGATACTTTAAAAAAATTGAAACGTGTCATTCAAAATCGAAGGAGCGGAATGCAAAAAAAGGAAGTGATATATCATCACAAAAATGCTCGTCCTCATATGCACATGCCACGGCTGATCTCCTGGCCCAGTTCGGATGGGACATCCTCACCCATCTCCCCTACAGTGCAGGCTTAGCACCTAGTGATTATCATCTGATTCCTGAGCTGAAGTCACATCTGGGTGAAACACATGTCCAGACCAACGATGATTTGCAAAACGAGGTTGAGTGCTACCTGCGCACCTTGGCTGGAGAGTGCTATGACAAGGATATACAAAAACTTCCACAGCGCATACAAAAGTGCATTGATCGCAATGGTGATTACGTTGAAAAATAGCTGTAAGTTCCGCCTTTCCATCAATGTAACATTTATTGACAATAAACATGTTTTCTGTATTAAATAAAATCGGAGACATTATTTTACGGACACGACTCGTAGTATCCGATGCACGTAGACATTGCACATGCAGTGAATGACGACAACCAGAATCGATAATTGAGAACGGGATAGATAGTTATTATCAGTTATTAATTAGTTACTGTTTCATTACAGAGTACCGTTATTGGGTAACTAATACTGTTTCTATTACTTCAGAAACAATTAAAATGTAACCATATATTACTCTCTGTCCACTCCTATTAAAACAATGCCATTATGTGCTTGAAACCACATATGATATCCAGTGGCATTGCTACAGGGTAGGCCATGTTGCTAACTGTTGAAGCCTATGGCCTCAGCACAACTATGCAAGAACTTATTTTTATTAGAAAATACTAAGCAAACGTAAAGGGTATAAAATGCTATCAGTTCTAGGATAGCTAAAGTTTTGGTTTTCTTTTGGCACTTTCTTTGATCTCATTAACTCTGAAAAGACATACCTATGCTATTTTAAATATGTGTGCCAAGATCAGTACACATTTAGTAAGTTGGGAAGACAACTGTTCTCAACATTTTCGAAGTTCATCGTTTCAATAAGAGATACATACGAATGATGCTATGAAACAAGCGTTTTCATTGAAGTGAAATCCCCAGCATTCCTCAGATCAATAACTTTCTTTCAGGGTGGTTAAAGGAACTATCTATAGAGAAATGCACAAGTACACAAGTCCTTGAATTGATTGATTTTACACCACATAAGGACAGTTCAAACAGACAGAACCAGTATAGGATATTGTGCATGAACCCAAAATCTTAACCCATTCCCTTAGCTCAGGTTTACAAGGAGATTTACTCAGACATCATCGGGTAAGAAGCTGAACTGCTGCCGCAATTAATCGACGTGAATATGAAGTCCTCAAATAAGTTTTAAGTGCTGTTGATGGTGGGAGTGAAGGGTCCACAGAATTGTTGCGTACCTTCTGGACTCCAACATCGTTTTGAAGTCAACGCCAATAAACCAATCAAAATGAGTCAAGTAATAGGAAGTTTCAATGAAAGAAATATTGTTTCATAGGGAATTAAACGTAACAGAAGTATGCGCTTTCCCAGGGTTTAATTTACAGGAATAAGTATGCCAGTATAGCCGAATCGGGAGTCAAATACAGGAGGGCGGATAATGTAGCAGAATTCTGACTTGATGTAAGTACTCCGAGTTTTCGTTTAAAAATTGGGTAAATTCTATTATTGAAGTGTTATTCATTAAATGACAAATAAAATGAAGCTCTTCTTTCCTTCACTAAATTCAAACAATACATGTTTTGATGCAAAGATCTTTTCTTGACCAAGGGTTACCATATACCGCTGTTCAGAGTTACCGTATGTAGAATGCATATTACGCGATAACACTTAATTAGTTATTCACGTAGGAACCGATAGATAACTTTTCTCATCACTTCTGGTCTGCCTTCGCCCAAGACAGGACCAGATGTCTTTCTTACTGGACCGCTAGCTCCGTTCTGTCTGCCCTCACTGGGGCACTGCAGCTGGGTGAGTGTGTGTGTGTGTGTGTGTGTGTGTGTGTGTGTGTGTGTGTGTGTGTGTGTGTGTCACAGCTCTAATAGCCTCTCTTTATTTACACCAAAATTCCATTTTGACTATTTTGTCTTTTGTGATATTTAGTCTCGGTCATGCCTTTATTAAGTGTCCGAACAATGCCTTTTCAAACGCAATCAAGTGTTATGCACTTGAAATCTATGCTAAGAACCCGCTTTCTCCCTCTCTTTTGTTAAATGACTGCACCTGCCCGCGTTTTGAAAAATATACAATGCTCCTTTGAAATCCAATACGATTCTTTATTCCTTGCATCCCTTAATTTCGGTATCAGTTTGAAACCCAAATTTGATTCTTTTTATACAACTGGAATAAATATATTCCAGTTTTACATATTTCCAGGAAAAATAAACAAACAGTACTCAAAATCTACAGTTTCTGCAGTTTTGTATAGTCATGAGCTACCTTATATTATGTTATGAAACATGACACTAACCATTCCTCTCTGAATTCCAACATACAATGCATCTCCTAATTGACTACATTAATATTGTCACCCATGGCATTGTTGTGTTGCCGCTGGGCGCGTGGGCAGGAAAGCTGGACGCTTGCCCAGAGAAAGAAAGAGACAGAGAGAGGCTGCAGAATTTTCTGACTTTCTCTTGCCGCCGCGATTGTTATCGGAAGGTCTGTGGCTTTCTCGAAACAACGACTGGGAGGTATATATAGCGGCAAGTGTTTGAAGAAGCGGTGTTTTTTTTTTTCCTTTCAATTTACGTCCTCCAACGTTAAGTCATATCGGACGGTGAATGAGTTGGGTGGTGCTCAAATGAGTGCGACAGTGGAAGTTTGATGTGTATCACAGTGATTACTTTCATTTGTTTACGTGCGGCGGAGCACGGAGTCTATCTTGAAGACAGCTGATTGTGAATTTCACGTCTTTTGACTGCAATAAAGAATGTTCTAAATTTCTGCAAACCAGACTTTTGATTCTACGTAGCCCCATCGATGAATGTCGAGCTCGTCTAAGCTCTATGGACTTTGAAATCATTTAAGCAACATTTCTCCAATATAGCCTATGACAACGTTGGAGGACATAATTTTTTAAGGTGAGGTGGGACTGGAAGACTGTTTCGATGTAGCAAAGGAGAGTGTCCAGAAAAAGAAGAAAGGAGATCACCTGACACCAATGACACGTTGGATCAACAATGCCACACCTGAATTAGCAGTTAAGTGTAATTATAGTGAATTTATGGGTCCGTAAAATTAAAAGTCCAATTTGCAGAAATTTAAGTGTTCTTTATTTCCATAGAAATACACTTTGGTCAACCCTTACAGTAGCAGAACATACGTAACATACACATTACAGTCTGCCATACCAACAAATAAATAGTTCACTTTCAAAACACAGCTGTACGAGTCCAATTCAATTACCTCTCACTACGACTGCCCCCACTGGCGAGCCACGGCTTCCTTTTATAGCTCCACTTACAATTTCTGGACACTTCTGGAATGTTCTGTACCAAACAAGAAATCGAACTTTCCAGTAAGTTATCTGTCTCTTTATGTGTTTCTGCAAGCTTTTACCTCCGCGCGAACTATCTGTTCCTTTGTGCACCCGGCCGCAACAATGCTCGCGACATTATTGTTTCTATGGTCACCGTTTTGGCTCCTTAACTCAGCTGTGGATTTCGATTAACAGCTAAGGAGGCGCCATTTTTCTTAAGTATCTAAAAGCTTTCCAAGACCTCATCACAATCTTCAACATGAATAAGCATCTGAGATGTACTTCCTGTTCCAAATAAGTAAAGTGAAAGTTAAGTACCCATCAAATTTATACGTTTAAATCAGAACTCCAGAAATAATCCCAAAATTAAACGGACAATAAAAGAGACATAACTAAAAGTATCGGATTTCTCGACTTATATGACTTTCTCTGGTCATTATTGTAAAGATGATTCTTTTGAGAGCTTATTCTGTACTGAAATTCCATGGTGTCCTGTTGCTTTCCCACTTCATTTCTTCCTTTTAGAGAGTATTAGCCAATAACAGACCATGTTGAGATTGAGCGAGGTTCTCATTTTGTTATTTATCTTCCATCTGTTAAAAATATATGTTGATGACAATCCATCACTAAAACAGATAAATCTGAAGGCTGACATAATTGGAAAAATGTCAAAATACCATTTCAAATCCCATGTCTAAAATTTCTTTTGATAATGTTTCAAACAACCAGCAGTGTATATTACATAAAGCGTAACCAGTGGCCAAGAGAGCTAAGAGCCAAAAGCAGGTGCAGGTCGCCCGGGTTCTCCCGGGCGCGACAGCCCCACGAGGGCAAAGGCTTAACAAACCGGCTGCCAGTCTAACGCCCACTTACATACGGGACAGGTGGACGATCATCCTACCGATCCGGGGAGATGTCAGCATCTCGGAATCCGCCAGCCGGAACATTGGTTTTCGTGACCAGGGCCGCTTACCTAGCGTAAGCTCCTCACTTTCCTCACGATGCTGAGTGGACACCGGTCCTATACCCGGGACCGAAAATCTGCACCCATGGGTGGGATCGAAACCGGGCCGCTTTCCGTGAACAAGGACCAAGGCATGCTGCGTTAGCCCGCTACTCCACGGCGCAGGTTAGTACTGTATATTACATGTAATAAATTCTTTAAGAGTTATATGAATGTTTAACTTCATTTCAGTTTGTCATTAGGGTGCTTTGTATGTCATTAGATATATAATTCTTGGAGTGCTGACAAGGACAAAACAGTATAAATGAATCGCTGGGTGCACAATATTTCTGCCATAATCACAAAAAGCTTACTGTCTTTGGCTATATATTTCTTCTTGTAATATAAGATGCATACAGGAGCGGTCACGGACTATTTAAGAGCTCTCTGCGGTGCCTTGACCAATAAATTAGGAAACAGCGTTTTCATGATGAAAATGTATTTTTCTCGGAACCAGTGGCTGCTTCCCCCAGTAAGCGTCGGGTATAATACTCCAGCATATGTTGCTGAATTCAAAATTGTCATTCAAGTGGGGCTACATTTTGGAGCTTAACAATTTGATTCTGAGGACTGTCTATTTTTTTTTATTTTTTTTATGAACCACACGTGAACATTTGAACACCAATATTGGTCAAATTAAGAATGCCAAAATCGAATGCTTTAGCCATCCTAATCACAGTAACAAATTGCGCTTCGAAATAAAATGGTAACAAAAGATTCCTCTTCAAGTCAAGAGACATCACTTGTACAACAATAGTGAGGTACTTACAGTGGACATTGACCATGATTCGCTTGCTGACAGAGGGTGGAACACCGTTGGAAGCTATGCAGAGGTAGGCTCCCATTTCGGACCGGGTTATCTTTGCTAGCTTCAAGATTTCCCCTTGATACTGAGACACTGAAACAGAGATAAGGATATACACATTAGCAGGTTGTGATTCTTTATAATATTTTCTTGGTGATGCATTAATCTTAAACTTTTCATTAATAAACTATGGTCATTAGAAGGTTGTGAAGTGTTGCTTATTTATGCTTGTGGTGACCAACAGAAAGCTTACATAAGGCAGGATTTTACAGTTTTATTTGCAAACCGTACTTCAGATACCATGCTGCTCACAGTAAGCACCTTATCAAAAATTTTAAATGCTTTCCTTCTCTATTTTAAGCATTTAACAATTATTTTTGAGAATTGATTTTATCTTATAGTTTTATGTTTTTTTTTAAATATTAATACAAAATTGTTATATATTCATTACACACAAAAATTCATTTATGACCGTAACGTATTAGTTTAAATTCTTTTAATCAGAATGTAATACCTGGAGAATACAACTTTACATACAAGTATAACAATTTGTAACTTAAAACTTCACTTATTTTATAAGAAATGATGTTTATTTTCTTATAAATTGTCTGGGATCTCTATTCCATGTAAAACTTTTACACATCTTCAGCCGCAAACAAAGCTGTTGTCATCGCTACGAACGCTACGAGTGAACGACTCTCTCTCTCTCTCTCGTCTCTTCACTTACTCTTGGTAGTCTCATGCTCTTCCCTTTACAAAGGCAGCCGATATCTTCAAACTGATGATAGTATGTACGAATATTATTATCACTAGGAGGATCACAACCGAACTTAATGCGGAACGCACGTTGCACAGTAACTACGGATTCGGTCTTTGCAAGCTGCAAAACAAAACGGTTTCTGTTTACTAGTTGCCAACTTTGCTACTACCTCTGTCTAGCGGATTGCGGCAGAAACATTGCACGCACATGCGCACTGGTCCCAACAAACTAAACTGAGTTGTTTTTTCATTTGACCTAACATTTATAACTGTAAGATTAATGTAGTAAATATTATGAAGAGTTAAAGCACCGATGTTCATTTATATACACCCTGTACTTACTCAGTTATGATACATCAATATATTTATGGTTTTAAGTAACTATATTCGTAATAACAATGAGAAGTTTAGTTTGCCGTAAATCGCTGAAATGCTAAGCAAAGAATTTCCTTGCAACTGCCGCCAAATGTGCCCTAACTCGCGTATAATCTTTAGGTTTTAGAGTCTGAAAATTATGGATCATAGTGACACACTTCTATAAGATTTAAAAATAAATCTATAAAATATTAAAGGCTGAAAGGTACAAATTTTATGAACATAAATGGGTGAAATGATGCCCAATGCGTCCGGAATCCATGGAGCTTAGAGTTACCCGACATTCGTCTACCAGGATAAGGGACAACCCTGGAAAAATCCTTATCCAGGTAACTCACCCTGGCCGAGATTCGAACTCGGGACCTCTTGAACGTGAGGCAGACATGTTACCATTTACGCTACCGAGGTGGGCTTCTGATTTTCAGAACATTTTATACTTGCATCTTTGTATCCCAGAGCGTTCTGAACAAACTACATAATTACATTAGTGAGTTCTTGAAATAACTGATTTCATTTGTTCGACTTCGTTGGAATACCTAATTGCCTTAACCTCTTGGACTTACAACTAGTTGCTTTTCCTCAAACTTCAATAGTTCTGATATGTTTTAATCTTTATTCTGTTATGTATTAATTTTGTTATTTGGACACCATTTGCTGCTTTTATTTTTTTCTGTATAATTTATTCCTAAAATTATTAATTTTACCGCTTAATAGTTCGTTATTGCTATTCGTTAGACTCACTAACGTCAGTTTCACCCTGTAAAATTCTTAAACTAAAATGAGGAAGCTATTTTTAACAAAAATGTGTCGCAACTCACTTTTCATATTGCGAACATGGTTTGTAGTTCCTGTAACTCAATCAGCAGATGGTTTTGCTCCTTCTGTTTTGTTTCAGAAAGGATTTGTGAGGTCAAATGGATTCCTCAGGAGGAGCAATTAGCAGGTAGTACAGAAATGACCTGGGATAATGGGATTCTTACGAAATGCTTTCAGAATAATTGATCACCTCCACTTTGCTCTGAAGCAGACAACGAAACGAGACAAAATAAAGAACAGGAAGGTGGAGGCAAGTATTATGTTGAAGCAGTTCTTCCGAGTTCATGAAAATCTGTGTTAAGAGTTGTCGTACCCTTCTCGGGCTTTAATTTTCTCCGGACTTTTAAACTCATTGTTCTTAAATGTTTCAACGAAGACGTGCTTTTTTCGCTTCTCTTGGATAAATGTAGATGCAGAAATCTGGAAAAGTGCAATTTATACGCCAATGTCTTTAGCGCCTAAGAGTTCAACTAAGTGCATGTTCGTAATAGAGCGGTATGAATTAAGGGGCACCAGGATGGATTCATTAGATAAAGGACAATTAAATTAAGTATGTTCACAAAACTTCTGTGGCACTAATGACTAAAGTTTCGCTTGCTTTCCCGACATTATGTATCTAACAAACGATTCATATGTTCTACAGCTACACCCTTGTAAATGTTTTACGCATTATAGGTCATAAAAAAAATTTGAGAATATTTAGGCTTTTATGCATTTATTGTTAGCTTTTTATTTGCCTTCAACGTTGTTTATATATAGGAGTCTACATCATGTATCTACACTAATTTCTTTCTCTACCGTGTATATGGTAGGCAGAAAGGGCACATACTGCATTCCATCCAAAAATAAGATACAGAGATTTAACTGGAGATGCATGTTTTAAGTACCACAATAAAGAATAAGCATGTTCAGAAAAAGATCCACGTTTCAAACAGCATGACACACACGCACGCACGCACACACACAATATCCTTCGGTTAAATACCAATCTAAATACCCCTTTCATGGAAAAAAATTCAAAAATTTTGGTTTATATTGTAAAGACAGCCCTAAAAGTTTTGAATAAAGAGAACACATATACTAATTTTTCCCGAAATAATACTTCAATTCCTCTTCATTTGGTTAAACTTAAGAAAGAAAAATCTTAGCCACCATATAATAGACCAGCTCTCAGTTCCTTAAGCCTTCTACTGTCTATTTTAATTTATTTATATCTACAAGGCAATGTGAAATAAAGCCATACAAGCTATATCTACATATTTTACAAAATATTTCTTTCCACCAGATAATGTCAAATGAATGTGACGTATAAGATTTTTTCCTATCTACTTAAAGGACATCAAGGTAAACCTTTCGTTGTGAGAACAACGGCTGATGAAGTACTTAACCACTGACGCGACAGCCCTAAGAGGCCGAAGGCCTACCAACCCGACTGCCGGCTTCACGCCCACTTACGCACGGCACAGGTGGGCGATCATCCAACCAATACTGGGAGGAGATGTGGTCAGCATCTCGGCATCCCCCAGCCGGAATGTTGGTTTCCGTGACCAGGGCCGCTTACCTAGCGTAAGCTCCTCACTTTCTTCACGATGCTGAGTGGGCATCGGTCCTATACCAGAGACCGAAAATGTACACCCCATGGGTGGGATCAAACCCGGGCCCCTTTCCCTGACCAGGGACCAATGCATGTTGCCTTAGCTCGCTACGCCACGGCGCAGGCTGGTGAAGTACTATAGAAAAAAATTGATAGTAAACTGTTTAAGAGCAATTGGCTGTATTGTGGCTTTGAACATCCATGTTATTTTTTTCTCTCAAAAATATCGTAAGAAACTACACAATAATGACACGATCTTATAAAAATTAACAAAGTTATTTGAATTACACATTTATATTTCGAAACTGGTTCATATCATAATTAACCTTTTGAAATAAATTGAGTGTTGATGAACTATGAGATTATCAGGGTAAATAGCACTAGTTGATTGAGAAATTTAGTTTTGGCTAATAATGATATATTTTAAGTCAGTTGCCGACTGTTTGAGATGTAAAAATTAAATACCTTTTTATCTTATCTAACTCGCGGACGTTATGTACAGCAGACAGAGAATATTTTAGTGGTACCAATTCAATAATGAAATCCTAAATTCTGAGTAACAACCAAAGCAGTAAATTTCAAATAGACACTCACAATGTATCATAGTTTGGTCAACACACATATCCCTACAAAGTGTACCACGCGGTGGAAGCCCATCTGCCTCACGGTAGTTCGAACAGTTTGGTCAGGGCTTTCTCCGAGGCTTCCTCTTATCCTCAAATATGAATGATGGGTAACTCTATGGACCTTGGGCTCATTTGAGCATCATTTCACCCAAAGGGCATATAAAAATAAGTAGAAATTTTTCTACAACGGATTATTAAACGTCTAAAATCCGATTCTCCAGTAGGGACGTGGAACACCAAATTCCTGCAGTGACACCAACATTTCTATAATAATAATCCACCAGAACAAGATATTAAAATATTTCTTTAGTAAAACAGGCAATAATTAAATATTTCTAGTCAATACTGGCAACCGTTTGAAGGGAAATAAACAAATTAAACTGCAGCATGGATTCACACAAATAAACTAATTCACATCTGTAATTACATTAAACAAGCAATTGTCTTAAAGTGTTTTACAAAAGTAATCCTTTCCAAATAATGAAACTATTGGACGCAGATTAAAACTTACTTCCTAACTAACATGTGAAATAATTTTTCTTGCTAGCCACAACCAAAGGTAGCAGGAAGAATACCTGTTTGTGTTTAAATGCCTTAGCTTCTTTGAGCTATTTATCAGTACCAAACCAATTTATTAGCCAAAAGTAACTAACTCTTCTGGACCTTATTTGTTAACAAAGAGGCCAAATGTGATGAACACGTTATACAGTTGCATTACAAGATTCCTCAACCAAAAAAATTGCACATATGAAAAAATAAAGCTATAGTACTAGATTTATCCACAGAATAATAATTAGCTGCATGTATCTTCATGGTAGAATTGAAAATACCAACAATAAAGTTAGAAACAGTAACCCATTGTTTAATATGAAAACAGATTTCAAAGAAAATATGACGACGTCGAACATACCACATATCTGGAAATAAACCTGAATTCAAAATTTCTATCTCAGGAACAACAGATATCCAAACAACTTGGAACTTAAGCGGTGGAACATTTAAAACAATATACGATCTAGAGGCACACTTATATATGTTAAAACTCGTCCTTGGAAAGAAAGGCACACCCAACAAAAAGGAGCGCAATGAACAGAGACTATTTGCACGTAAAGAAATGCAAAATGTTATGTCTGAAAACTCTATTAGGAAACAAGAAGGGAATCTGAGATCCCCTGAGGCTCTTTGATTTTTAAATTTGTTATGACAAATGAATGTTGAAAGATATGGATTTTCAGATGATAATGAACATCTGAATGGCTCTAATTGGGTTATAGATATAACCTAACGAGTTATTAGTAAACGCCTGCAGATCAATTGTAAAGAATGCCAAACGATAAAGTGGAAGGCTGCGACAACGTTGAAATATAGAATTTATTATTAATGAGCCTTAATCTATTATAGTAATGTATAGAAGAGTTTGATAATATTATGTCGCTTGGGAAACAATTTTCATGAGCGTCATCTTAATGTCACTGAGTTGTATAAACATTTTATGCAAGGTTAGCCTTACAGCTTTAGGTCATGAATTGTTGACCTACCCTAGCTGACATACATATCGGCATGAGAATTATCTAAGTTATGATAGACTAGCCTCGTTTCCTGTATTTCATTTGTTATTACCTGTGTGTTGAACTGCTAGCAACTTGTATTCATTTCCTTCCTGGGAGACGAGTAAAGAGGTGCTACTGTCTGTGACGTAGCAGACTAACAGCACAACTTATAAATGATTTAAATAAAGATAAATGCTCTACATTTAATAGTGTTGAAATTATTTTCATCTTCGTTGCTCAGTGAAAAGAATAATACAAAATGGTCTAATTTCTCCTCTGGTTATAAAAGTAATACGGAATTTCAAAGGCTTGGTAAATCGTAGTCCATTCCTTTAGATCGCATTTTTTTTCTTTTCATCCACAAGGTTTCGTTCAGGTAACTAGCTCTCAACTTCTCCTACGCAGTACTAGTTCTTCACATAACTGACCTGAAAAAGAATCCAGACACAAAAGAAAATAGATGACCATATAACCTATATAAAACGAAGAGAAAATCGGATATACCCTCTATGAAAGAGTTTCGTTACCACTGACAGACCAGTACGGAAGACGTCAAGAATTATAGGTATTTGTGTGGGTTGTTAAATTGAACAACAACTACTATACTTATATCTAGGTTTTCATCAGCGACAGTGACTCAAATACAAATATTTTTCACATTTACTTCTGGATTTTATTACAATAAATATCATTTGCACATCAATTTAAAGAATAATAGCTTTAAAAGTACTTCGGTGATGATAACATGGAGACAGCTATAAATAACCCTGAGGCAGTTGAGCTATATCTGCTGGGCTCAAAAGGACCTCTCCGACTAATCCAGATCTTTGGAATTATGCTCGAAAAGCAGAGCAGCTCAAGCTGTCAGAGAGTGGGGTTATACGAGGGCTATTCAATAAAGAATGATCATAAATTTTTACGGTCATAATTTTTCGCACTAAAATTCAATATTATTATATTCTGTTAGCCTAATGTGAAACAAACACGCCTTAGTAGTTTAATTTTTGGTACTCCTGATTCTCGCCTGTGAGAACCAGGCAAGTTCAGACACGTTCAGTATCACCTACCGCTGCAATGGACGTAACACGCGAGGAGCAATATGTGGCTTTGAAATTCTGCTTTCGTCTGAACAAATCTTCAGTTGAGGCCATTACAACGTTACAGGAGCCCTATGGAGAGTCTGTTCTTAACTATAGCACTGCTTGAAGGTGGTTTAAAATGTTTAAAGAGGGGAGCCAATCAATTTAAAAGGAAGGTGGACCCGGTGCTCCAGTTACTGCTCTTATGGAAGAGAACATCAACATTGCGCTGCTATTGTGAAAGAGTTTCGACGAATTACCTTAAGAATTCTGAAATAATGAATATTTCATTGGGTGCCACCCACACGTTGGTGACAGAAACATTACACATGAGAAGTGTTTGTGCGCGATGGGTTTCTAAGACTGTTGATTCACGAACAAAAGGACATTGGCATGCTGTTAAAGTTGATGCTAGAGGAAGATCCGGAGTTTCTTTCAAACGTAATCACTGCTGATCAAACTTGGCTACATAACTTTAATCCTGAGAGCAAACAGCAAAGCTCAGTGTGGAAATCTCCTTCATCACCAACCCCCCAAAAAAGAAAAAGTGGTGGCTTCTGCTTGGAAAGTTATGCGCGTCTCATTCTTTGATATTAATGGAATGGTTTATCAGCATGTTGTACCTGCACACACATCAGTAAGTGGAAAATACTACAGCGATGCCCTGAAAACATTGCAAGTCCATATCAGGCGCAAAAGACCTCATTTCCGTGAAGAAGGCTGAATGCTGCACCATGATATTGCGCGGCCGCATATTGCCAATGTTGCTGCTGAAAATCTTGCAAGAATTAGCGTGATGTGCATCCCTGACCCTCCCTATAGCTCAGACTTAGCCCCATGTGACCTTTTCTATTTCCTAACGTACACAAGCGTCTTCATGGGAGTCATAATCCATCATCAGAAGCAGTGTGGAAGGCTGTGGAGGCGATTTTGAAGGATCTCTCAAAAATGGTTTCCAGCATGTTTTTGAAGACTGGCAAAACGCTGGGACAAGTGCATCGCATTCAGGAGAGACTATTTTGTGAAGAATCACCAAAATTATGAGGATGATTAAAGGTATGTTGTAAAAAAACTGTGATCATTCTTTACTGAATAGCTCTCGTATTTTTTTTTATTGCAAACATGATCTGCTGAATTCAAATATGGGCCACTTCTTATACATGTCAGTGCATGTGAGGATCTGTTTTCTAAAGGTATATGATACTTTCATCATCATTATCATTATCATTAAAGTTATCATAACCATTAAACTTATCATGATCATTAAAATTACCATTATCATCATAACCATAATCTTCATTTCATCATCATCATCATCATCATCATCATCATCATCATCATCATCATCATCATCATCATCATCATCATCATCATCATCATCATCATCATCATCATCATCATCATCATCATCATCATCATCATCATCATCATCATCATCATCATTATTATTATTATTATTATTATTATTATTATTATTATTATTATTAATTTTATTTACGTCTTCCAACGTTGTCATATCGGACGGTGAATGAAATGGGTGAAATGATGCTCAGATGAAACCGGGATCCATGGAGCCTAGCTACCCGACATTTGTCTTTCAGAATAACGGGAAACTTCGAAGAAACCTTATCCAAATAACTTGCGTTGCCCAAGATTCGAACTCAGGAGATATTTTCATTGAATGACATCTGAAATAAAGAGGAAAAATTATGAAAGGAGTTAGAAAAGAGAAAATGAGATCAACATAAAAGGAGGAGAAAATTATTGGTTAAGAAGAACGAGATGGACGTGCAGAAGAAAAATATAGAATAAAATAAGCTATAGAAAAAATGGATGAACTAATAGGAAAGATGACAGGAGTTTCCTCTTTCTCTAAAACAGAGAGAAGATGAACTGTAGATTTGGGGCAGAACGAGATTTGGGGAGGAAAATGAAGACCAGCGGAAGATGAAGGCAAAGATAACAAATTCCTTTGATGCCACCAATTTGTTCCAGAATACCATAGGAAAGGCAGGAAAAGTAGACGAGAAATAATTCGAAGTAAGGTGTATTTTATTTGAAGGAAACAATAAATTTAACTATAAACAAAGTGCTTTAAAAGAAGATATATAAATGCTGTTGTGAACTAATTAGAATACATAGCAACAAAATAACAGTATTTGACTCTGTGGAATCATATAATTAAAAGTATTGTTTGCAGAAATTTATAGCATATATTATCTATACACCCCTTGCAGCAGTAAAAGACGTGACATACACAAGTCTTCAAGGTCATCGCATTCTCCGTTGCAGGTAAACAAACGAAAGAAATCAATGCAGTACACTGTCACAAGAACCATCGCGCAGCTCACACAGCTACACAACTAAAAACTCAATTAACAACTGACTACGGGGTTTTTTATACCTCCATCATTGTTTTAGAATGCGTTAGATAGCAATCACGATGCAGCGAGAGCAGGACGGATCTGTCCAGATATCACTCGGTCTCTTTCTCTCTTTGTTTCTTTCTCTCTCTCGGCAAACCCCCAATTCTGCGCGCCTCTATCTGCCATTTTCTTTCTTGCCCACGGGTAGCTCTGGCTTTCGACGGCTCCAAGGAAACAATGCGATCGGTGACAATATGTACATAAGTAATTTTTCGGAAATAAATCTTATATGTATGCAGAAAGGTAGATTTCATGAGTACTAATATCTTTATATGAGGAAGCTGCTGGCTTCCACCTATTGTAGTTGGTAAATGTAGGGTTATTTAGTTGTGTAGGATCAAATATGTGACTGAAAGGCTGAAAAGAAGAAAGGAGGAGTGGAATGCACATATATTCAGGGTATCCGACGAACGAATGGTAAAAAGAGTGAGAGATATTAGGACGACAAAGAAAAAGATGGAAATAGAGTTTGATTCAATCACAGAATATTTCATATGCCTAACGCAAAGAGAAGAAAAAGGCACTAACGTGTTAGAGATAATTTAAATTGGGAATTTGTGACTCGTTAAAACACTGTTTAATGTATTATGATATTGAAAATAAAGTTGTATGATCTGCAACGTATATCCTGACATAGCAGACAAGAAGCTAGAAGATGGCTTCAGATTTACATTACGTTTTGTGTATTTATAACGAAATGTATAATGAAAACATTTCTCTAAGGCCCGGTTGCATAAAAATCGCTAACTGCAGTTCATTTATAATCAAAGTTCAAAACTGAAATAAGTTTGCGAAACCACGTGGGTTGTAAAATGCTGATCTTGGATCAGATGAACGCTGTTCAGTACTGATCCGAGATCGTAAAAACAAATACGGCAACATCACCAAACTTGTTGCAGCTTTCGTGTTGTATCGAAAGTATTCGAGAGTTATCGGAATTATTCGACTCTTTTATTCAAATGCAAAGAGTAGCCAATCTAAACATAACAAAAGCTAAATAAATCTTTCGCTTTATTAGTCACTGCTCCTATAAAGAATGTTCTGTTTAATATAAACAGTATAAGAATTTACTCCATATTGAAACAGTATTTATCACTTACTTGATCTCCATTATATGCCTAATGTACATAATTTTCATTTTCGTCTGTTTATAATACTGCGAGTTAGAAAACATAAACAAAAAATGGAAGTTCAAGCAAAGAAGTTGCGTTCAGATAATTTTAGGTGCACACCTCAGGAAAATTCTTCAGCTTCAAACGGTGCATGAATTCCAGAATTTTTAAAAACATTGTTATCCGGTGCTGAACCTGACCACATAGTAACTACATTCTGGAAAGGAAGTTTTGAGTCACATATAGCTTGAATATTTAAAGAAATCCAACGATGGCGATTTCTGTAAATCTTGGCATTATTCCCACCAGGTGATATAATTGGGATACGTGTGCAGTCTATTGCACCCAAAACTCCTGGGAAATTACGTATATTACGGAAATATCGCATAACCTTTCTTATTTCACCCTCTTCCACAGGCATCTTGCTGAAATGAGGTCTTAAACCTGCAATCTCTCTTGTAACTTCCTGGGTTCCTCTACATACAGTTGCTTTGTTTATTAAATAAATCCGCAATCACCACCTGGAAGCTTCCAGTTGCATAGAACCGTAATGTAAGGGGGATCATAAATATTGGATTGTGTACATAATTCCTCAGGGTTTGTGTTCCTAATAATTGTGCATGTAGCCTATGCTGCAGTTCTGCAACTACATGCTTTGATAGTCGAAATCTCATTTTGAATTCTCTGTCATGAAGTTGTCAGATAGAATGTCCTCTCTGTGGAAAACACAAGGAGCCCTTTCAAGTTGAAAATTATCATCATCAGAGATATCAGAGTAATCTGAAATCTGAAAAAAAATGTATAGGTTATGAACACAGTGCGTCATTAATGAACATAGATTATCTTTTATGCAACCGGACCCAAATTTTTATCTAGATTTGATGAAGTAGACAGAAAAATTAGAATAATTTATAGAAAGTTATAGGAATGTCGCTCACTTTCTTCTAGAAACTGTGAGCTCATTGGTATGTTAATCACCAGGCACTAAGGCCAGCAACAATATATATCCTAAACAGCTGCGTTCTTAACTAACCCAAGCTGCGCTAGTGTTTGTTCTGTAGCCTATAGCTTGGAGACTCCAGACAATAAGCCCTTTATGAAGATGTGGCCTCTGTAGGACAAAGGTAGCGTTTGCCTTCGCCGTCACGTATGAGGACAACGGCTGGGAGGTGACAATCCGAGGCTATGATGATGCCCGTAGGGGCAGGAGCTGAAAGACAGCTTAATGAACTTCGCGGGGTTCGGAAAAGGATGGGGAAGGTTACTGCCACCGCCTCTCTCATTCTCGTTTCGCCGCAATCTACCAATTGAACCTAATATGGCGGTCGTGCGGAATGCATCAGAATGAGCACCATCCTCTTCCAAAGCTGTTTTCATTTCTGCTGCTTCTCTACCGAGGAGAAAATCTTTATCTTTTGTATACCAATCACAGATTTAATAAGACCGGTGCACTACACTGCGGAAAAAATATTCTTACAGCACAGGTGCCCACTTATTTTATATTTGCTTCACTATTTAAAGAAATGTTTTATATTGAACATGAAAGACAATTTAAGTTAACCTAATGTAACGTTTTAAATACTTTCATGTCTAATGCCGTACGATCTTGGGTGTTTTATATACTCAAAGTGTTATATAAACGGAGTTTAAGTGGACACCGAGTGAGTTATAAAAATTTTTCTCATGAATGTGCATTTTTGTGCACTAAAGGTATTCGTGAGGAAAAGAAGAGGGAAAGATACAGAGGTGCTTTTAGTAGTTGGGGTCATTGTGCTGCGACGATAAATTATAGAAAATTATGGCTAAGAAATTTTATTCTACTTGTTCTTCTCCCGTATCAGGACAAAACCACATAATTATCCATCCACTGTGGCTGCCAAAATCGGTACCAAAAGAAGTGGCATTACTAGAGTTGGAAAATACAAAAAGGAGGGAAATAATAATAGAGAGATTAATGGAATTCTGGTATCAGTGTATTACGGGGCAGAAAGGGGAATTATTGAATCTGTATATGAAGCAACAGAAAAGCATTAAGAACACAAATAGTTGGTGGTCGGAATCGGAAAGAATGGTATCGAAGGCAGGCTTGGGAGATTTATGGAGAGCAAAGGAGTCACATCATAGAGGTTTTTTAAAGGAAGTGAGAACCAGAGTACAAGACATAGGCAAGCGATATGCGAAAGTATAGAAGAAAAGAAATCTTTGAAATTTTATAAGCAATTAAAGAAAGAATGGGGTAGGAAAAACATATAGATCAATGTGACAAAACTGGAAGAGAAGGCATAGCATGGATGAGAGTAGCAATAATATATCTAAAAGGGTTGAGAAGTAATGAGATAGGGATATATAACTTTTGTGGAGATGAAGAGAGCACTGTTCATTATCTGATAGAATGTAAGGAGTTAACAAATTCCAGGAGTAAAATATTGGACAAGAAATGGGACAGTGTGTGCAAAGGGGTAGTGGCGTTAAGCATGTTAACGGGGATGGGTGAAAACAAAAGTAGATGTATAGGAGACTTGTTATATAGGTTAAGAGAAAAGTGAATTAGGGTAAAAGAAGCGAAGGTTAAAATGAAATGACACCAAGCTGCTCAGGAAAACTAAAGACTTATGGCCAGTGTACCTGAGACAGTGAGTAAATCTTGGGTGAGCAAATTTCACGTATTTGTACAGGATGTATAATAGTGCATGTTCAATGTTAAAATCTTTGTAATGAAATTGTAATGGAAGCTGTACAAATAAATAGCATTTATAAAATATAAAGTAATTATTTATAAATTTGCTTCGGAGCTCTTTTTCCTGGTAAACGTCGTCTTATGGAAGGCTTATCTATTCTGCTATTTTTTCTTTTTTTCTATGCCGGTCTATTTCCCACGACGCTTACTCCTGCAAAGCTTTATTGATTTCGGCACTAACACGGTTTCCCAAATCAATACAGATATACTATTATTTACCATAAATTGTTTCATTCTAGACTTAATGTGCAGTTCGTTTTACATTTGCAAACAATAAAGCGTTCCTCATACTGTTTTGATAGGGTTCCTTCAACTTTTCAGCTTATACTTTGACGGTGCAATGGATAAAGTAAAAGAGTTTTTCCGTGAAATAAAATACTGAGTGAAGCACACCTGATATACAGCATATATACAGCTTAAATTCTAATTGCCAAAACCGAAATATAAGGAATGATACACGTGATTGTGGTACATTTTACGATAGAATGTTAAATGTTTCATCCTAAAATTTGGGTAGATGTTAGGAAATGGATCCAAAATACGAAGTTCTCGGTGGACCTTAAAACCTCAGACTCTTACTTACCCACTCTCCTGTCAATAAACAAATGAATAACAATAATATTGTTATTAAATTAATAAAAGAGGTGTGACATTTCACAAGAAAGGGTCACGTGTCACGTCACGTGTCACATTTTCAGTCTGGCTCTACCCTTTTACAGTGTGTCCTACAGACGGCTAGTGTGAAAGAACAATTAATTTCCACTTCATATGAAATTGAAGTTTAATTTTTAATATATTATCTTATTAGAACATTTATTACATAGGGTTATAAGGATCTACGAAAACTATAATAAAGTTTCAGATACTTAACCTCCAAATTTTATAAATGAGAAATTTCAATCCTGAATCAGGCCAAAATAGTTCACTTCTGCTAAAATAATATGTAGACTGAAACTCGAGTCAGTTGGAGAATTTAATGTCTTCTCGGCATGTTAGCCATAGCAGCTCAAATGGTTAGAGTGGCTGGACGGAAACCGAAGATACATGGTTCAAATCCGGGCTATGGCGTTGCATTTTTCAGTCTGGCTGTACCCTTTCAAAGTGTCTCCTACACACGGATATTGAGAAAGAACAATTAATTTCCATTTCACATGAAATTGAAGTTTCATTTTGAATATATTATCCTTTTAGAACATTTTGTACATAGGGTTATGAAAATCTATGAAATCTGTAATAAAGTTTCAAATGTTCCAAATGTTATAAATTAGTAATTTAAATCCTGAATCAGGTCAAAATAGTTAATTTATACTAAAATAAAATGTAGTCTGAAACGAGAGTGTGTGAGAGAGAACTGAAAGTAAAACTAGTGAAGCTAGTGCACAGTTGTTTGACAATGCAAGAAGATTCAGCTGTAATATTGAACATACAGTTACTTATTCATCTTTAACTATTCATTTTTAATGATCTATGTAGTGTTTCCGTTTAGATTATCCTTGCTTGATAAACCAGAGCGAGAAAAGTATCCGCTTTAAGTACTGAAGTAATATAATAATGCACAATAACGGCATATCACCTGGATTTATTTTTTTAGAAAGGTTCTCAAATTCGTACTAGGAAAATACTGCAATTGACTGTAAACACAATAGTAAAGCAAAAACATCGCTATATAAGTTTGGTTAAAATTCCGATTCGAGCAAGAATCTGGTTTTACGTTACAAGTGTTGGGGATTAATAATATTGCCAAACCAAGCATCCTGATAAAAAGATAAAGAGATAATAAGCGTTAAAAAGAATGCAGTCTTGGTTTAATAGCTAATATATGACCAATTTATATGAAGGCATGCCTTTTATATTTTCCAGAGCTTAAAATATTCATATACTAGGCAAAACCCTCCAATTTTCACCCGATATATATCTAGAAGTTCAAATGAACTTTACTGAACTTTATATTCTTGGAAAAATTCAGTCTGACTCTATCTTTCCATACTTTAGTCTACACACGGCCAGTGTAAAAGGACAATTAATTTCCATTAATTGGCCTAATACTGGTTAACTATAAAGCCCGGGCCTCCAAGTACTTACACGTTTTAATACGCCATTAAGGTAGTTGTCTCATGTGTTTATGAGAACGCCTTAATGGTTTACCGGGAAAAACTTGAGTCAGTTGGAGAATTTAATGTCATGTCGGCACGTTGGCCATAGTAGCTCAGGGGTTAGAGTGGCTGGACGGCAACCAGAAGATCCGTGGTTCAAATCCCGGCTATGGCATTGAATTTTTCAGTCTGACTTCATCTTTCCACACTTAAGCCTACACACAGCCAGTGTGAAAGTACAATTAATTTCCAGTAATTGACCTAATAGTGGTTAAGTATAAGGCCCGGGCCTTAAAGTACTTACACGTTGTATGTTGCCATTATGATAGTTGTCTCATGTGTTTATGAGAACTCCTAAGTGGTTTACCGGGAAAAACTCGAGTCAGTTGGAGAATTTAATGTCATGTCGGCACGTTGGCCATAGTAGCTCAAGGATTAGAGTGGCTGGACTGCAACCAGAAGGTCCGTGGTTCAAATCCCGGCTATGGCATTGAATTTTTCAGTCTGACTATCTTACCATACTTTAGCCTACACACGGCCAGTGTGAAAGAACAATTAATTTCCAATGATATTTTTGCTTGGATTGCAGTTCTCTCGAAAGTTACGTAAGAAATACTCCCTCTAGTTTAAATTAAAATATTTGGGGGACACTTCAATACAATTGAAAGAAAATATAAAACATAAGTTATTCATATGTATATTTCACATTTCGGCTGTTCAAGTCTTTAAGATGCCAATTTGACACATGCGGTCAGTGTAGTAATGTATGCTCCTGATTGCCTAATCATACTCTCTCTTCCACATCACATTACGTTGATGCAAAAACTTTCCTAATTTTTTCGCGACAATGTATGATCAGTCCTATTATTTTTGTTTCAGTGTCAGAGAGGTTTTGGTGTTACTGCCAACTCATCCACAGTATTTGCCGCAGACGATAGATACTTCCACAAGATCCTTTGTTTTACATATAATGTGCCAGATTTTCTGTGCTCTCCTTGCTTTGCAGTTATTCGTGGTTAGAGGTAGCGCCACCATCGCCGTTTGGGCTGTAGTCCTGTTTTTTTTATTTCCTCCCAGAATTACGAAGTGAGTTGTATTCTAAAACTCTGAAATGTGTAATACGCTTCCTTAGTAAGCCTGTACTTTTAATGCGCATTTGTAGTAGGACTTGCTTGGTCTTCATGCTTTGGCCCATGTTCTTGATTGTTCTTGCTCGATATCTCATGTCAGTTCCAGTCAAGGCATTCGTAATTATTATGGAGCTGCAAATTTGAATCTATTTAGTAATGGCTGTTCTAAATTGTAAATTTCTGCAGTAATGGGCTTCTGAGACAACTTATAGGGTCATTGTATTTATAATCAATCCTA
This sequence comes from Mantis religiosa, assembly GCA_030765055.1. Lineage (NCBI taxonomy): Eukaryota > Metazoa > Arthropoda > Insecta > Mantodea > Mantidae > Mantis > Mantis religiosa. The sequence continues at coordinate 68,623,470 of CM060957.1, read as the reverse complement.
TCATTTTGTAATTTGTTGGTGCAAAATTGTACCAATATCTAAAGCAAAACAGTTACTAGAAACTGAAGTTGTATATATTAACCAGAAAGCTTCAAAACGCAACCTGAAATTCGATTATGTGTAACTTTATCATGCACTGAGCATGATGTTGGGATTTACTTACGTTATTTTTCATGTTACTTTTATCATCTAGATAAAAACAAATAAAAATATAGAATAACTGTTGGAATAAAGTGACAAAAATAACCTAAAAATTACAGTAATATAAATATGAAGAGCTCTGGAGAACGCTAAATCAATATGCCCGTGTTTATATATTCCTCTCCTTAATTAAAATAAAAGAGTGGGGTAGTGCTTAGAGGGGATGTAATTAAATAAATAGGATTTCTAAAGGGGATGTAATTGAAATATTGTATTATTTGGCTGCTACTTTAATGATGGTATTTTTTTAATTGTGTTGCTATATATCCTCATGTTAATGATTGGTGGAATTCGTCAATATATTGTTGGAGTTGAACCAGTTAGAAGTTTCTTTTAGAATGGGAACCAAGGGTGTACATTTATTTTACAAGCGCAGTGGTTCAGGCATATGCGGGCAAATGGTGCAAATGCTTGTACCACGTAAACCTCGACTGGCGCAACTTGAAACAACTGCGCGTGGTGTCCAGGCCGCTTGGTCGCCTGAGTGGCGGTATGACGGATGGCTATGTGTAGAATTTTTACGGACTTTTACAGGCCTCTATACCTCGGTAGCCGTTCTGTTATGGTCTGTAGTCTCCATTGGTTTCATCTCTTCCCAGCGAGGGATTATAGCCTGCAATAGATCGATACTGAGTCGTAATGAGCGAAATGTTTCCTCTATTTCATTCATGTTACACCATTTTATATGAAAAAAAAAAGAAATGTAACACATTGCAAATATATATCATATCTGTGAAGTACCATTTAGTATCTATCGTTAAATCCCTTACTGTAATAAACTATCTTGTACAAGTAAAATAACTTGCGTTAAAATTGTCTTTAAACAATTTACTCTCTAACTATGAACATCCCCAAACTATATATTCCTTCTAGCCTTTGAGTAATTGCAGAAATTTATTGCCTACTTGGTATTTAAAAACCAGTTGTATATTACAAATTGTATATTAATGTTATCGAGATAACTGCAATTCAGAACTTTCAATAAAAGGAAAAGCAATTAAAGAGAGAGTTTACTCTTTATGTAATTATAAATTTAGTTTGAGTTTCTTTGTTTATTCCTTGAGCAAATGTGACTCACTTAGAGGTGATATGCGATGCAAGGCAGTGCGCACAAAACTGGGGACTGCTGTGCAGGTTGTTTCGGTCCGATTTCCGAATAGTGTGGCAAAACTTCTCTGATCAGAATTATTCCCTATTCCCCTCAGAGCCAGAAGTGTGAATGAGAATGTGAATATTGTGATCACAAAGACAAATGACTGTGCACGAGTTAAAATCGTCACCAATAAGACACTAAGTTCCAGAGATAAAACGTCACCGACGTGTTCATAACAGAAAGGTGGGATATACATAAATGGGTAGCAATAAACCCCAACAGAATTGACTATTTGACCAGAAAATGTCTAAAATTGTTGAGCTAATACGGAGCCTCATTCAAAATACAAGAGGCGTCCAGAAAGTAAGTTCTGTTTCAATATATCTCCGCTGCAGGGCTGCGATCACAGTTCCGCACTTGCGCGGTAGACGCTCTGTATCAAGGAGAAGAAACGTGCGCCATTGTGAGATCGCTGTCAGCCACGTAGGCTTTCTTGTGCTTGTTTACAATGTCGGTGTTGATTGAAAATCCCACCGCTTGTGAAATCAGATCTGTTATTCGCTTTCTGAATACTAGGATTGCGCAGCGCAAAACAGAATAAGCGCCGAGGAATGCTATCAAAGGGTGTTATGTTTCTTCACGACAACGAAAGACCACACACTGCAAATGCGACGAAAGGCATCATACAGGGATTTGGCTGGGACGTGTTTGACCAACCGCCGTACAGTCCTGACTTCGCTCCCAGCGATTTTCATCTGTTTTTGCATCTCAAATCTTTCCTTGGCGGTCAACACTTCAACAATGACGAAGAGCTGAAAGAAAATGTTTCCAACTGGTTGAAGATACAGGTGGCAAACTTCTATGAAGAGGGTATACAGAAACTTGTGCCTCGGTATGACAAATGCCTGCAAAATTTCGGCAGTTATGTGGAAAGGTAGTTTAAGAGTTGTAGAATTTGGGGCAATAAATAATTTTTCTGTGTCTGTACCCAATTTAATTTTATTACCAAACAGAGCTTACTTTCTGGACATACGTCGTATATCACTAACAATTTCTGCTTATGCGTTAAAGTTTATATTATTCTGGTTATATGCTTTTGGAGTCAATTGCCTTTTTATATTTTACTTAATTTAGTAGAAAATACGTAATACTTTTATTGATTTACATAATCTGAATATAAATTAGTTAATTCCCTTTGATTTTATTAATGCTTTGACATACCAGACTCTATCAACATGCTCACAAGGGTTTCATTATTAATAATTTAGCACATACTATTGCGAACGTAATTACATTTAATAATTTATTAATAATGTAGAAATCATACTTTAAACTTCAAAAGGTCTCTATCACTTATTGGTTTGAAATAAAACCACTTACTCACTTGTTTCCTTTAACAAATTATTCTTGTATTCTGATTTGCTTCCAACAATGATTACAAAGCACAAAACGTTTATATAATCTAGCTTTGACCAGATTAGCCAAAAGTTTAGAACAAAATGAAAGGTTCCTGCTTCTCATGATTGTTAAGAAATACTCCATGTTTCTGAAAAGGAAGAAATGCTTGGTTCAGCTGTCAAGTACGAATGATATATGAGTAGAAAGTTTACAACCTGATGCATCAATGATCATATCTATAGTTTCTTACACCATATTTCATAATTTTGCTCATTTATCGTACATATATTTGAATTGGACTGAATTTAGTTATATAACTTACTATTTACAATATTCTTCTCTATAATACAAACATATTCCTTAATATAGTTGTATAAATTTTGGTACCGTTTAACTTATTAACCTTGCTACCTCAGCCTGCTTGGCGCCCAGGCCTTTCAGCTTTGCTGAGTAATAATTTTGTAATTTAATTCTCATCTTTCCTTTTATATCATCAAATGGAAATACAAAATAAAATTCATATTGGAAAACGCCATACATCCCTAAATCCTGAAAATCATACAATGTTGCCCGCCATTGTATAATAATTTGGTCCCCATACTCCAAACCCTAGGTTTTGTGTACTGGAGGCCCTCTACTCCTTTTTACACTTTTGCCATTGCACCTATCCTACTCTACATGGTTCTCTTAATTGTTCTTAGCCATCTCTCTTTAGCTTTCCCTAAGTAATTCCCTATATTTCTACTGTTCCTTTTTCCCTTTTACTGGCAAATTTTTTCTAATTACTACTACATATATTACGATCGTCATTAAATACCTAGCAGTATGAGTAATTACAATTGGACATCAATAAACTATGATTTTTGGGCGTAAAATATGTGATATTTGATATGCAACTTATTTTACATATATTATGTTAGGTGTTATTTACGCGATGTTAATGTAACTATAAACCTTTCTTCAAGTCTGGAGCAAGCAAAACACCGCAAAAGTTTTCTGGTGGTTTCACACAATGAGTACATTTGTACAGCTCAACGAAGAAATGAAATGAACACTCTAAAAGCAGAGGGATCTGCAGATTTTTATTTGCTTAAGCACCGTGTCTCCAGACAAGCTTTAATGCATACTAAATCAATGCTCGAAGCCCTCACGATAATACACAAAGGGGAAGGATATTATCCCGCGGAATGAAACTGCAGTTATACATGCTTTCGATACATAATGATAGTCGAAGCAGGAAGGAGTTGTAATATATTTCTGGAACAGGTTGATAATGGTTATTATGCGGAGAGAGCCAATGTTTGTTGAATGGAAAATGCGAAGTGGCTGCGACATAATTCAGTTTTCTCGATTCTCCACTCGTTCTCATTCATTAACAGGAAATTCTGAGAGCTAACAAGAATAGTGCCTGAAGGCGTCACAGAGGCTACAGAATGTGCTATTTAGTTATTCGTATCCCTCTACGAGTTTAACATTGTAGTTCCTACATCTAAATCTTAGAGGATATTTTGGATTATTTTCAGCTAGTGGAAATTCTATGACCTATAGCTTACTTTCCTGCTTTGAATCTGTACACTTTAATTCCGTAATTTTTCTTCTCCCACCACATATGTCTCACTAGGTGCACTAGTATACAAAAAGTATAAAAATATAGAATCAATATTCCATAAGGCAAAACAAAATACTGTTTAAATTCCTAAAAGCGCGACATTAAGCCGGGCCACCGGTGAGCAGAACAGAATTAGAACAGGTGACCTGCTGCTGACCCCTAAAGCCGGGGAAGCTCCACGCATTGTAGTTCTGGTTCTAGTCAATCTTGCAGAGCCTTCGATTGTCAAAAAGACTCATTTTCAGATACTTCTAGAACCGTTTAACCGTGACGTTTTATACGGGAGCGTTAAAGCCTGCCGTGAATTCAGTCAGTGAGTCAATTAATCAGTCAGATAGGCAGTCAGTCAGTCATTCAGTCAGTCGGTCGGTAATGTGAAAATGAGATTAATCTACTAATCTACACAAATGTATATAAATATAACAATTAGTAACTTAAAACTTATACATCCTACAAGAAATTATACTTCCTTAAAATAAATATAGTATTAAAGACCTGAAAATAGACCTGAAAATTATAGAGGGATTAGTTTATTGTGTGCTGCCTACAAAATATATGCCAAAATAATAAGTACTCGGTTAAAAAAAATAACAGATGCAACACTCCTAGAAGAACAAACTGGTTTTAGAAAAGGAAGAAGCACCATTGACAATGTTTTTACTGTTAAACAAATAATAGAAAAACGACGAGAACAAAATTTAGAGACGCACTTACTATTTATTTACTATTATAAAGCTTTAGACAAAGTATCACAAAAGATACTGTGGAAAATTTTAAATAATAGAGGCATACATTTACAACTAATTGAAGTCATAAAAGTATGCACATTGACACAAAAATAAAAATAAATAAAGGAGAACCAGTAATAGTTAATGCTGGCGTAAAACAAGGTTGCCCTTTATGAACCACATTTTTTTAATTTGTGTGTTGACGAAATAGTAAGGATTTGGTCGAATAAAGTCAATGGAGGCATTAGTGTATCAGGAGCTAAATTGAAAACTATGTTGTATGCAGATGATCAAATGATAAGGACCTCAAATGAAGATGACCTGCAAAAAATGCTGTATAGTCTAGATAAAATTGCTACAGACTATATAATGAAAATATCAGAAAATGAATACAAAGCCATAGCATTTAAAGGAATTAATCCAGTAAGATCAAAAACAGTGTTAGATAAACATAATAATTGAGCAGAAATCACACTTTAAGTATTTAGGATGAAATGTGTCGTACCAAGGGGAAGCTGATTTACTAGAGAAAATAAATAAATTTAACTATATAACAGGCATAATAAAAAGAGCATTAAAAGTAAAGCAAGAAAGACTATTATAAAACAATACAAAACAATGGCAATACCAACTCTGATCTATGGATCAGAAACATGGACACTAACGAAAAGAAATAGTACGAGAATACAGTCATCAGAAATGAAATTCATAAGAGCAATAGCTGGATATACCAAAATTGATAAAAAAACTTAGTCAGGATATTAGGACAGAATTAAAAGTAGAAGAAATAAACCATACTATTGAAAGAAATAGAAATCAATGGAAAGAACATGTTCAGAGGATGAATAATAACCGAATACCAAAAATAGCCTTAAACTATAAACCTATAGGAAGAAGAAACCAGGAAAGACCGAAGAAAAGATGGACAGACAAATTTGGAGCCGGAATGGGTTAAACAATCCAAAGCCGTGAGGTAGAAGAAGAAGAAGAAGAAAAAGAAGAAGAAGAAGAAGAAGAAGAAGAAGAAGAAGAAGAAGAAGAAGAAGAACAATTTATTGCATTTCGCCAAAAAAGATAAAAGTCCTAATAATAAAATATATTTTATTTATCAGATTCATTGTTTAGACTGTGATAAAGTTTATATTGGAAAGACAAAACGTAATTTAGAAACTAGGACGAAAAACATTTTCGTAATATTAGGTATAAACAGACTGGAAAAAATCGGCCGTAGCTGATCATTTTTGGTCATTAAACCATAAAATAAATCTATAATTAAATTATTAAAACAATAAAATGATCAGATAGAGTTAATGGTTGGGAAAATATATTTATTTGAAAAAACCAACATCGTGTAATGAATTTTGAAATACCGGCAGTCGATTCTGCTTTTCAATTTGTTTTAATTTCAGATTTTTTTAGTACTAACAAGAACATATCAACATCTAGTGTTCGTAACGATGGCGACAACTTTGTTGTTTCCGGATGAGGATGTGTAAAAATTTGACACGAAATCGCGATCCCGGACAATTTATAAGAAACGTATTATCATTTCTTATAAGATAAGTGAACTTTTAAGTTAAAAATTGTTATGTTTTCATACATTTGTTTGCTTCACTGTTACTAGCTTCATATTTAACGTATTTAATCTAATAATCTGTTTGAAGAGAAACATAATAAATGTAAATTTTAAACTTTTCAGCAAAATTATTTCTGTAGATAACTTAATAACTTACAAACTCTTATTAATTTTATATTAGACAATTTCATTCTTCATGTAATCTTAAAATTCTTTATAAATGATACTTTATTTATTTTAGGTAGCACATTTTAATTTTGTATTGCAGATTTTTATGTGCAACTTTGCTTCTATTGATGAGTGATAATTGCTTTCGAACAACCTTAATAAGTAATTATTTATTCGATGTTGGTCGGCAGATTGTGAAAATACTATATTCATTAAAACGATCATTATTTTTAATAGGAATTTGCCACTTTATACTTCCCCACTCTTTGGGCAATCCTAGTAAACCCGAGTATGCAAAATCGTTAATTAACAGCGAGTTTTTCTATCTTCTTTAATCCTATATTTCACTAGTTTCTCAGTGTTATACACCTTCACGCTTTAAGAATATCATGCCTTGGACAATACAAAATATAATACATTAAAGATATAATTCTGCAATTCAAAGCTGAACAAACTCAAAGTTAAATCATATGTTCTCTGCACGAAACAGTATAGTAAGTACATATACAGAGCGCCTTATGTGAATTTCAAGGAGCATAAAAAGGAACTGCCCGATAAGTGATGCACATGAAGGAATGGCTACTGAATTACCGAAAGGTATGAAGCTCAACAATTTATAGAACATACTGCATGGCTCATATGCAGAGAGTTCAAAGATGCTGTTCAAAGGAAGATTTATTTGGGTGAACACAAGAGGGCTGCTTAGTTGGATATGTCGTTTACTGCTCTAAGAACTCCGGCACTTCAACATTGGAACAGTTAGGCCTGTTTGCTTGCTTCCGGTAACTTCCTTCAATATGCAGGATGATGTGGAAGTTACGGCTATAATATCTAATTTTTTTTTTTTTTCGTAATTTACGTCTCCAACGTTAAGTCATATCGGACGATGAATGGAATGGGTGAAATGATGCTCAAATGAGTCCAGGGACCATAGAGCTTAGAGTTACCTAACATTCGTCTTTCAGGATAAGGGAAAACCCAGTAAAAACCTTATCCAGGTAACTCACCCTGACTGAAATTCGAACTCGGGACCTTTTGAATATGAGACAGACACGCTACCATCTACGCTACCGAGGCGGGCAGTTTCTAAAGTGATCATACCATTTGAAAGCACAAAACACAAAAATGAAGTGGTCTGTCAGATCGCTCCCTTTGGTGAAATGGTTATGATATTAGCTTTCAAGTAAAAGATAAACGTGTTTCCAGGCTACTTCAATTTGTGTTCATTTTTTGGGATTGTTTAATTTCTTCCTTTTTAATATTTTGTCTAAGCTTTTAATTATTGTATAAATGTATGCACCTGACGTTTTAATTTCACCGAGAGCTAAGGGTGAAGGAACTTATATAATATAAAAAGGAAATGCAACCTTTTTACTTCAGATTTATACGAGGAACTGTTCGAATTGGCGTTTTCAATGCAAAGTTGACACCGATGGAACGACTGTCGTACTCTGTCCAAAATTTATTGTTTGTCAAATAACCTCGCATGCTGTTATTATTCAGGTAGTTAGGAACCACGTCATTTCTTCCTATTAGAAAAAACATATTAATAAGACGAAGAAAAACAAATTGGCTACGACACAGGAACTGAACCAATGAACTTTAGAACTTCAGTTGCGAAGGCTAAGAATTGGGCCACCAGAGCAGCTAGAGAAGTATCTCTATACTCCTGTGGTCCTAATAAGCACACTTTCCTGTGAGCTATTCCACGAACAAAACCTACAAAACAAAATCTACTGGTAAACTACTCTTGTGCATACAACTTGTTTGAATGTAACATGTCGTAACACATAGGCGAAAGTGTCACTGTCGTCTGTAACGCTTGTGCACGTGGGCGAGGACTAATACATAAAGTGAGTTTCTTAATACCAAGAGCCAAGAGCAGGTCGCCCGCGTTCTCCCGGGCGGAGGGTAACACGCCACGGTACCTATCCGCTGTGCGGATTTACCCGTGCGGTATATTAGTTAATGTCGTTAACGCTAGCTTGCGTGTCGTTTTATCAGACGGCGGTTGGTATCTACCGACACTTCTGGTGGCGGGGTGTACCTCCGATGAAGCGGGATAGTGCCCGATCCGCCTCGCTTTTTTATTTTTTTTTAATTGTCAATATATATATATATTTATTATATAATTATATTATATAATATATATATTATATATATTATATATAGGTACATAGATATATGTTTTCTTTTACTTATTTAACCGTTTTTCTATTGTTTCCGTTTATTTTCCTATCTGTTTTCTGTATTTTCACACATATACACTATACACATAAACACCCATGCCCAAGGCGGGACTCGAACCCGCGATCCTCTACACGGTGGAACGCTAGAGGCATGCATTCTAGCGACCAAGGCTACGAGGGTCGGCACGCTTAGGACTGTCGCTGGCGATCCTTCAAGCAGAGGGGGCAACCAGAAGCGAGAGGCGTGATGGAGTTTGGTTTTTGGGGATTAGTGTGTGTCCAGGTCGGCCGCACGCTCTCGGGCGCAGCTGCAGGTATCACCCTTCCAGTCGTGATCAAGTGCCTTACGGCGTAACTTGGAGGTGTTTCTGAATGAAGGAGGAGAGGCAGACTTTACCACCCAAGGATATCCTTGAGGAGGCGGTAGCTCCTCCGTCTGCTGGGGAGATGGTGGTCATACTGACCCAGTGAGTTCATCAGCTGGTTTGGGTGAGGGGTGATTTTGGCATACAACGTGCACGTACGTTCACGCACGACGTCCTCAACGTAGGATATGCCGGACTGGGTGTGTAGAAAGTGTGATGGGAAGCTGCGGTCGGTACTGTAGATAATCCTTAGAGCCCTGTTCTGCATGGCCTGCAGCCTGAGGAGAGTGGTATGGGTCCCAGAACCCCAGACCTCTCGTCCGTACACGATCAGAGGCGAAACGATCGCATGATACAGTCGCAGTTTGAGCCTGATGGGCATTGTTGAACGGAAAATAGGGCAAAGCTGCCTGAGCGCAGCGTGACCGAGACCCATTTTTGTCCTGACATGCGGAATGAAAGTGAGGCCGCGGTCTAGTTAGCTATTTGGCGGATCGAACCCAGGGGATTCTTCTCCACCGCAAACTTAGGTCATCTTCCGGTCGCCAGCTACGGACTTTAGCCAGCATGAGAACAGAGCCCTTCTGCGGACTGATGGCCATTCTTCACTTCTCACTCCACCGGCCAATGGCGTGGAGCTGTCGCTGTAGCGGAGGGAGACAGTACCGGACGTTTTTGTTCTGTGCCAGTATGAAGACGTCGTCGGCATTCTGAAACATAACAGTGTGAGGTTCCATTGGGAGGTCAGACATGTAGGTGCCGAAGAGTAGCGGAGACAGAACAATGCCTTCCGGGACTCCAGCCGATATGGATCTGACAGAGGATAGCTTCCCCTCGACCCGCAACTTAAGGGTGCGGTCCTTGAGAAAGCTGCTGATTAGTGCTAGGTAGGGAGGCGGAAGTTGTGCTCATTTGTCTTAATACTAATGCAGTATAGAGAGAGCTGCGTAATGCAAGAAGGCAGTCAATCGCTGCACAGTGTCACACTGGCAAGTGATATGTTCGAGATTTGAGTGACTTTGAGTCATTAAATTCTGAGAACAACAATAACGAGCTGCTAAAACTCGATAACTCTATACTCTAGCAACAGTTTTAAAGACACTCTTATCCAATTACTTCACTCACCTTGTTTAAATACCAACTTATTAGCACCTGATGTCAATTAGGTTTAAGACAATTAACTGCGTTATGTTTAAGCGCAGACCATGCATTATCGGTCTGAACTTGTTTATATTAGTCACGTCTACAATCACTGAACTTATTTCGGAGTAGTATTGACCTTCACTGAGGAGCGCTGCATTGGCTTGTTATCTTGTTTACTAGAAGAGCGGAATTAGCATCTTTACATGCAGTAACTGACGAAATACATATAGACACTTGAGAGGGATGAGTGTGTTTTATATGAAATGTTAGGTAATTAATTTTTATACTGAAATGTAGACTTCAATTGCAGCCACCCATTCCAATTTTGCGTCCTAATTATTTTCTCTCCTCTTTCTGACAGTTTCCACAAAAACCATTAATATATTAAAGATTTTTATGTGATCATAGCTGCGCCTGTAAGTATAGACCATCCGGTTTGCTTCCACCAGTTCACACTTTCGTGTAAGACCTGCTGGCCCAGATAGCGTGGTGTCATTGAAACATTGGAACTTAGGTAAGTTGCAACATTATAGGCTACAAGGCCAGATTAATACACGTCACGCCTTCTGTTGCATCCTCCAGGGGATAATGAACGCGTATCGCTTGGGGGTGTCACTTGGATATCTAACCAACCTAATTACATACTGAATTTGATAAGTAAAATTATATCTTTGACTTCATGAAGTAAATATTTATATAATACTGTTCATTACACTGTGCTCCTACATAAATACTTTCATTCACGATACCACCAATACTGGATCAAAGTATGGTTTCAGACGTCAGCTTGTTTGAAAATCCATTCTTACAATAGCAAATCTACGCTAAGGATGCAGAGATATAAAGTATTCAGAATTACCTCTTGGGCATACACAGAGATCATTGTGTTTTTATAAGCAAAGCAAGGAATCTTTTTGGGTTCTAGTATTCCGTAGGGATCTCGAGATGTTTGTACTGGGTGTAGAGAAGGGCAAATAGATAGCTGCACAAAGTGATGTAGTGAGTTGCTATGGCGCAGCGTTGTATTCTTATTTAAACAATGAACTACGCTCTTCGGTACAGAGGCAAGAGCATTTTCCAATAATGACGTTTCTAAAGGAACGTTGTATGCAAAAAGCACTCACTCCCTCGCAAACTCATGTCGAGAGAGCCTGTGATAAAGGTAGGAGCACCATACTTAGAACATAACATATAAAAAAGGAATAGATTTCTTGCTGGTAGACGAAAGAAAAATCTCTTTCAGAGAAACAGCAACAGAAACGCTTGGTCTTATGTAAGTGACTCAGAACGAGTTTATGAAAGACACTGCAAAGTGGTAGATCCCGCAACATTACAGATTGGCGAAGATTGATAAAATTATTGTTCTAAAAAAATCTAAATTCCGTCTGTCGATTGTGAAATCTATAACTAAGAAATTAAGAAAGAAAAATATTCAGTTCAATTATTTATTTAGTTTTTGCAATTTACGTCCTCCAGCCTTATGTCATATCGGAAGATGAATGATATTGGTGAAATTATGCTCAAGTGAGTCCAGGGTCCATGGAGCTTGGAGCTACCCGAAATTTTTCTTTAAGGATAAGGGAAACCCCTGAAAAATCCGTATCCAGATAACCCACCCTGACCGAGATTCGAACTTGGGACCTCTTGAACGTGAGGCAGACACGCTACCATCTACACTACCGAGGCGGGCTCAATTTATTTTGAATCTTAGTATCCGATTTATAGACATTTAAGATTAATAATGTTATAAGAAAATGATGGTAGGTAGATGATCAATTTTAATACAAAATTTACATATATTAAAATTGATGCATAAAGTATGAAGCATGAGTTGCAGTTCTGCCAGTGAATAACAAGAATTAGCTGGGCAAAGCCGTTATTTATATTACAGAGTAGTTTAGGTAATTGGACGTTCCAGCGAACTCAGTAACGAGTGTACAAAAATTCTGAAAATTAGAAGCGAAAAGAGTTCTTAAATTTTAGCAAGACAAAGAGAAAAGCTTGTGTTTCAGATGAGAATAAAAAGCTCAAGATTTGACAAAGCATACCGAAGGAACTTTGATGTAGCAATCAGATACATGTCTCAGATCTTTTCGGGAAAAAAGCCAGGTGAAGCTTCAGGTCTTGTAGATACATGCTTCTCGTTATCCCTCCATAAGTTATGGTCTTATCATCCCTGGGAAATGAGCAAAGAGTTGCTGCCATAACGTGACCCACTTGAATTTGGGATGTCACGGTGTCGATCCCAATCTACCAGTTAGTCTGATTTCGATTTTTCTTGGTTTTACATTGCCACTAAGATGCATTTTGAAATACTTCATACCACCGTTTCCCTTCATTCAATTTCCTTACCAAATTTCAGAAGTTCTTTCAGGCTCGTAAGTATGGTGGTTCCGGATAGAAGGTGCGGTTGCTTGCACATTCAAATCTCGGCGCTTGGTGGTCGCTGTCCTCATTAGGCCAGCTTGTGGACACCGCACCCAGCATGTGCTGGCTGCACAGCGGATTCTGATGTAGGTATGTTGGAGCGTCTCTGCAGCCTGTCTGAGATTCTGTGATCTCCGATTCCCTCATTTATCCCCTCATCTTGAGAGAGGAATCAACCGTAGTAATTCTGTATGTAGGTCGCAGGGCGGGGGTGTCCTCCTCAGCTAATTACCCTTTAACCTTTACCCATAGCCTCTCAGGACATCCTACATCCTTTGCTTCACCAGAGTTTCAACTTGATTTCAATATTAATGACTTCGCAGTCGAGGCACAGTACAGTGTATCATGTGATATATCGCGCCAACTCACGTACTACATTGTTACGGCCACGTTATAAACAGGTTATTGAAGTAATAGCCCACGTTTTTGTATATTTTGTGGTGAGCATAACTAAGCTATATTCCTTGTGATAGCTTACAAAATGAGCAGAGATACACATAAATAGGGGAGCGCATGAAAAGAGTAGACAACTGCCTATTGAAGAACATCGTGTAGCTAAAATACCTAGAAACTATTACATAAAATCTTTAATTTCAAGAGACCAGGCACAATGATTAAGAATAAATAATAATATGCATGTATATAACTATGCGAATGATGCACCTGACGGTAATACAAGAGAACAGTTGATAATAGTATAATTTTATTATTTTAATAACTTCTTAGTTTTGTGATTATTTTATCCTTTCTCTACGGCACATAGTAGAGTAACAAGCGGTAAGAGTGCCAACGGGGCAAAGTCCTATAGGTGAAATTTTTGTCTTGGGATTTTATGTTGGCAAATCTTTTCTGTTAGTGCTGTTCAGGTCGTGTAGCTTCGTTGCCCCTGTAATAAAACAGTTTCAACAATGAAGTATACCATATTTTTAAACCATTTGATGTAGTATTTTAGCATCTGGTAAATGGGCTTCCTTTCTCACACATGATGTTAGAGAAATTCATTTGATCTGGCTTCGAAGTATAGAATATAAGCTTTTAATTGTAATGGTTGTTAATTTTCTAAAAGACCGCACGATGGCAGCAGAACTCAGAACATGAAATTCATGCAGTCGGGGCAATAGCCCTCACGCAGCTTGGGGCGACAGCCGGAGCTGTTTGGGAAGGCTTATTTGAAAAGTTGCACATTGAGAGGGCTATGAGAGCTTCTGATACCTGTGGAATAATATCCCTGGACACATTCAAGTTCAGTGTTGAGTGTTTTCTGCGTTCATAGATAACAGACCAGAATCCAGCTGCTGAAAGTGAACCAATGGAACAAAACGAATATGTCAGTAAGAACAGCTAACACTACTATCAACTTCTGAGCACAGTAAGTTGATTGAACATTCTCCACAGCGTAATGGGAACGCAGAAGCTAACGCTTCTTGTAAGTGCCCATTCAATCTTGTACCTGCTCCTAAACCATAGGTACAGTGGAAAACAATGCTCAGAGGCAAAAATTCAGCAATTCTCACATCATTTCCGCACAAGAAGAGACTCTTGAGACAGCATGACAAATCTCAACAGGAAGTAAAACACTTTCTTTCCCTTTAAATAGCCAGGAACGGTAATCTGCCAGTATAAGATAAATGAACCTCTTTCTAGTGAAACTGAAATGTGTCCTGGGTGTGAACTTGCACATGAAGACTGAATAGTGTTACTCCTGTAAAGAGTGATGGCAAGAAAACTGTGCAACATATGATGGGGTCGCTTTTTTCTCATATCTGTTAGTTTTCATCCTTCAAGACAAAAGATATCCAGCAATTCAGTGACTACATAACCTGAAAAGGTTATGATTTCTCTCTCTCTCTCTCTCTCTCTCTCTCTCTCTCTCTCTCTCTCTCTCTCTCCCTCTCTCTCTCTGTGTGTGTGTGTGTTTTTGTATTGTTTCTACAGGTACAAAAGGGTTCAACAAATCTATTTGATTTGTTTAAAGAATAAAGTACATTAAGCAAACAAATTCTAGGCGACAGTTATATAGCGCTAATTAATTCCAAAAAGTAAATTTTCGTTAGCATATTTTTTCAAATAAGACTTATCATTGTTTCTGTTAACAATACTAGTATTTGTCAAAATATTGTTCTATTTTGTATTCAGGCCTTGATTTATCAATGTATTGAAATATCTTCTTAATCACTATTTCATTGTATCGTAATTTCATGCTCTATAATGTATTGGGACATTTTTCCCATTCTAGGAGTAAAAGTACAATGTAACACAATTTAATTAAGTTAATTACTACCTATTAAACAATCAGTACATAAACGCTGTTTTGCCATCTTGGAGAATAAACATGTAGTATATCACAGAGCAAAAGACAGAAGTATCTATCACTTATAGGGAGAGTAATAGACGTTTATTCGAAAACTGCGGACTCTTACCCCTTGTTACTCTAAGTAGGAAAATTACTAATTACGTCCAAAACCTTTGTATTAGTATCTTTCAGGAATGCCTAAGCTTTTAAGAAAATTTCCCACCTCCAGAATACCACCACATGGAACATTCTTCATGTAAAATCTTGATATTCTAAAATCGGCTCTAAGAACATTTTTTTCAATACAATATGTCTGTAACATTCTCAAGACAAATGAAATACAGTGCGATCCATATAAATCTGAACCATTTCAATGGTCACAACTTTTGAACCAATAATATTAAACACGTGCAACTTTTGGAGAACATAATACACAACTGGGAGATTACATTACACTATTTACATATCTGAGAAAATTTTGGAAGTGTCCTCAACCGGCATCTATGCACGTTTGCACTCGTCTCACCATATTTTCTGAAGTTTAGAGAGTATCCTCGCCAGTTTTACTTATTTCGATTCGATTGGATTATATGTGTTTGGAGGAAAACGCATATAATCCATTTAAATCAATGAAATCAATGAAAAGGAAATAAATGAACAACTCTCTTTCTTGTATCTAAATATCATCAGGAATGACACAAAAATAAAATTTGGAATTTTTAGGAAACCAATACATTCAGAAAATTACATATAAAATAATAGCCACAAGCCATTTACACATAAATATGCAATAATAAACAGCCTTACACACAGACTAGGCAACATATCCATGAAAAAAAAAAAAAAAGAATATTTCAAAGAACAAAAAGCAATACTACACACAGCAGAAGAAAATGGATACAACAAAAGTTTGGTGTTGAAGAAAATTAGGAAAGCTAAACTAAAGAAAACCATTAAGGAAGCAACCACATTTGTAAAAAGAAAAAGAAAGCGACAGCATATTCAGTTCATTCACATATCACCCAAAAACATTTAATAAATTTAAAAAGGTCTTCAACGAACAAAATATCAGCTTGGAACCTACTAATAGACACTCAATTTTAAAATTGCTAAATTAAAAAATAAAACATGAAATCCCATCAGGTAACAGATCCGGAAAATGCCAGATAAGCTGTAGGAATTTTGAAAAATGCTACATAGGTCAAACTAATAGAAATCTAAAAACCAGAGTCAAAGATCACTTTAGAAGCATCAGATTGACACAAGAAGATAAGTCAGCAGTAGCATTTCATTTTTGGAATTAAAATCATGACATTGATACAAATCCAAAATTACTAAAAGGAGTAAATTGACAACATCGGAGAACATATTCATATGGAAAAATAAGGATTGCGTAATGAATTTCAAATCCCACCAGTAGATAATTTGACAAAAAAGTTCATAGTTCCACCACCAGAGAGAGAGAGAGAGAGAGAGAGAGAGAGAGAGAGAGAGAGAGAGAGAGAGAGAGAGAGAGAGAGAGAGAGAGAGAGAGAGAGAGAGAGAGAGAGAGAGAGAGAGAGAGAGAGAGAGAGCAGACAACAACAGATGCCAGTTGGAAAGAGATTGAAAATGGAGGCGAATGTCTTTGAAACTGGTCTCTAATTAATATAAAAAAGTAAGTGACGAGTCTCAATAAACCAACTATAAATAGTTTTTGAGATCGAATGGATTACTTGAGAATATCAAATTGTCTGTGGCCTATTCTTGCATACTCTGTTTTTTTAGATACCTGCACAAGAAAAACTCCAGTGAGGTCAGGTCATTGTATCTGGGGGACCACAGACCTCTAGAAATTATTAGATCATAAAAGAAACTGTTTACAAGTTCCATGGTGTCATTAGATGTAGGGAACGTTGCTCCATATTGCTGGAAATAACCTTCTCTCAATTCGATATCATCCAGCTGCTCCACAAATGTATTGAAGGTACCCATATACACTTCAATATCTGCAGTCGTATCATGCATAGATGCTGGTAGAGGACACTTCCAACATTTTCTCTGAGATGTGAATAGTGTAATGTAGTGTCACAAATGTGTATTATACTCTTCCAAAGTTGCACGTGTGACCTATTATTGGGTCAAAAGTTATGGCCTATTAATATGGTTCAGGTTTATATGGATCGCACCGTATATTTCTTGAATTTTCTGAGAAGTTCTCAGAAATTCTCTTCATTCTGGATAACTTTTGCATAAATGGAAAATTGTAAGCTGATTTGTAAAATATATAATTTATACCGTATTTCCTCAATTTTCTCATATAGGAAATCTCTTTCACTTTCACTCTTTACAAAAAGAGTGGAATTTCATAGTCATCACGTACGGAACAGCTCTTCATATATCGCTTAAAGCCTACTTTATGCAACTGCAAGAAAATTAAGAGTTTGAGATTTTAATCCCAAATAAAGGGAAGCATTTGTAAGAGTTATTTGCATAAGAATAGGAAACGCTACGTTTTATTTTAAGCATAAAGCTTATTATAATTTATGATTATATAAAATGTACCCACAATTGTAGCAATAAACAAATTGATGAAAACCAGTATACTCAGGCGCCAAATATCCTACAGATATATGGAGGTTAACGACGACACGTAAGACTATTCGCCGAATGGAGCTTTAAAATCTAAAAGAAAATCTCTAAAGCTAAATGGGTCGTTAGAAGTTCACATGAAAATTGGAAGAATGCTTCATGCAATCTCTCCCAACCTCGTGCAAGCAGAGTTGCCCTATTCTCTTCCTGCTAAGCAACTGCACTTATATGTCATGTATCATAATGGAGAAAGAGCTTTTACTTGTAATAAAACCAACATAGAAGCGAGTTCATGCGCCAAAAAGGAAGAAATAACTGGATTGGGAAGGAGTTAGTGGAATTTGCCGTTAGAGGGATGGGACAGTAAATTAACTATCAATCGGAAGCCAACTGTGACCAATACAAAGAACAGGGCGGAAAGGGTTTCCTGGATTCCACAAAGTCCCGGAATGCCAGTGTACGGATGTAGTAAGAACGAAATATACTGGCGAAGAGGAGTCAGTTCTCCTCGCCCTTTGCTTACTGCTATTCTTGTCTGCTCATTGCTCCAGTTGCCGATTCTTTCCCCCTTTTTATAAGGAAGGAGGAGAATAAGGACAAGGAGGTGGAGGTAACTTGTCTTTTTTCCTTCCCCACCACCACCCTCTTAACCATTTCCTTGGTAGTTGTGCAAGGGATTGTGGCCGGAAACCACGTCATGGAAGGACGACGATCTTCATTTTGTTTCTTTCGGAACCCCAATGCTGTTTCTCCGGAGGCGAGCCCCCTGGGGCTACTACAGCACTCACCTCCCTCCCTGGCCGCAGGCCAGATGAAAACTCCTGGGCCAAAGATCGGTTGCTTTTGACCCTTGTATATCTGCGCATACCACAATCACCTCAGCAAAATTTTTGCTTCCCTCCAAGCATTTCCTACGAAGCTCTGTATGCTTTTTTCTATTTTTGTTTTCAGGAATACAATCTCTGACTGCCATGCAGAAGCAAAAACATCACGTGGCTACAAACCAGACTTCCCCTTTTCAAGATGCATAGTATAACATAACCTATAAGTAAAACGCACACCAGTTTCTCTACTCTATAATCCATTTCACAGATTTACTTTACATAATTACTTTAACACGTAAGAAAATATGGAGTTTCATTCCATAGAAAGCCTCGATTTCAAGGTTTTAGCAGAAATATGTGTTCTGGGACACCAGATTGAAAAATAAGCATTATTAGTAAAATGTGATTCTTGTATGTCTGTGTTGCTTTCCATGGAAGATTTTGGTTTTGCTTTACTTTCTCCAAAATCCTTTAACGATTTAGATAGTTACATGAAATCAATATATACCGATGTATAACATTTTCTAGAACTTGTTTATCATTCCGATTGTCTTAAGTATAATTACTGAACTATAAAACACATATTTTACTCTATAAAGAGGTCTCTCATAAAAAACACATATTAGTCACAACGTTTTTTGTGTTAAAATGTTCAACTTCTCTTTTGTTTTGCTTTTCATTTTCTAATTTTTGATCGCTGTATTTTTAAGTTGATCATCATTTTTTTTCTTACCGGTGAAAAATGTATGGAATTTCAAAGATATCACATGGCAATCTGCTTTATGAAAATCTGCCGTTTGCTTTAACCTTCTTAAAATTATTAAATATATAACAAAAATATGTATAAAAATGAAACCTAGGTTTGTATCGATTAATATGAGACCAAAGAATAATAAAATAAGACCTGAAGCTTTCCTGGCGACGACTATGCTGAATTTCCTCTCGGGCAGCAAGCCAGGTGAAAAGGTGATTAGACATCAACGTTTCCGGGAGGTGCATCTCTCCCATCATCAGGATATTTATTAAATGTTATAACCACAGATGAAACAATGGATGTAACTCAAACACAAACAAAGACAAAACACTATCAAAATTTGCATTACTGAACAAAAGACTGTTTTTGAGGAAATTAAATGCCACGTCAGGAGATGGTGTGAGTATAGAAAATTAATTGGGTCAAAGAAACGTAACTACTTAACTTGATTACTAACCTGTATCAATCTGTGCTTCTTAAATCGACGAATTTCCATTTTTAAGGCCGGTTTTCAAGAAGAGCTGAACTTATTATTTATTATTTTGGCTATTAAACCTTAAAAAATATGCTGTATACAGAAATAACTTGCAGAAAATTCAGCAGAGTGTCATAAATATTCCGCACCAAACTTTCCTTTATGTATTTATTATTTGTTTATCTATTTATCTATTTAATTAGTTATTTACTTACTTATTTACTAATTTGTTTATTTTTTATTTTTATTTACCTATTTATTTGTTTGTTCTTTAATATTTATTTAGTTATTTATTTATTTTATTTATTTATTTACTTATTTTTAAACATGGCTGTAAGAATTTTGATTAAAATGCATTGTGTATTTCAATATGTATTTTCAAGTCCTCTTTCCTATTTGTGATGTTTCTACATTCAGGCGCTGTGAATATTTAAAATGGTACAGAGTACACATAAACATATTACAGAAAAAGATGTGGATCGCGTTAAAACATGCAATCGTGTAAGTTTTTATTACCCTGGCAATATATTCATTGCATTCGGTTTAAATATTCGAAATTTGTCATACTCTTTTGAGATGTACATTACTATTCGTTCGAGTCTCGTAATTTCTGTGTGATCGTCTCTGCAATGCCTACCCATTTTAAGAGCTATAAGAATGGATTAGAACGATCAATTGTGTTTTTAGTAATAGTTCGGAACAGCATATAAAAGTAAATAAGAGGGCATAGGGATATTTATGGGGAACAAACAAATTACGAGTCTCTTCTTTTATATTCACCTTTCTTGCTGTTCAAAGCTAATAGTCTTCCTGAAATATACAAATACACAAAAGAAAGATGTTTTAAACAATTTGATGCTATCTATCGTCTTTGACAATATATCTATTGATGGCCATTACAAGGATATCTCACTGTGAGGGTAATAAAAAATCAATTTTTGTGCTAATTGACCTCAGTGACCGAGATAAATGTTACAGTCATGGCTAGTTTTTACAGATGAACTCATAGGTTAGAAGTGTTAAATACTAAATGGATAGGTTATAAATTAGTCAGCCGTGTCAAGCAGAGCTAGTTCAGCCTGCTGCTTAGAATTGAGGGTGTGACCTCATTTCTTCGATGAAGTTTTAATGCATATTGCTCATGTAAATATCAAGTCGCTGACAGCTTTGATGGGTATTATTTTCCAATGAGGATACTGTCAATTTTCCTCGGAAATTAGAGCCGTCATGATATTCTAAGTTTAGAAATATTAAAAAATAACAAGCCAACGAAATACGTTGCCTTTTGTGCTAAAAAGCCGTTTGTTTATTTTTCGTAAGTTCATGTATTATTTTTAGAGAATAATACAAATATTAAAATAAGTATCTAGCCTAAAATGCGACTCGGTGATAACGGATAATGGAATTTGGAAACAATTACTATTTAAAGGTCCTGCGCAGTGGCGTAGGGGGCTAAGGCATCACGCTTTGGTTCCCTGCAACGGAATGGGGTCCGGGATCGATCCCAACCCTAGGGTAGCGGATTTTAAGACCCGGGTATAGGACCGGTGCCCACTCAGCATCGTAAGGAAATTGAGGAGCTTACAATAGGTAAGTGGCCCTGGTCAAGAAAGCCAACTTTTCTGCTGGAGGTGCCGAGATGCTTGCTGACCACATCTCTACCTCGTATCGGTTGGATGATCGCCCTCTTTACCATGCGTATGTGAACGTGAGGTCGGCAAGTCAAGTTGGCAGGCCTTGGCCTTCTATGGACTGTCGCGACATGGGTTATTACAATTGAAAATCTTTAGAGCGACCAATGTTTTACTTAGCGTTAGTGTAAATAGAATCGTATACTTTTGACAATATAAAGGTAAACAGAGCAGCAAGAAATACAAATGCTTCTTATACTTCGATAGAAACAAAACAAATGACACAAAATGTCACTACTCGACAGAGCGTTGAGGCCCTTCAGGTGACCAGCGCTGCGATTGTCCCTCATCAGTTCTTATCTGGTCGATTCGAAGAGTGAAATATTAGTGAGTTGACGTACAGTAAATTACGAAACACAAGTAGAGGGATTGGAAGCTGCGTATGTCTATATGGTATTTTTTCTCACGCCTACATTGCTGTCCAGAAGACATGATTATATCTGAACAGAGTATCCATACACTGGACTCGCCGTGTATGTGCAGTAAGCAGAGGTAAACATCTCTGTATTGTGAATTTTTTCCGATGCGCCTTCTAGCTTTGCCATGAAGTACTCTCAATGCTACTTTCCATGTTTATTCTGTCTCTAAATATGACGTAAGAAACTAGGTGATGGGGCGCTATGGGTGGACTGTGTCAGGTTGCTGGAGAAATAAACAGAGATAAAAGCGGACATTACCCTTGTCCAGTCCAAACACAGAGGCATTATCGGCAGAATACCAGAATCTTCTGAAAGTTTTAGCGTCACCACCTTCCGGAACATTTTAGAATATATTGTGGAAACTTACAGTACCTATATAAGCGAGCTTTTTCACGAGTTAATGAGTTGCTGAACGCGTTATTGAGGCGATATCCAGCGCGGTTCTAAGGTCTGTTTGCTACAGTTTGACCACCTCCTTTGAGGAATTGACTGTATTTTCACGACACAAAACCTCCCTCGTGAGCCTATTCCGCGGAGTTTCAACTTCTTAACATGAACGTTTCCATCACATTGAGATAGAAAATGCTGGAATTTTAGCTTTTGGCAACTGAGATTCAGATGGGGTCAGTATGTGACTGACGGTTTCTTAAAATCAGGGTTGCTCTTGGATTCACGGAAAAGGAAAGAAGTCTCACCTTTCTGCGTGTGGGGGTGGATTTGTGGCAGTCATTAAATGTGAGTAACGACATTTCTTTTGTGAAGCAACTGCACTTGCCTTCACTAAAGATTGAGTTTGTGACAGTTTTTGTTAAGTCTATAAGTGCTACTTCCATGAGAGATTAGAGGCCTCTTGTGTTCAATACGAGCGAGTGAATCATTCGAGGAATAGGTTGTGAGGTGAGGATTTCACTAGCTGGCCAGGAACAGTGGAGTGACAGAAAATTAAAGTAGATCATGGTAAAGTAACAATGTGATCTAAGTTATGGCACAACGACTCATTGTAACAGTGTTAAGAATAATGAAATAAAATGCTGAATTTATTTTTGGGCATGCTCATTCTTCATATAAAGTACCTCCTGTACTTTGTATGGATATTACATTGGCAGCAGTTCTACAATCCAGCCGAATTTTGTTATTCAGTCTTAAATTAAAAGGAAAAAAAGACATTGAAACAAATGCTTTTTAGGATTAATGCGCATATTCTGAGGTTTGAATATGAAATTATAGAAACAAAGAAATAGAATATTAATTTATCTACATAAGTTAAACAAACTCTGATCTTCATTTTATGGTAATTTTCTTCGTTAATGAACATTTTTGTATTTCTGTGCAGGATAAAACATTCACAAAGGTTGTTCGCATTATAAGAAAAATGTTGAAATAGCAATAAAATTGGATGTTTACCTCCTTTACAAATTGTACTCATACGAAAATGTGGAAACTACAAAAATTGTACGATTTCGCACCAGCAAAATACATTGAAGTCATATGCTATAGCCTTAATATATAATAGCTTCTTATATATAAAGAATATTACTGAAATACTTACATAAAATGTCACAGAGTGTGTAATTTCTTCAAATACCAAAATGAGAGTAAATGACTGTGAAATCAGATTGGTCATAATACCCTGTGATATTTGATCTTTATAGATAAGCATATATTTAAAACGACTGGACAGTAGACAATATCTGTAGGAATTTTAATTTCACTAGATCGATGGCTTCCTGTAAAATTCAGCTACAAATTATTCTGTTTCGTGAGCTTTAGGATCTGTAGATATTTTTTTTTAGAGATTTTCAACATTTTTCCCCACCGGTTTGTTTTCGGGATTTTTCTTGTTGGTTTTCCCTATTAACTTTTGTACACAACTAAAATCTTATACACTCAAATTCACTGCCCCCCCTCTCTCTCATGCACCCTCTCAGATATACATAAACATGTTTAAAGTACACCGGATTAGAATTTAAGGACCTCCACGCGATAGAGCAACAAAGGCAAACTCAGCAGCGACTGTAAAGATGACCAGGCTCTCATTCATTTTCTGAATTTTATGGGGAGGGCCTAAATCCCATAAGAATATCAGTACTTCCCTGTTCTGTTTATTATTGGACATTATCTTCTATAAGCCGAAAAACTACATGGGTAGCTTACCTTTAGTTTTTACACCAGATGGTTCCTTGATGACTAAGTCAGCATTATCTTCTCGACGCCAAAGTACGTGAGGTGAGGGATGTCCTCTAGCACGACAAGTCAGTTTTACTGTACCACCTTCTGGTACCATGACGTCACCAGAGGTGTCCTCATTCACGAAGTCAGGAGGAACTACAACTTCAAGGTAGCCCATCTGTTGCAACAAAAAGTATTTCAAAGTTAAGGTCAGGTAATAAAAACCACAATCATAATAATACACAGAAGAGTTAATTCTAGTGAACCTGCTACCTACGTTAAATGTGCTTGTTGCCAAATTTTAATGCCTTTAAACCATAAAATTAATATAGGTACTATTTTATTAAAATATTGTCACCCTCCAAAGTCACAATTTTGTGGCCTCAAATCAGGTGTATAGTATCCACAAACTATAGCGTCGAATTATCAAAACAGGCGCATTGAAAGCACAAGTAGAAACATATTGTTAGAAATATTATAAAGTAATCGTTGTCACTGTTTCCATAAACATGATACAATACATAAGGCTTCAAGAAATTGTACTAACAAAACTAAAGCTTAATAAATGATGACAAAAACTATATTCCACACTTATTATGAAATTATTTTTCGCTAGCTTTTCTCTTTCTATATCGATAATAAGTTAGCGTTTTTATAATACTGCTAAGGTACAAAAGCAGAAATATATATAGTTATCCTCAGGACTCTGTCTCAGTGACAACAACAGGTTTTGGGAGAACCTCTGCTCCTGTTTCAGCAGCAATTCATAAGACAGCAATTGATTTGATGGACTTGGGGTTTGAGTTGACAAAACTGATTTAGACACTTCTACTGGCTAAGCAAGTAGGACACTTCTATAGATTGAGCTCATGTTATTAGTTGAGAAGAAAACAAAAGAAGATTAAAATATGACATAACATCAAGGCCGCAGTTGGCAGTTTTAATATAATTGGCTTAATGACAAATCCAAGTAAATATGCATTATTTCTGTCCTTCCTTAAACTATCGGTACAACCTGAAAATGCATTCCAAAGTTAAAGAGTCGGACAGTAATTCCAAGAATGTTTTAATTTTAAAAGCTTTTAATCGTGTATTGTTTTTTAAACTACAACGCAATGCAGGTATTACAGGTTTAACTGGTGTGGGCGACAATGCTACTTATATGCTTTCTTTTACCTAACTTTTCGTGTATCATTTGTACATAACTAAATAAACAATGCATCACTGTCTTCTTCATTAAACATTAGGTTATAAACAACATAACTGCTGAGCAAAGTATCTTGCAAAAAAGTTTAAACTTGAAAAAATGTTGCCCATCATTATTGTCGCCGATCGCATTGTTGGTTGGAGCTGCGCAAGCCCGGAGCTACGCGTGGTCAGACACAGATAGTGGCGCGCAGCGCTTGACGCTTGCCGAGAGAGAGAAAGAAACAGAGGGAGAAAGAGACAGAGAGTTGTCTGGATAGTTCCCTTTCTCTTGCCGCCGCGAAATACCTTGAAACGTCGGCGGCTTTAGAGAAACAATGAATGGGGTACAAAGCCCGCAAGTCCGTCAGTTGCCAGTGAGTTGTTAATTGAGCTGTTGTAATGCAGGTGTGCAGTAATTGTGAGTGAGTGAGGGTTATTGAACTGTACCGCAGTAGTATCTTTTGTTTGTCTACGGCGGTGGGAGTAAAGAGACGATCTTAAAGACTGCGTTTGTGTATGTACGTAATTTTTCTGTTGTAAGGGGTGTACAAAGTTATTGTTCATTCCAATAAAGAACATTTAAAATGTCTGCAAAGAAGCTTTTATTCTAAGAATCCGCAAAGTTACGATATGTATATATTTAAGCATATGCCTAATATAACGTATATTGGCATAACTATCTCTAAAAAGAGAAATGATTAATTACACTAGGGAATACGTTTTTTTGTACCCGAAACAAAATAGGCTAATTCTTATGCAAAATGACTCGCTGATTCTAAAAATGCCTCTGAAAATGCTGTATCACGTAGCGTTTTTTGAGATATTCTTATTCTTTTATGTAAAATTACAGAAATGAGGTATGATACCAACTCATATTGGCTTAATTTAAAATAATAGCCATTGACTCTTCTAAATACAGCTTAAAGGCAGTGTTACTTCATAATGGCAATTTACTACCTTCAGTATCTTTATTTCATGCCATAGGAATGAAGGAGACATACGATTCCATGTCCATAATTTTAGATGCTATTAGTTATCAAAACCATGGCTGGGAAATTTGTAGTGATCTCAAGGTAGTTACATCGCTAACGGGACTGCAGGGAGGTTTCACAAAATATTGTTGTTTTTTTGTGCTTATGGGACAGTAGGGCAACTGACAAGCATTTTATAGTGAAAGAATGGGGGAAAAGGGAAGACTATACCCCTGGAGCAAGCAATGTTAAGTATGTGCCTCCAGTAGACCCAAACAAAGCTCTTCTCCCCCCACTTCACATAAAGCTCGGGTTAATGAAGCATTTTGTTAAAGGTTTGGACAAAAGTGGAAGTGCATTTGAGTATTTAAGAAGTATCTTTCCCAAAATAAGTGAATCTAAATTGAAGGAAGGTATATTTGTCGGTCCTCAAATAAGACTACTTCTTAAAGACAGTGTTTTTGAATCAGAGCTTAAACGTGTTGAACTGGCAGCATCGAAATCATTTAGATCAGTGGTGGAAGGCTTCCTGGGCAATAAAAAAGAAGAAAATTATGAAACTTTATTCTCAGAACTATTAAGGAGCTGCAAAGAAATGGGTTGCCGTATGTCACTTAAAATCCACTTTTTGCACTCTCACCTTGATAGTTTCCCTTCAAACCTAGGAGCTGTAAGTGATGAGCGAAGGGAGCGTTTTCACCAGGACATTTCTGAAATGGAAAGACGTTACTAGGGTCGCTGGGATTCAGCTATGTTCGGAGTTGGTTCCTCGAACGGGAGAGTCAATACAAAAAAAAAAAAAAAAAAAAAAAAAAAATCAACAGTGAACACTTCTGAGATAATTCAGGTATTGGTTTTCATCATTATCTTGTGTTTATTTATTTTAATAATAATTAATAATTATTACTATTTTCAGTGTTATTTGGCAATAAAATACCTATTATTTTCAATTAATCAAATATGTGTTATCACATCACATTTCTGTAAAATTTCATAAAAAATGATGAATACCTAAAACTCGTTACGAGATACAGCATTTTGAGGGGCATTTTTGGAATCAGCAGATCAGTTTACATAAGAATTCGCTTATTTTGATTTTGGTATATAAAAATAACTTTTTTTTGTTCCCCAGTGTTATGTCATTCATCCCCCGGACATCAATTATATTTATTACGGACCTTTAACAATTTGTGGAAATTGTCAGTTTGCATGATTTTGATATTGGATGTCAGGATAGCAATACTCAGTGTATCAGATTACTGCCCATAAACACGAATGGAAGTTAATGGTTGTTATATGAATACTTGTTCTGCATTTTTAAGAGGGGAACACAAAAAATTCTGCAGCAGTTGTTTTAACACTTCATTGCTGCGTATTCGGCCTATTCCCTGCCGGGTACTAATGGTTGTTATATGAGTGGTTTGTTTTGAATTTTGAAGATGGCAACACAATATTTCTGCAGTTAACTCTTCTGCACTTTATTGCTATGTATTCAGTACATAGTACTGAACATAATACTTTGTACCCTCTACTTGCTCATTATTAATTTCATCTTTACTTTGTGCATTCATCTTTGTGATGAAATTAGCATTACCTAAACTGAACGCAAACGAGACATTTACACCTTTACGCTTCATAAACTTGTACTTGGTCAGAGAACTAATAAAGTCCATCATTCACCATTTATTTCCCATAAGCTCAACCAAACCTTTGTCACAGAACTTGCAATGAGGTTTGGCACCTAGTTAATTTTCGACATTAAAATAATTATGTTGTTGAACTATGCTAAGCCTCTAAGAATATGCAATAACAGTGTATAAATGTAGAAATAGTTAGGGCATGAAAATAAACTAAACCTATGGTGGAACTGTCTTTTTTATACTTGTAATCATCATTCGTTGCGGCTTCTTCTTATTACTCTATCCTCAATAATGTTTCATACTTCAGAATGCCTGTTACCTAACTAGTTTTAGCAAGTAAAGGAAGCACTAAATTTCACCCTAAATTTCAACAGAAGTAAGTATTTTAATAGTATAAATTACTTCCAGTATTCATTTTCACGCTTGTGTGTGTGTGTGTGTGTGTGTGTGTGTGTGTGTGCGTGTGTCTTTTTAATCGCAATAAGAATTATTCCTGAACGGCTTATAAAGTTCTTGGTAGTTCTTTTGGCAGTATACTGTTAAAATCACTGGTTGGTTACTGTTAAGTTCTTTTATCTGATGCACCAGAAAGTAGGAACATCAATTCAGGATAGGATAGATATAGGAAAACAAAATAGAGTGTCAAGGACTACCAACAGATGTCGACAAACTATCTCGACAACGAATGTATTCAGGGGTTATGAAAAAGGGACTGCAGTCGCCACTAGCTGAACATTGTAAAATCTGTTCCGGAATGTATATCCAGAAAAAAAAGAACAAAGTAACCTGTGATGTGTTAACAGTATAGGTATTATCAAAATAGCTGCTGTATGTTGTGTGTATGTACGTGTGTGTGTGTGTGTGTGTGTGTGTGTGTGTGTGTGTGTGTGTGTGTGTGTGTGTGTGTGTGTGTGTGTGCATAACGAAAAGGGAACGGCTATTTAGTTGCAGCATCTTCCAAAGGCACCATCGCCTTCAGTAAAAGTCCCTCCATCCCAAACTACCATTTAAACTGAAACATTTACGTTAATTTTAATTTCATATAAAATGAATATACAAGTTTTAACCAGTTCAACACTTTTATATGACCAATAAATGTTATGCATTTTATGAAATCAATCTATGAAGTCCTATTCATTCTTCTATAATTGATAAACCTTAACTGCCGAAGAAAATTTGTAGTTCATATTTTTTCCCCCTTTCTCGTCAAAGGCTGACGTTAGAAGGCGCTTTGTTACCCTCCGAGTGAGGGAGCCAAAGCCTCTGACCGGAGAGGATATCAGGGTTGAAGGAGTTGTCCCAACGCCTAAGATGAATGATTGATGGAGCAATTGGTGGAATGATGGTGGGGGAAACTGGAGGACCCGGAGGAAACCCACCCCAGCGCCATGTTGTCCACCACAAATCCCACTTTGCGGTCACCTGGGATCAATCCCGGGCCGCCTAGGTGAGAGCCAAGCGGCCCAACCACTCCGCCATAGCACGGCCATGTAGCTTATATTAAAAGTACAGTTTATGTTACATGAAAAATATTGGAGCATTTATTGTTTCGGAAATATACTTGGTTATTATTTTGAATTTTTATGTACTTATAACTTTTTAAGTGATAAATTGATAATGAAATCCATTATATAGCGACTCGCTATTTAAAAGTGTGATTATGAATCTTACTGTTGCATTTTGTTTATCTACAATAAAAAGTGTAACAGGATAATGGACGTTTATTTAGATTAGAGGAATGAGTTCTTGTTAGAATATTACATAGAAGAGAGAGCAAAAAAGGCTCTGTGCATTTTTATTCAGATATTTAAATGCCTGTGACAGTAGGTGAATGAGCTACCGACAGCTGTTACGTCTTAGGTTATTCCATTAGCCAAGGAGATGGGCCTTACTGAGCTCTCACTAATCCCGTTTATCGCCTTATTTGTCGCGCAGTCAAGCTTGTCCCAAGGGTATTCTCCCAAGCAGAACCTGTGTAAGTCACCCATTTCTTCAGGAACACTTTGAGAAGATGAAGCTAATGATCATCAAATACCAGGCTTAGGCATTTATTTCTAAACTGTTTGTACAGAAACTTCTAACAGTTGTAACCAGTGAAATAGCCAGTTAATGAAATCGATGCACTAAGAAAAGGTTTGCAATGTTTTAATTAAAGAAGTCGTTGTAAATAAAGGATAGACTGTACCTAAAATAATATTCAAAATATTTTATTAGCTTCTGCTGAGACGGTTTGAAATTACATTTCATCCCATTCATAATAAATTCCCATCTAAGAAATACAGTGACAAAACACTTTAATCCCAATGACATTGCAATTTTAAACAGTTTATAAAGCTCTTTCTCGCTATATTAAACAACGTTTACTTTTCAAGGCAGTAAAATAATTATTTTTACTTTAACATTCACCTATATTAAAAAAATAACTACAACGTTCTATGAAACAATTCGATATCAAAGATTCACACTTTTGAGGCCCTCCGAAACGTAAACGCAACGAGACACCAACATTTCCTAGCAAATGTGCCTCTCAAAACTACCCCTTTCATTAATATTTTTATTTTATCTCTTATTGTTCTTGTTGAAATACCACATGACTAAGTAGTTACATAACAAATGAAAAACAGGGAATACTCTGTGATTTTTGTGTGTGTAGTTTACGTCCTCCAACGTTAAGTCATATCGGACGATGAATGGAATAGGTGAAATTATGCTCAAATGAGCCCGGTGTCCATAGAGCTTAGAGTTACCCAACATTCGTCTTTCAGGGTAAGGGAAACCCCCATAAAAACCTTATCCAGATAACTCACCCTGACTGAGATTCGAACTCGTGACCTTTTGGACGTGAGGTAGACATGCTACCACCACGCCACCGAGGTGTGTGTGTAGTGTTTAGCGCCCGCTTTTACTACATACTGCACCGCAGGCGATGACACTGATGATACATGAGATGAAGATGGAGCACCGGTGGAATGAGATAGCAGGGGAAGCCGGAGATCCCGGAGAAAACCCGACCCAACACCGTGTTGTTCACCACAAATCTCACTTTGCGGTCGCCTGGGATCGAACCCGGGCCGCCTTGGTGAGAGCCGAGCGGTCTTACTCTGAGAAGATAACTTCGTTCTAAATGACATTAACTGGTAAACTCTGATAGGTAGATAAACTCCTGCCGTGCTAAAATGTTGATGTTTAACGCAAGCAATTAATTCCAAATAAAATATTTATGGCTTTGACTATTTTAGAGAACGTTCCTTATATTGATTCGAATTTGCCTTATCTACTTATATACTTGTTTTAAGCGGTAGGTGCTCTTTCAGTTATGAACCAGTTATTACGAGAGTTGATCAATTAAGACTGAGACTGATTTTTTCCACAGATATTTTTAACTGCAATTTAATGTTTACATGATCTTTTACAAAATAGTCCTCTCCTATCTCAATGCACTTTTTATAGCGTCTCTGCCAGTCCAACACGTGCTGCAGACCATTCTTTGTCAGTTCCTTGAGAATCATTTCACTTTTCTTGAGCATTGCTTCAGAGTTCTCAAATCGAATACCCCTTAGTTTCTATTATCACCGGTGATGTGTCATGGCTGCATTATTATAATACTGTAGGAAAACAAGTCGGCACAGTGTGGAAATCGCCAGGTTCTCCATCACCAAAAAGGCAAAAGTTGTTCCATCTAAAAATATGACCGTAATGGAATGATTTACCAGCATGCAGTTCCCCCTCACACTACTGTTACAGCAGCACACTACACGTCAGTATTTGCTACCCTGAGGAAGCACGTTGCAAATAAACGACCAGTGCTTTCTCGGACTGAGTGGCGACTTCTTCATGACAATGCACAGCCTCACGTCGCAAATCAAGTCATGCAGTTTCTGTTTCGATTCAAAATTACCTGAGTGCCACATCCAACTTATAACCCCGATCTTGTAGCCTGTGAGTCTTTTTTATTCCCATCACTAAGGGAAAGAACTCTGAATAACTCTGAACTCTTGAAAACTGTGAAACAGTGCCTAAGTTGCAGGTGTCGATGATTAAGTTCCTTTAACCGCCCATATATGGGATGGTGAATGAACAAAATTAATGAATTGGTGCTTAAATATTTCCAGAGCCCCTATATCTTAAAGTTTTTCGACATTTACTATTAAGGATAAAGGAAAACTCGGAGAAAATATCACAGTAGTTCATCTCAGGCGGATTTTGATCTTGGGACCTCTTGAATGTGAGGGAGACACGCTACACGCACAGGAAGAGGTAGCCAAGCAAGGACATCACAATTTCAAAGCCAATACATAGCATCAAGTTTTTTAATAAATCCGACTATTGTTTTATCTGGATGTATTCCTTTTGTACCCGCCGTAGTCAGGGAGTAACGTCCTAGCCCCTGGTTCTCGAGGCTGCTGATTCAAACACAGTGGTGGGTTTTCGAACGTAGAAACCCTCAGTATGGTTTCCTTCGGAAGGGTTCAGTGTTACATAATTTACATCCTGGAGTTTCCTCATGGTAAAACTTAAAAGCATTTTCGCTTATTTACAAAATGTTTATAACGCCAGTCTTCTATGGCTGGCTTATGTTAAAGTGACAGAAAGGTGATTCTAACCGAGCAACTGTGAAGATTTCTTTACACAAGTGCAAAATAAATTAAAGACTGGCCGAAAGAAAATCTATCATAAAAATCTAGATAGGTCTCTTTGGAAAGTTCATCTGTTCTTAAGGCTGAAAATATACATATTGGGTATTTTGAAAAGAACAACGTATAATTAAATGTAAGAGGTGCCTTCAAGCTATAATACTTCCTATTTCGTTTCTTTTTTTTCAGGAGTGGGACCATATAGGAACTTATGTTCTTTTTTAAATACACGTGGACTCTTTGTGAATGCGTGACAGAAATGACAGGACTGTACAGTGCATAGAAATCTGGTGGCAGTGACGAGAGCTGTTCTTGCAATGAAAACGTCGCCATTTTAAATATCTAAAACAGTCCTAATTCTCCTTGTTACCACTAGAGTTCTGTGCTCACTCCAGTGCTGCCATCTCTGTCACGCATTCACAAAGAGTCCACGTGCAGTTTGTTTTTCTTTAATACCAGAAATTTGTTTCTGGTCCCAATCCTGAAAGAAAATAGGAGGTGTTTTAACTTGAACACACCACGTATAAGAGATAGCTCACTAAAACATATATGTGTAAATTAAGAGAGAAAAATAAATTTCTCGTTAGCAAATTTATAATATAGCTTATCACTTTAAGCAGACTATCAAAGCCCAGTTTTCCATAAAGGAAATAAAGATCACCTTGCAAATCTATATGATCCTACGTGGAAGGAATTAAACAGCTGCATATTAAACGTATTTATTTCTCTCGGTGTACGGATGTGAAGTGAATTTTAAATGGGCCAGGATAAAGAAAAAACAAAGCAAGGGGAATCGATTACTGCTGACGGATTTATTAAAACCCTCGGAATATTTCGAGAATAAATGACAATGTAAATGCAGCATTCCAATTCTCATGTAATTTTGCAACGATTGCCAATTTTATTGCTTATTTGACCTAGAGGGTTTGCAAGTAATAAATGGAAGAGTTTTACATATTACGTTTATTATTAGCAAAACAAATAACTAACTTTTTCTTAGCAAAACAAAAAAGCGTCCAATTTCTTTTCAAATTACAACTCGATGGATCATGAGTCATTGAACTTTGTGTTAGATACTTGTATATTTTGTTACTGCTATTATTTCTAATCACTGTATGAAGCAATTATTATTAAATATTATTTTTACACAACTGAAAAAGTCGAATAAATATAATAGGTAAAGATCCGCAGCTTACCGAACCAAAAGTAGTTTGGATATTATTTTAGAAAGATTGTATCGACAATTCATTGTAGTGCTCCTAATCCTAATCTATGCACGTGCTTAGGCTTTCACGGCCGGCGTTAATCCAATAAAATGTGTTATCCGGGCTTTTTGGCCGTGGTAGATTGGTTGAAACAACACTTGACGTTTCGCCCGTCTCTCCGCCGGGCATCTTCGGAAGTTGACTGGGCAGAGTTACTGGAGTGACTGAAGTTACTGGAGTCACACATTCTAATAACACTTTCGGATAACACATTATAATCTGTGCACTTTGGAAAATTAAATAGGAACTCTTTTACATAAGTTGAGAGATAATTTTAATAGACTTCCTTTTTAATGGCATGACAATTCATTTTCTTGGGCAAATCAAATTGTTTACCTTTACTCTGTTTATCTTGAGAAAAATACATTATTTAAACATTTCAGTTATATCTAGCTAAAACTATGTAATTTCATCGGATGATTTTTATTTTGGAAACGTAATTTCATATATTTTGGTAAGGATCACACAGTCACCGCACCTGACACTTAGAGCTTTAGGAAACAACTCTAAAACCGGTAGCTATCTCTCTAAAACATTTTACATACACTTTATTTTCAGAGCAAAGTGTACAGTTTAATGTATAGTACGAGGGCTGTTCAATAAAAAATGATCATAACTTCTTTTACAACGTACCTTTACTCATCCTCATACTTTGTATGGTCTTTATCAAAATAGTCTCCTCGGAATGCGATGTTCTTGTCCCAGCGTTTCTCCTAGTCTTCAAAGAAATGCTGGAAACCCATTTTTGATAGATCCTTCAAAATCGCCTCCGCAGCCTCCACCACTACTTCTAATGATGAATAATGCCTCCCACGAAGGCGTTTCTTCAAGTCAGGTAATATAAAAGAGTCACATGGACCTAAATCCGGACTATAGGGAGGGAGAGGGATTCACTTCACGTAGATTTTTGCAAGATATTCAGCAACATTGGCAATATGCAGCCGCGCATTATCGTGGTGCAGCCTCCAGCCTGCTTCATGGAAATGTGGTCTTCTGCGCCTGATATGGACTTGCAATGTTTTCAGGACATCCCTGTAGTACTGTCCAGTTACTGATATGTGTGCAGGTACAACATGCTGATAAACCATTCCATGAATATCAAAGAATGAGATGACCATAATTTTCCCAGCAGAAGCAACCACCTTTGTTTTTTTGGGGATTGTTGTTCAAGGAGATTTCCACACTGAGATTTGCTGTTTGCTCTGAGGATCAAAATGATGTAGCCAAGTTTCAGCAGCAGTGATTACGTTTGACAGAAACTCGGGATCTTCCTCTAACATCAACTTTAACTGCATGTTACCTCCATTGCAGCGGTAGGCAATACTGAACATGTCTGAATTTGCCTGGTTCTCACAGGCGGGAACCAGCAGTACCAACAATGAAACTACTATGGCGTATTTGTTTCACATTAGACTAACAGAATATAATAGGACTGAATTTTAGTGCGCAAAATTATGCCCGTAAAAATTATTATCATTCTTTATTGAACAGCCCTCAGGGTTCTAGATACATATTTTATCACTGTGGTAAAACTTTTCTGGGGATGCAGCACTGAAAACACCAAATCCTGCAATTTTTTACCAGTTAGTTTTGATGCATATTGGACACAGAATTCAAAATTTGGTTTTTGTATCTTCTATACTTTGTGAGTAATTAATTTATGAAATTCTAAATTTGGGCAAAATTCAAACAGCTCCACAGGATAAAAATTTTCAAAATTGTAGTTTTTATATTTCTAAAAATATTCAGATGGTTATGAAGAAAACCCCTATCGCATGAATTTCTTATACTCCTTGAGTTGCAGAGGGATAAAAGAATAAGGTATGGAGCAACAAAAAAGTAAAAAAATGATTAAACCTTTGACTTTATATATCAATAACTTTAAACATATAATGAATATTAAAAGTACATATGAAAGAAACCTTTGTTTGCTTTCTAAGAACATGTATTGAAAATTTTAGAGGGACTGAATCAAAACTGCATCGTGTGGAACATTTTGAACGACGAAAAATGTTGAAGAAACTATAACTGAGTAAATGAAATTTTAAAATGCAAAGCATTTTCCTTCTCAGCTACATGCCTTGTAGCAGACTAAAACCCTCCAGTTAGGTAAGTTGGATCCTCTTGCCCCTTCCTTCTCTCTTCTTCAGTCGTTTTCTTCCATTTTAGTTTCCTTCTGGATTTTAGAAATTATCTTCGCAGAAGTTGCTGAATGAAGTAAGCGTAATTGGTCCTGCCGTTGGCAAATTTTTAAAGATGCTGATGAAATCTCAGTGTACATTTTGTCTGACTGCAGCTTGAATGAGACAGAACAACCATAATTGAATTCACTTATGGTTTATGTCACAGCAACCTGAAGTCTCTTCTCTGACACAAATATTTCTTTTGGGTATTTACGCCATATCATGCTGTGTAAACTTTCATTTGTATTTTGTCTTACCCAATATAGGTACATCTCCTTAGGATTTCATCTGAGTCCAACCTTTGGCACACAGGCATTAGTTTTCTTACATCAGGCCTCAAGTATGTTCCCATTGTTGTGTTAAGTTTAGGTGTTTCTTCCCATGTATCGTTTAGCCTATTCATGATTCTATCTACACAGTCAACAGAAAGTCTATTCTTTCCAAAATGTTTTACCTATAACTATATAACAGTTATATGCAAGTTTAGCTGTATAAATCACCATTGTAAATGTTAAATGACACACTAAAGCTCATTAATTATATATAAACAGTATGTAGTTTAACGAGAAACAAAAGAAAATCACGACCAAGTTAGAAACTCACACGAAAGCAAAATATAAACATTACTATTTGCTTTCAATGTTTGCGGCCAGTGTTTTGTTTCCATGGTGCCACATATTGTAAGAAATAGCCATCATACCAAGACAAAATTCCACCAGAAACTTTGCCCGCTAATTTCAAATTATATTAATTTAGTACATTCAATCGAACTCAAATGACTGAATTCTGTGAACCAAGGGACGGCATGCACGTGCGCATGGACATTTAAATTGGCATGCGAGGGTATTTAAATGCCTGAAACTCATAAATTTAGTTGGATTACGATACTATAATGCTCAAAGTATTTTATTAGCTCAAAAACAAAGAAAAATATCCCACATTTTTAGACAATTTCGGTGCTGGAGTCCCTGAAGTTGTATCATTGTTTTATGAGAAACATTATATAAACTTAATATTCTAAAGAAGTTCAATGTAACTTCATGTATAAGAATAAATACACCACTTATTCTATTTTAGGTTAAAATAATTTTGTATGCATTACTTTGCAATATATTTATTTCATTGTACTGATGTTCAGTGCTATTAAATTTCTAGAAGCATGTTCTCTACTTCCTTAAAAAACTGTGGAGAAAGAGTCGACATGCAAAATTCAAAGCCGCGGCCGTGATTTGAACCACGGATCTACTGCTTTCCGCCAGTTGCTCTTACCTATTGAGCCACCATGGCAAACTAACCGTCATGACATTAAATTCTCCAACTGACTCATATATTTCCCGGGTAAACCATTAGAGGCTCTCGCATCTGAGAATTACATGTCATATACTCTCCATGGTACTTCCTTTTCTGATATTTCAAACTTTGAAATGAAGCTATATGATGACATTTACCGTTTCCATAATACACTGTGTAAGAATGTAATTTAACTGACGAAAGGCAATCAGCTCCTTGGTAGCAGACCAACTATCCGCAATCACTGTCTATCCCTTATACCACCAGAGGAACTATAACCTCCAATTGCACAAAACATCATGCGATGTTGTATTCGTTGCATCTGTTTTATTACAGGCACTCCTTAACAGTCACTGTGTTTGTACAACGTTGGCACGCAGTTCCGAAAGCAATTATCCATATTTTAATTTATTGTTAGCGCTATTTATTCTTCAACTATCGGAAACACGTCCAGAATGGTAAACTGCGGACAGTTTTAATAGTTTGAGCTTTTTAGCTTGCAGCTCTTCACTCAAGCACCTCGGACAGTTACGCGTTGTCCGTTGTGTTATATTTCTAGCACATATCGATGTATCTCAGCGGCCAACCACAGACTCGACGCTTTCAATGGCGCCCGTTTTCTGTAAACGAGCTGTTTTTCAATTATCTGCATGGGAGAGATTTCCATTCAGATACACAGAGAGGCTGTCGAAATAAGCCTATTATTACCGAAGAGGATGCCTTTTAAGTGGAACTTCAAACAATGGGATTTCATAAGGCCGCGTAATAAAATTCAAAGCAAACGAATTTCACGATCATCACACCATTCCCACATACAGCGTATAATGGTTTCTACCTTAAAGTAGAAAGAGAATTGCTAATTAAACTTCACACAACGAAAACTGCCTCTAGTATTGTCGATATTTAACATGGTTAAATGTACTTCTATTTCTAATTTCACTATCACCTGAGAAACAATAGTATTCTGTTCAAAACATTCTCCAGAAATACAAAATACAAATAGTAAACTGTGTTTAGAAAACTGTGTGTACAGCATAATGATACCGAAATTAAAGTTTGCCAGAAGTAAAGAAGCATGATGGATGGCAAAGGAATGTTGGTTCTTTGTTACGACAAGGGCAAGGCCAGTTGAGTTGGGGGAAAGTGTTGTAACAAAAGCAATGTAAGAGGCAGTGTCCTTAGCCCACTTGACGTGTATGAATAGGGAATGCATTGGATCATTTACAATGGCGACAAAACAGCCACAAAGGGATTTTGGTTGAAAAGGAGCTTCCTGAGAGTGAAAGTTAGATATACACATACGCGCAGCTGTGGTGAGGAGAGCACTCTTCGGCGTGGAGCCGATGTGGCCAGTTCGCGGCTAGGAAGCCATTATAAGAGTCTTCGGCGTCAGGCCGATGAGAGCGGTCCGAGGCGTAAAACCTATTAGGGTGGTCAACCTGTTCTGTGTTTGATAATTGTCGGTTCATATATACGTGAAGAACGAATAAAGTTTATCGAGCAATAAACACTCGGCAGTCAGTAACTCTAAACAGAGATTCGTAACCCTTGGTCGGCAACTTTCATTTCGATGTTTGAAAAGAAGAAGCAGTAAATAAATAAGTTGGAAACGGGCATTCCAGTGTTATTAAAATCTCCTTCTCACACACATCCACGCATACCCTGAGAGAAAAACCTCATTGCTTGCCGACTTATTTGCGCGCCATTAAATTATTTGCATCAAATTGGCGACCACAACGTGGAATTGTGTGACCCATAAACATTTTAGTTACAAATTGGCGCCGCAACGTGGAACTCTTTGTTCACCCATAAACAATCTGCTACAATAACCGAAAAATGAAAAATTGGTAGTATATCAAATTTATGCTTATATCTTCTAAGTGTGCAATGTCAATATTTTAAAGAAAGTAACTTTCACACGAAATTATCCTATAACTGAAACGTTGTTTGTTATTTTTGTTTTCCAAGATCTTCTCCAATCATTTTAAATACTAGAGAGAACCTATCATCCATGACTGTCAAACCCATGATGAATATATTTTATCATTTATACAATTAATATTATTTCAGATTTTTCCTTAACACACCTCACTAATCTCCTTTATATTTCACAAAACTTTAATTCTATAAACAACACAAAATTAAAAGTTTATAGAAACTTTAATTCACAAAAATTTACAAAGATACAGTGCGATCCATATAAACCTGAACCATTTCAATAGGCCATAACTTCTGGACCAATAATAGGACACACGTGCAACTCTGGGAGTATATAACACACAATTGGGAGATTACGTTATACTGTTTACATTTCAGAGAAAATGTTGGAAGTGTATTCCACAAGCATCTATATATGTTTGCACCCGTCTCGCCATATTCTCTAAGGTATTGCGGAGAGTATCCTCGCCAATGTTACTTATTTTGGTTCAAATGGCTTCCTTGAGAACATCAATTGTCCGTGGCCTATTCTTGTACACTCAATTTTTAGATACCCCAACAAGAAAAAATCCGGTGAAGTTAGGTCAGGAAATCTGGGGACCACAGACCTTTTGAGATTATTCGGTTATCAAAGAAACTGATTAAAGGTTCCATGGTGTCAGATATATGACACGTTACTGCATCTTGCTGGAAATAACCTTCTCTCAATTCGTTAACATCTCCGTAAAACTCCAGAGAATGCTTAATTATTTGTGGACTTGCTTGTCATAGGTATTTATTTAAAGTCGCAGAACAAGGGAAGTGTAGATAAAAAAGAAATAAGACCTCTGAAGCAGCGGGTGCGGTTTTTCTAGTGTTAAAGTTCAAGTTTATTTTTTTATGTACGTGGTAGAGAAAATAAAAATATGTTAACAATAAGAAAGCGCAAAATCATGATACAACTCCAGTAATGAGCATAGGTAAAAGAAATGTATTCCACGTGCCTCCAGTTTGTGCCCTTAGTAATTAGTATAGCTAAAACAAAATTTCGGATTACATAGAGATTATTTTGGTATTAATTAATATTCCGGAAAATTACTCCTGCTGTTGTTCATCAGTTTACAAACACTCGCTTTATACTGACTACATTGTAATCGCTAAGCATTAAAAAATGATCACTTGCGGCACCAGTGAAAATTGCTTTATTTTCTTGATCCCGCTTATAGCCACTTTGCATCTAATGAGCCAGATTTCATTTAGGGAATTTCTGGATTGTAATGTAAATGCAATTTCATCCATTAATGATTAAGGCTCAGAGTCGTTTGAACACCCCTGCCCCACTTATCGTTAAAAACCGTTTAATATGAGCGCTGTTTGAACCGCGGGGGAGAAAAAAAAATGTTCCCCCCACACACAGACTCGTTTACACATGTGTTGAGTGAGAACCCTCTGCTTTACACATACAAATATCAACATAAATATATCGATGCGGGTCGTCCGTGTTTCCATACGTCATTAGTTTGCGCACCGAAACGTGCACTCACTCCCCAATCTCCTGAGCCAATGAAATTACATTTTTCACATATTTACTCTTTTTGTTTTTGGCAATCCTACATGGAGTCTCATCCCCTCGACGGTTCGGAACGCACATGTAATGAAGTAATGATTCCATCCGGCCCTCATTGGTCCACGGGCTTTAATTTCCACTAATGACCTGCACTTTTTTTTGTCTAGGCTCTCGCAGAGCTGGTCCCCCGCCGTACTGTGAAATTTCAAATGATGGGCCTATGACCGCTTGCAGTTACAAATGTCACTGGAGTCCTACATCATGGTACGGTTCGCTGCCCGGGGAAGGGTCTTGTTTCGTCCCCTGGTGCCAGGGGTGCCGCCAAACAATACCGCAACTGCGGCTATGTCTTTGGAGACAGACCAGCTTGCTTCCTATCTTGTAACCAGGATTAGCGGTATATCCACAAATGTCTATCGGAGATTCACACACTGCACATTTTAATAAACTGTATCTCTTTTTTCACCATTTAAGTATTGTTAGGCGTTCCCAAACGTGTACTTTTAAAGAAAAAGGAAACAAATATTCAGTGTGATACATTCACAGCGTTCTTTCTAGCAATGACAAACTGGATTTGTTCAAAATCTACTACTAGAAACAGAAAATGTATGTTGTCATATCTAATTGGATGCAATTAAATATTCAATCAACATGGTCAAAAATATACCCATAAAAATATTAGAGTGCCATGTTGATGTACAATTAAC
Organism: Mantis religiosa; assembly: GCA_030765055.1. NCBI lineage: Eukaryota > Metazoa > Arthropoda > Insecta > Mantodea > Mantidae > Mantis > Mantis religiosa. The sequence goes on along the minus strand of CM060957.1, from coordinate 68,582,015 downwards.
ATTTAAAGACAATTGTTGTGCAATTCCTCTGTGAGAAAATAAACGACTCAAACCATATCAATTATTTATTCATTAAAATGAAGGAAAGATAGAGTCAGACTAAAAAATTCAATACCATAGCCCGGATATGAACCACGGATCTTCTGGTTGACTTCCAGCCGCTCTAACCCTTGAGCTACTATGGCCAACGTGCTGACATGACATTAAATTCTCCAACTGACTCGTGTTTTTTACCGTTTTTTTGTCATATCGGCACGTTGGCCATTGTATCTCAATGGTTAGAGCTCCTGGAGGGCAACCAGAAGATTACTGGTTAAAATCCCGGCTATGGCATTGCATTTTTCAACCTGACTATGTTTCCGTACTTTATCCTACACACGGCCAGTGTGAAAGAACAACTAACTTTCATTGAAATGATGTTTATTATTAAGATTTTAAAAATAACCTTCCATAAAAATAAAAAAGTAAAAGATGCTAGTGTTAGGTCTCCACATACAATATATTTGATGTTACAGTTCACGATGACCAAAGTTTATAGTTCTCCATAGCTAGCTATTAATATTCCTATGCAGAGGAATTTCTCTTTTAAAGAAACTTAAGGTTGCTTGCTGAAAAAAGTAATTTGGTCTGTTTTAGTGGTACTTCTCTAAGCATTTGGAACGTTTCCCTGCTAAGATTTATTCAGTTTCTCACAATGGATAATAACCAGAATTTATTTGAAAAGGATAAGATAATAGATGGACGCACAAGGCCACCATTTGGGATCCTCGAATAGGAAAACGACCACAAGGAAGACCGAGACGCAGATGGGTAGACAACTTCAAGGAGAATGTAGGTCAGCAGTGATCAAGAGTAGCAAGAGAAATAAGAGATTGAAGATTCATGTTTATAGGGACTAATTGTTAATAGTGTAACTATAGAACTGTGCGCTCAAATACTGAATAGTGTAAACACGGAGTAGCAGTGACTAAATAGTGAAAAGTGTACATATAAAATAACTTCTAAATAGTGAATAGTGCAAATACTGGATAATGGTGACTGAAGAGGGAATAGTATAAGCACTAAATAGCGTTATTACTAGGCAATGGCGAAATAGCGCACCACTTAATCAGACAATAAATATGTCCAACGTCTAACGTGCAGTAAGCTCACCACTTTAGAATAGATAAACTTTTACTATCTCATAAGAGGCTTTTGCCCTTCACGGGTCATTTTAGGCTATTTTCATTCATTTAATTTCATTCAACATGTACAGTGTGATTCATATAAACTTGGACAATTTAAATAGGCCTTAACTTCTGAACCAGTAGTAGGACACATGTGCAAATTTGGGAGAATATAGTACACATTTGGGACATTACCTCACACTATTTACACCCCAGAGAAAATGCTGGAAGTGTTCTCCACCAGCACCTATACACGTTTGCACTCGCCTCACCATATTCTCTGAAGTTTTACGGAGAGTATCCTCGGCAAAGTTACTGATTTCGGTTCCAATGGATTCTTTGAGAATATCAATTGTCCGTGGCTTATTCTTGTACACTATATCTTTAGATACCCCCACAAGAAAAAGTATGGTGAGTTTAGGTCAGGGGATATGGGAGGCACAGACCTTTTGAGATTATTCGATTATGAAAGAAACTGGTTACAATTCCATGGTGTCATTAGCTGTATGGTACGTTGCTCCATCTTGTGGAAATAACCTTCTCTCAATCCCATATCATTTCAGTAAACCTTCAGAGAATATTGTCACTGAACGTCGGAACTCCCTATAGAACCGGCCGGCAGTGGAGCCAGAGGGGAAGCATTGAGGCCACGCCTACCCATTTGTCTCTTATTACTAACTGAAGGGATGATTAGGTAAACGGCGGGAGCCCTGTACCGTCTCTTTCCCCTCCCACCAGACGTCTCGAAACCTCGAGATAATTGTGCGCGCCGCGAAGTTTCCAGAAACGGCGATCTTCCCTATACAAGGCCTGTAGTTGGCGAGTCAGGGAGTTCTTGTCGAGCAGCCGTGAGGAGCGCCCAGTGAGTGAACGGACTGTGTACGTGCATCGGAAGAGTGTACGTAACTGCGTGCAGTGGACCTGTGACATACGAACTGGTGAATTGTAATTGTGTGCATTACGTAATTCTGTGTAATCGGCAAGTTTTTCGACTGTAATTCGGTGTAAATAAAGAAAATTTTTGTGTTGTGCAGTTGGACTTTTAATTTCACGAACCCACAAAGTCACAATATGGCCAGACGAGTGCAAACATATAGAGATGCTGCTGGAGGACACTTTCAACTTTTGTCTGACATATAAATAGTGTAGTGCAATCTCCCAATTGTGTATTATATTCTACCAAAGTTGCACGTGTTTCCTATTATTGATTCAAAAGTTATGGTCTATTAAAGTGGTTCAAGCTATACTTCAGTGCTTTATCATCTCTTTCAGGTACCGGTTTTAGTTTGAAGAGAGTGCCAATTAACGTCTGTCACACCTAATTCTATGCTGCTTTCCAAAGAAGTAATAGAGGAAGGAATATGAGGAAAATGTACGTAGGAAATTTAGTTCCCACTTCTGTGCTTTTTAATATACCTTAAGCAATTATAACTGGTGCGTTGCATATCAGCTATCACTATGGTTGCCAAGTTTCGAGACTAATTTCATGCTACAAATAAGAAATATCGTATTTGTAAGTTAAAAGTTAATATAAATGGAATATATTAAGAAAATACACATGTAAAAGAAAAATCAAATATGCTGCATAATTTCCAGCATAGGAAATATATGCATTAAATGCAACAAAGAATATAAATTAAATTCATGGCAACATAGTAATTAAGTCACATGCCAAGTGAGAATACCATCTGACAACAGAGAAGGATTACCATTTTTATTAAAATCCACTTCCTATATACATATTGTAGTATTTGTATAGAAAGGAATGGGTAGAGTAAACAGGAAGGAAAATAAAACAGAGCAAGAATGATGGAATACGCCTACAGTATCACGCTGACAAAGTATATAATAAAACATTCAGGAAACAGATAAGAAATGTCCTTTAGGGAAGCAAATGAGATTTCTGAAAGGACGATCCACAATAGACGACAATATTACATTGAAGCAGTTATTTATAGAAAAGAGGAAAGAAGAGAACTTTGAAATATTTCTTTTTGTCATTATAAAGGAAATAACATACTGTTAGAAAGATGGCATGGAATATGTTAATGAAAAGATGGGTTGCCTGATTAAAGTGTTAAAGGATGTATAATAAAACGCAAATCTTCGTAAAATAATTAAATGTTAGAATAAAGATATTGACATAGTTGTCAGAAAATGGTGTGGAATCAGTGCATTATTAATTAATATATTGAAAATCTTACCTGACATTGAAAATTACTAAAAATCATAAATATTATAGATAATCGGTATAATAGGGTGACATCGTGGCCAAGTGGCTAGATCGCTGACCTCTCAACAAGGACTGTAGATTTGCGTTGATCTAAGGACCGACTGGGTTGTTTATCTCCATATTCTCCGGTTTCTCCAGCTATTCAATCCACCAGCTATTCTATAAGCACCTTTCCTGTCATCCATTGCATCGCCATTTCATACCATCAACTTCTTCACCCTCAAATCAGGTGTCGGGCTGATCACCCACTCTAGTTATTCTGTTGGATGCATAGTTCTTCTGCTCTTCAGCAACTGCACCCATTGGTAAGTCTTGGTAGGTGCAAGTTCTCCAATTGAGAAGGGTAAACAGAAAATGGAATGGAATACATATAAGTTTATTACGTCATTCGAATATGCAAGTGGCCGTGATAATTTCTAATTATATTACAGAAAGATATTTAAGGCTGAAGCAAAATATAAACAACAGTTTTAATTAGAAACGCCAAGTGGTAAAAATATTCATCAAATAAAAGAAAAATAGATTGATCCAGCAATCAAGAGTAAGTCATTCAGATTCACCTGGCCGGGGTGTATAACACCACAAGACTTAGCATTTAACTGTCACGCCATAAGCTTACACCCAGCCATCTCAAAAATCTTTAAGGCTGCTCTTACCCCGCCACACCCTTATTTTTGAGGAGATGCATCTCCTCCGGATCTTCAATTTTATTCGGTTTTCGTCATGGCGACACCATGCAGCTACCGAGATTGACCGAGAGAAAGTCCTGGGTTTCTAGCAAAATTTAAAACCGTGCTGCAGGTCGTGGACAAATCTGACAGCTTTTGGCACTAAACAAGTTCAAACAGGCTTATATCGCTCCTCCCTATCTTGCACTGAAAAGCAGTTTCTTTCAGGACGGCATGCTCTGGATGAGAGCAGAAGGACGGCACTTGATAAACCCTAGCTACGGGTGCGCCAGAGGGCAGTGCACTGTCCTCGCAGCTCCTCAGGTCCTACATGTCTGATTTCTCCACGGTTAACCAGAATGTTACGTGACAATACGCGGATGGTTTTCTCTTAATGGCACGTCAGAAAAATGTCAGTTACTGCTTCCGTTCGCTACAATGCCATCTCCGAGGTGTTGGCCTATGGCGTGAGAGGTGGAGAATCGCCATCAGCCTGGAGAATAGCTTTACTCTCATCTTGGTTAACGTCCGTCACTGGCGCCGCCGCAGTCACTGAGGTTATGGCAAAAATATACTTAGATTGTTTTAGCTATCTTGGCTGTAAAATATCCTACCAAGGATAAAGTAGTGTAGAGCATATAATAGAAGCATTTAACGAGGTATATGTTTAATAAGTCGAAGAGGAAGTGACAGCTGCACAATGGGAAAGAGATACAAGTTGAATTGAAGCAACTGAGATGAAATTTTAAGATGAATCTTTGGTGTGAAAGGTGAGATAGAATGAGAAATGAAACAATACAACAATAATGGGAGTATATAAAAGCTAAAGAATAAGTAACATTAAAAGTAAATGCCTAGAAGAAACATATTAAAGCCAGTAGAGAGATAGTCAAGAGGACTCTGAAGTTACATACCACAAGGTTGCAGAAAAATAGGTAGTCCAAACAAAAGGAGAGGTCGAACAATTTGGAACTGCAAATGGCATTGAAGCAAAATATGGGCAGTAATATACAACAGAGCGGGCGCCGGGGTAGCGCGGTGGTTTCGTTCGCGGCTCCCGTTCTAAGGGTCCCGAGTTCGATTCCCGGCTCTGGGGTTGGCGATTTTAAGTCGGCCCTATCCACGCCTTCACCTCTGTCTAGCACACGTGAAGTATCCCCTATGCCCAACGTGGTTCGGAGTCCACGGTAAAAACTGTAGGTCCTCTCACCTCACCGCCATCTTCACTATCACCCTATCATCGGAGGTAATGGACACCGCCCTCTGGGTGCCTCCACCTGAGAAATGGATCCGGTCATCACTTGGTGGGGTGAGGTTACCCCGAAGGCCAAGGTTGCCATGTGGGGAGTGTTAGTAACTAACTAACTAACTAACTAACTAACTATATACAACAGAGCTATTTCTAACCTTGTTAGGTTACTCAAAATATATTTTATCTATGAATGATTTTCAATTAATCAAGAAGGATCCATCTTGTGGGAACGGATGGTTTTTCGTGTTAAAAATGCCTTTTGAACGGAAAACGAGAAACGGAGACAAAGCAGAATTACTTTTAAGTTACGAATGTATGAAAAAGAGTATTTTGCCTCTATATAAATATTATACAGATATAGACACTTAAGAATCAATTGTGACGCAGGCGTTTATAATGAGAAGAAAATAATAACCAAAAGAATATAAAAGTAAGGTTGAGGATAGTAATATGAAGGTATTAAATATATAAAGCTGGTTAAAATAATCTGACACGTCACATTCATTCACATATTCTCAAACAAATGATCAATAAAAAATCTGATCTTACCGTGCCATTCACTTTTTCAAACGCGATAGTGGATATGATCGTATTACATATTTCAGGTTGAAAAATGCAGTAGGCTTTAACCAATAGCCAGTTTTACAGAAGTAACCGTTATAAAATGCGTTTGAAATTCCAATCTCTTAAGATAATCAACAGGGGACACGAGTTTCCATTTGAAAAAAAAAAAAAAAAAAAAAAGGTACTGGAAAACTTATGCCCTTAAACGGCATATCACAGATGATATTTGGCGCTACAGGCCATGTAGGCCCTTGGCCTTCCTAACCACCCTCTTCCATTCTACTCGGTCCTCTGCTTCTCTTCTCCGGCCTTTAACCCCCAACTTTCTCAAGTTATCTTCTACATCATCTACCCAACTTTTCCTGGATCTCCCTCTTCTGCTTCTGCCATCCAGCTTTCCTATGAATATCTTCTTAACTACACTGGTTTCTGGCATTCTCTGCACATTGCCAATCCACATTATTCTTCCTTGTTTAATTTTCACTACTATATTTGTTTGTCCAAATAGGCACTGTAAGTCCAAGTAAGCATTCTCTGTAAGCATTCTCCATCTGTCCAAGGCCTTTATCACTCCAATTATATTTCTCAGGATCTTTCTTTCCCACCGTAATAACCATTGTTCTCTGGTTGTCAGCACCCAGCTTTCTGAACCATTCATTACTACTGGTCTCAGTACAGTTGTATATATTTTAATTTTAATATTCCTACTGACGTTCCTTGATTTAAATATATTCTGCAAGGTATAAAACGGCATTCGACGTAAAATGTATGCTTTAACGATAGTGTATTTTTCTATAGTAATATTTTATCCATCAGTTTACCAGTTGTGCCAAAATTATACAGAATGAAGAGAGTTACAGAAGCTCTCAGACAGCTATTTATTGTGAAAATATATTTAAATAATCAAACTGTTAGCGGGAAAAGGAAAAGTTTCGGAACATTCATATGTAAAGTGGATAAGAGGGTTGGAGAATTTTCCTGATATCTTCGAATCAGATCCTTGAAAGATGGTGAACTTAAAAGTAAAGCTTTATATTTAACCCAATTCTCGCTCTTGAGTTGATACCGAAATTACAGATTCAACAAATTAGATAAGAACATGGGGTGTATTTGTTAAATGTGAAACAAGTTGTTTGTTGGGTTAGCAGTTAACTGGAGGGAAAGCTATCACCGCAGGTGGTCCTATGGTCGACACTTGAAGTGTAAAGTGGCTTTCTGAGATCCTTCTTTAGTAGCTGATTACCGTAATAAAAGACAAAAGGGTTCACATGTTCGACTTGAGTAGTGAATATCAAGAGTTGCTTGAATGGAATCTGACCAGCTGGACGTACCGTCGCGTCTCCTGCGCAACTAACGAATTACATTGTATCGCGTAATATGTGCTTCATATACGGTAACTTCAGACCTTAATGTGACTTCGTGGGTTCATAGAACTAAAATTCCAATTTTCCGAAATTCTAAATGTTCTATATTCCCGTAGAAATACACTGTTCAATTCTCACGTAACAACATCACATTACAACACAATCTTCCAAGGTCGATGGCAATAACAAATAGCGTTCAGTTTACATTAGCTCTCGTTATAACACTCTCAGCTGTTCTCTGCTTACCTCTGGCAGCTCACTCTCGTTTTAGAACTGTCCGCTGGCGTGTCACAATCTCTCATATATCTCATTCATAAATTCGAGAGATATCTGGGACAGTAAAGAAACCGAAAACTTTATCACATTCCAGAAGCGTAGCTTAATCGATGCCGGCAAATCCTTTACCTCCGTGATATACTATCCGTCTGTTAATATTCGGCGCTATCGTTATTTGCCAGCTCTTTGTGTACGCTAGCCGCGCTATCGTAGAAAACGTCTTCGCGACATTAATATAGATTAGTTTCCCTTAGTCAACAACTTCGAGATTCATATGATTATAAAAAGAGAAGCAGTCACTAAAGGAGTCTTAAACCTGGATTCCAGTGTTATCAGTGTCATCCTTACTCCTATATATTGTCGCGGACGCATTGTTGAGGCGGCGCGGCCGAATAGTTCAAAGAGACGGACAGTGCAGTGCGGAGATAAAAGCTCAACGAACGGTAATTAGACGTGTGCGCGTGAACAACTGTGGGAGCTGTGTTTGTGGTCGATGACCTTACAAGTTGTATTGTATATGTGACGTAATTTTGAACTGTCAGATTGATTTCTACGGAAATAAAGAGCAATTTTTAATGTTTGTAACCTGGACTTTTAATATCACGAAGCTACTAAGTCACAAGTTCGTGAAATTAAAAGTTCAATTACAGAAACTCAAAATTTTCTTTATTTCCACCAAATTACAGTTGGAACACTTGCCGATTACACAGAATTACATGATGCACACAATTACAATTCGTCAGTTCGTCTGTCACAGGTCCAATCTACACTACAATTACGTACAGCTCCTCTGATGCACGTTCACAGTCTTCCGGTCCGTTAACTCACTCGGCGCTCCTCACGCTGCTCGCCAAGAACTCAACTGAGCTCGCCCACTGCAGGCCTTATATAGGGAAGATCGCCGTTTCTGGAAGTCTCGCGGTTCAATGATTCATCCTGAAGGTTCCAGGCGTAAGGGGAGGGGAAAGAGACGGTACAGGGCCCGTGGCGCTCTTCTAATTATCCCCCTCAGTTAGTGACATGAGACAAATGAGTAGGCGTGGGCTGAATGCTTCCCGTCTGGCCCTACCCTGCTGCTAGCTGGCCTTGCCTTCCGATAATTAGGTGACAATATCCACGCATTCCCTGAGGTAAACCTCTTGCTCTAAACTCAGGCTAGATCGCGCATCGCTTCAATTGGCACAATGTTTCCCTTAGTCAGAGTGGTGACAGTCTGTTCAGGTGATCACACAATGGACACACAGATTTTTGTAAAACTGCTCCTTTGGATTCAGGCTATTCCAAAGTATCTATTACCGGTGAGATATCGAACTTGAATATTGGGTTGAAATCCAAACGATATATTCTCTACTTACTAAGTACGCGTTAAAGAAAAACGGAATCATTAGCAAGAATAGTTTGTAGATGACAAAACAAATGAAGGCCTAAAGCACTATATCGTCATGATTTTGAGATTTTACATGTATGCATGCTGCTGACATTTGCCTACCTGTGGTCAACCAGCTGTAGCTGTGCTTTAGACTGTCTCTTTGACTTAATGAAACATTCATAAGAAGCTGTCACGCCAGTTTTTTCTTCTTCTGATATTCAGTTGCATAAGGGCCCAAGGCATAAAGTATTATTTTGTTTGCTCTGCTCTGTTCAGTTTTGATCCAGTGTTGCCAACATAATTTACTCTTTGTATCATGTTCGCAAGTAGTATTTCATTTTGGAATGATTTTAACAGACATCTATTTTTCAAAACTATGTTTCTGTGCTTATGGTTCTCAGTACCTCAAATGACAATGTGTAGAGAGTATCATCTGCTGTAACAGCTTTAAGCATACAATGATATACAGCGGATGGAAGATAATCTTTATTTGTATTGAATTTCATATGATTGAATCTCACAGTTTTAAATAATGTACACATAATCTTCTGTACAAGAATTTAAAGCCATTGATTTTCGAAGCTTTTGCTACTAAAGTCAAGAGATGCGTATAAAAGTAAAACGTCACTGCTAATGGAGTTGTGTCTGACGTAAAGCTAACGTGAGACGAAACTAACAGAAGAGGAGGGTAATGGAAGCCTTGAGCCTTCTTGGCATATATCCCCTCAGTACGGTAATGCCGCATTGTTATCAGCTAATGCTGTTTACCCAGGTTTCAGCCAATTAGCTGCAGGCACCGCTATCTGTTGCTGTCATCGTGTGTGCTGAGCTCGTCTTCCAACGTTTTTAATCCTCTCACAAGGTCACAGAGCATGAATCACATGCTAACTAAAACAATAGTTCACATTATATAAGTCAGTTAAACATGCTCCTACATATGGACAGTCCATGCTGCTTTCATAGGACATTTAGTGGTACATAAACAATAACCACTTTTATTTGCCACCATAAGAAAAAAAAATACATCATTACGAGATAATGTTGTTACTTAAAAGTAGGCCTTTTATTGTTAGACATGAATAATCTCTGCAAAGAGTCGAATTACCTCTGCCAGAGTCAATATAGCAGATCAAGCAAAAGCATAAACTTAAAATTTGTGAGACTAACATATATTATGGATGCCTATCCTAATATAGTGTCACAGAGATTATATTATAATCTCTTTGACAATCAATTACTTCGTAGTTGGCTTAGTCCGATGTTCAATTGTTCTTTAGCTATCTGAAAAACAAGAAACAAACATTCGACAGCTACAATGCACAGATATATGCCTTTATAACTCATAATTAATTATACTGGCCCCGTAGCTCAGTCGGTAGAGCATCATCCAGGGTTCGATTCCCGGCGGTGGGGGTAGGGACTTTTCTCCGACCTAGATAATTCCCCATCTTCCCCTGAGTCTGGAAGTATGAATAAGAGTGTGAATGTGTGCGTGATCTAATGATTAACAACCAAAGATAACGAGTTAACACCTTCAGTATGTTCCAAAGGAGAACGGCCGCCGATATGACCATAGCAGTTAAAGGCGGGGTATAAATGGAACAAGGGGAAAAGAAACCTCATAATTCAAGTCAAATTTTTTATTAGGTAACGATAAAATTACGTATGGGACTAACGAGGTTTGATGTTTATCAAGGTGTATAAATTTAAGCCCTTGGAACCAGTGCCTCAGGCGTTACAATTTTTCACTCGCTAATAAAGATCTACTTAACTCGCAAGTCCCAAAAGTAACTATTAAGTTTAAATACAGTAAAGGATTTAACAGAAGTGTACGGTCAACATTTCAAAATTAAATGTCCGACTAAGTTTATTTACCTCCATATAATTTTTAAGAAGGGATTGTACAATTAATTAGACATTTTTTTGTTATTAATTTAGGTCCTCCAACTGTAAGTCATATCGGACGATGAATAAAATGGATGAAATGCTGCTCAAATCACTCCAGGGTCCAGAGAGCTTAGAGTTACCCAACATTCGTCTTTCAGGATAAGGGAAAACCCCGGAAAAAACATTATCCAGGTAACTCACCCTAACCGAGATTCGAACTCGGGACCTTTTGAACATGAGGCAGACACGCTACCATCTACGCTATCATCTACGCTACCGAGGCGGGCAGACAATAGTTAGTTTAGCCATTATAACACCTCTAGCTTTTCATAATAGCAGAGGAAACGTCCTCTGATGCATATAAATTATCCACACAAGAGTAGGTGGAACATCAGTGGGAACTTTGACTTCCTTTACCTACCCTTACAGACTTAAACTTCTAGAAATGCTTCTCGTTGGTTAAGGCGAACCTTAAGCGAACCTGACCCTTAAGCATCATTTGCAAAGTAACAATCATAGGTCGGAATGGTTCTGTAATTGTATATAGGAGGCATTCCAACCCTTTCGGCTGCTATGGAGCAACTGCTGTGGACCCCTAGCATTCCTTGTACTTCTGATATTACTGGAAATAGTCTGGCCGAACATTCGAACCTCAAAAGCAGGGGAGTTGTTCAAATTGGGTTGGTCTCGACGGAGTAGTGCTTCCCGGCTCCCCTAGGTATTAGGTACGTCTGGCTGGCCATTCAGTCCAGATGAGATTGAGGGGCATATAAAAGTTCCCGGTACTAGCCTGGACAGCTAATAACTTGGTGTGCTATATCATAAACGGCGTGGCCAAGGTTATCGCCAGTCTTTCTGGTTGGGTTGACGCGTGCATATGTGGTATACTTTTTCTAACCGAAAGGGTAGTTTCTAAGCTTCCAGATGTTTCCCTATAGAAAGATGTACGGAGTTTTGCTTCGGTGGCTCCCTGGTATTTAGATGGGGAGTTTCGACTGCCGGATAGAGCTCACACTACGTACAATAATCTAGTCATCACACAATCTTTTTTTCCTACATAGTTTAAGGTATCCATGCCATTCCGGAGAAGTCGTCAGTGGAGTCCATCTTCTGCGAGGTTGGTCAACTCTATTCCCTCTTTTTTGTAATTTACGTCCTACAACGTTAAGTCATATCGGACGGTGAATGGAATGGGTGAAATGATGCTCAAATGAGTCCGGGGTCCATGGAGCTTAGAGTTACCCGATGTTAGTATTTCAGGATAAGGGAAAACCACGGAAAAAACCTTATCCAGGTAATTCACATTAACCGAGATTTGAACTCGGGAGCCTTGAACGTGAGGCAGATACACTACCATCTACGTTACGGAGGCAGGCTCTTGTACTGTTCTTGTATTATATAAAAAGGTTCTCCTTGGGTATCCTTTCTTAACTCATCCTATTTAAGCTTTCTGCCATTTCTTGTTGTTACAATATATATATATATATGTGTGTTTGTGTGTGTGTCTGTGTGTGTGTGTGTGTGTGTGTGTGTGTGTGTGTGTGTGTGTGTGTGTGTGTGTGTGTGTGTGTGTGTGTGTGTGTGTTGTGTGTGTTGTTTGTTCATTTCGTATTCGGTTTGCTCTTGTACATCCTGTCATATTCCGCAGAAATAGCATATCCGCTGCTTGTATTCTAACCTTTCATTTGGTTATCCAAGTTTCGCTTCAATAAAGCAAAGAAAAACAGCCAATGCTTTATATATCTAATTTAAGTTTATAATCTTTTCTTGGTTTCCTTTATCTTTATCTTCTTCATAGGTAACATCGCACCCTAAATACTGTTCTACTATTTCATTTTCCAAAACAATTTTACTTCTTAACGCATATTTACGTATAAATGACTTTTATTTTTGATTACTTTCTTATGTTTTGGAGTTGTATCTATTGGCTATAACTTGGAACTTATAAGCCAATATTTGTAGACTTCTTACAGATTCTGCCATTAGTGAGATATCGTCCGCAAAAGAACTGGGCATTTCTTCTACCTTTATTGTCGATTAATATTCCTCCCTTATTTAAATGTTTTGTTATCATACAGTGCAAAACCTTATAACAATGATAAAAAGATAAAAAGGTGGCTAAAGGAGAATCGACGGAGGTAATTTCATACTGAACCTTCCGCAAGTTATTTTGCATCAAAGAAAGCAGATCAGAGAAACCAACAAATGTATCGCAAACCAGGTGTAAGAAGTCGCAAGAAACCATGATGGGCCCTTGAAAAGTGTAAAAAGATTTTCATCTCGTGCCAGGGTTGACATTTACTAAGCTCAATCACCACCACTCAGCAGGACGACACTTTTGCCCCTGAAAACTGGATTGAACATAAAGTGGAAAATAAGTACTGCGACTGGAAGCTGTCGTAAGGAAAGTAACCAATCCAGAATTTGCCTAGTGACCAAGGAAACAACCTTAGATCAAAGGAGCTTTCAACAATAATCGAACATAGAACTTCTCAAAAGCGAGTTCCCAGTGTTTTCGCCTAAGCCATCTTACTGAGTAATAGAATGAAGCTCATAAGTATGCAGATACGTACACTGAGGACACTAGATTAACCTTTGCACGTGAGCCTTAGGACTGTGATTGTCGAGAAAAAGATTACTAACTTGCAAATAAATAATAAATGTTGAATCACTAATTTATAATGTTTTCAATTTTCTCTGTTATTTCTCAGTTATTTAGAGCACTTCTTATAGTACTGATTTAAAAAATGTCAAGGGAGATGGAAAAAAACTTGCTTATAGGAAGGCTGTCATAATTTCGGCATTGGTATAACATGTAGCGTTATAAAATATACAATTCTCCTTAGTTTTGCTGTGTTTTCTACTCTCGCTGCTCTCTATACAAAGATTTATGTATACTTTTTATATTAAAAGCAGCGGTATCTGCATTATTTTGTATGAATTTTTTGTAAATTAATAACGGTTATTTTGTACTCGAAGGCAGTCTCTACAGAAGGTTAAAACCTTGTTCGCAAATGTTTTAATAATACCAATTTTTTCGTATTTTCGTAAACATGGCTTATGAAACCTTTTCATTAGAGATTTACGAAATGAAATAAGCTGCTTAAGGCCATGTTTGTCAGAGAGGATAGGAGATTTAGAGGACGAAAGAATAAAGAAAATCACCAGAGTGATTTTTGAGATTACACACACACACACACACACACATACACACACACACACACACACACACACACACACACACACACACACACACACACACACACACACACAAACACCACAACATAAATTTTTTGTCTTCATTATATTAGTTGATTAGTTAACGTTGAGTGGGCGAGTTTTTAAATCCCTAATGAGAAATAATTTGTTCTGTTTGCTTGCAGGGTTTCTTTATGGAATTATTGTGCGATTATTATTCAGAAGATTTTAATATTTCCTAATTTCGCAATTCCACTTGGGGCTATAATACTGAAAAAAATCTCCACGATAAGCATAGACACCGGCCTTAAAAATGTAAATCCGTCGATTTAAGAAATACAGATCAATATAGCTTGATAATCAAGTTAAGTAGTTACGTTTTTTTGACCCAATTAATGTTCTATACTCACGCTATCTTCTGACCGGCATTTAATTGTCTGAAAACAGTCTTTTGTTCAGTAATGCGAATTTTGATAGTGTTTTGTCTTTGTTTATATTTGTGTTATATCCAGTATTTCATTTGTGGTTATAACATTTTATAAATATCCTGATGATGGGAGAGATGCACACTCACGAAACGTCGATTTCTAATCCTCTTTTCACCTGGCTTGCTGCCCGAGAAGAAATTGAGCACTTTGAGCAATGTTTGTGAATGCATATTTCAGAGAAAAAATAAAATACGTAATTTACTCTTGAATATGTATTTAATTAAATTTCCCTCTGAACTGCTCACCAATAACTAATAATAAAATTAGGAGGAAATATGAAATGCAAAAATTAATACGTACACTCACAGGATTTCTCTACTCAATGTTGGAAAATGTATATAAAACGCTTATTTTCTTATCTACTTCGAGAAGAACATATTAGAAAGGTTCTCTTTTCACAGTTCACCATAGGTAAATTGGGTAAAGTAGGACAGAGTAGGCTTAAAGGGATAGTAAAATCCTTAAAGAGCTGGTCTCAATTAGACGGCTTTGAATTTCCGTTAGCTTTCCAGGCTAGGACATAAGAAGGAATAAATGAAATCGTATATGAGGAAAGTGTGGGCATTTGAACATTAAAACGAATGGCAGGGAATATTTCGAAAATGATTTACTCCACAAAAGGTTTTATCTCACATAAATTATGTGTTTTAACAGATCCAAATTTTTGTATAGTATGAATCTGGCTATTTCTTACAGTTTACAGTTATGCAAAGTCATGTGGTAGAAAGAGGATTTCAGGCACTGTTGCTAAAAAATTTAATTCATAAGTCATAAAGTGCCCTTTAACAATTTGTGTCTTAATAAAAATTGTTAGGTAAATTTTTGTGTAGATAAAATCTTTGAAAACATGGCCATGCAGAAAAGTAGTTTGAAGTTTGTAGATGTCCCTGAAAATATTTGTGTCCGATTCATGGAAGTTGTTGAACTTTTATACCAAATTTAGTGTTTGAAAGGCTACTGGCGTTTGAGTTATGCTTTTCACACACACACACACACACACACACACACACACACACACACACACACACACACACACACACACACACACACACACACACACACACACACACACACACACACAAACACACACACATACATACACACATAAGGACTGTTTTTAATAAAAAGTTCTTGTGGATTAGGAAATCTCTAAACGTGGATTTCCATGAAAATTTGGTTGGAATACAACTGTTATACCTAGTAATAAGTACTGGAGAAAGTACTAGTTGAATGTGCGTTCCAGCATAATTCTGGGACGCTTGGAACAGCTTCAACGAATATGAGTGCACATCTACCAGTAACCTGTTATGCCTGAAGGAACATGAAATAATCATAAAAGTGTGAGCTATTGGACACTGTTCTAGTTTAAAAGTACTCTTAGACTAATTTTCGGTAAAACCCAAAACTAGGGGATCATGTGTTCCCACTGCTACTCGTATACCTCGACAACCAATAGCTAGGCATAAGTGTCCCTCTTTATTTAACCAGATATGTGAATTGTTATTCATTTTATTTTTATTTGATTGTTGTCCATAGTAAGGTACATCATCTTCACATTGTTGTTCACATTTGCAACCATATTTTACTACTGTACTATGTAAACAAATCCAAGCTCCACTGATTAACAAATGAAAAGTGTAGTTATTTTCAAGGAAATAGAACAAAGCATTAAATTCTTGGAACTTAAATTTCATAAACGCACAAGTAATCCGTAATAACCTATGAAAAATCCTGATATTAAAGGAAATTAATGTGAAATATCGTCAGAAGTTCAGTGTTTTATTTTATTAACCTCCTACGCAACAATCTTGCAAGTTCTGAAAATGAAGTGAATCCTTTATCAAAATCGAGTAATATTAGGTTGGCACAAAATTTTAACATTTCCTCATATTCTTTGATTCAGTGATTTAATAACAGAAAGTTTATATAATTTCTAAGAAATTCTGCAGGAATGAGAAAATATTAGAGCTATGATTCTCTATATGTCTTTCTTCAAATCAGCTATGGTATTAACTAAATGCGCTTTTGAGAATTTTACAAGATTTCTCTAATTTTCATAATAACAAGTGAATTCCACGATAACCCCATTTTTAGCCTCTGTCACTTGTAGTATATTGAAGTATTACAACCCATAAAGAAGGGATTGACAATTTTAACCGAAATACATATACATTTTTTGAGCTTCACTAAATATAAAATAAGGGACATTTTCGAGAGAGGTCTTGTATACATGTGAACAGCATATAGCGATGGGTCACTAATCCTTTTACGACTTGCAATTCTCAGGGCTTGGGTCAGTAGACTGTGGAGGAGCAAACAAACTTTAGAATAAAGCAGAACCAGGTTGGGTAATCAACACCGTGCCTGGTATGGCGGTGACGGAGGAAATGGAATATAGTGCTGAAGGGCATCATCGAAATATTTGAAGGAATTATCCAAATCACCATTCAGAGATCTCGTTAAAGAAAATTTCATTTAGTTCATCAATCGTAGTATGATAATTTCAATAATTTGTTTCAACAGTACATACATATTGTGACTTTGTGGGTTCGTGAAATGAAAAGTCCAATTACACCACTCAAAAATGTTCTTTATTTCCACCGACTTACAGTTAAACTCTTGCCAATTACACAGAATTACGTAATGCACCCAATTGCGATTCACCAGTTCGTCCGTTACAATTACACTTGCACTCGTAATTACGTACAATCTTCCGATGCTCTCACACAGTCTTCTCGTCGCACACTAGCACTGCATTCTTACACCAAGAACTGACTGACTGACTCCCCCTTGCACGACGTGTTGCTTATATAGGGTCCGCTTGCCGATCTAGAAGGTTCTCGATTAGATTGAATGTCCCGAGTTTCCAGAACCTAGGAGAAGGGTAAAGAGACGGCTCAGGGGCCCGACATCCCTCTTCTAACCATCCCTTCTTAACGCTATAAGACAAACGAGGGGGCGGGGCGAACGCCGACCCGTCTCCTTCGCCCACTCTATAGGGTGTTCCGATGCTCGCGTGACAATATATTGTGTGACACCTACATATTAGTGAAGCCCCTTAGGGGGGACCACAACAGCTAAATGTGAAAGTGAAATGGGTGTTTGTTCCGAAAGAGTTGTATTGAAACTTAAATTAATTAAATCTTAAGTAAATGTTGACAAATAAAGGTATATGATATGATATATGACATATCTTATTGGGCATATTCCAAAATTTTACAATTCACAACTTTTGGCTACATTTATTTGTCTTTACCTTGTTGCTACTTTGGTTTAAATGAAACCCTGGTCTTCTGTTCTGCCAGGTATCTCATAACCTCTATACCTCCTTGATTACTTAATTAGTCCCTTTCTTCCCCTTCATCTTCCTTTCTTATATTCTTTACATTTCTGGCCCATTTTTCTTCTACTTTCTGCAAGAACTCACCAAAAATTCTAACCTTCTTTTCCTCCCTGCGCGTTAAAATTTTATAGCTAATATCCTCTTCTCTACTTTCTCCAATTTTTCTTCCAGAACCTTTTTTCTCCATATTGCAACCTCCTCGCATTCTCTTACATAGTGTTCTATGATTTTTTCCCCCCACACAATTCACAAATTCCCTTTTCCCTACCTCTTATCTTTCTTAGAAATATTATTCCTGTTCTCATCATTGCTAACCCTTCTCTCTCTTGCCTATTGTAGTAATCTACATGTGCTTCTCGTCCCCAATTTCTTTTTATTTGCTTGTAAAATTGTAATGATTTCATATTTTATAGACTTCCCCATATTTCCTGTCTTTCTATATCCTATATTCTGCACTTTAATAATTTACCAACATCGTTTGCATTCCTTTCCTTCTAATCTCAATATATCTCTCATTCCAATTTTTTCCGTAATTCCTCGTATCTCTGCCCACCAACTATTTGAGATATATAAAGACAATAAAATATAAACGATAAAATTAAAAGATTAAACGCAATTAAATGATATGTTATCAATAAACTAATCGTTTTTAAATATCCTTATTATTTAGGTAAGTATTTTGAGATAATCCGGAACTAATTTTATATCTTTAAAGTAGAGATACATATAAACGTTAATCCACTTCATTAGCTGCCATTATTTAATGAAAAAGTTGAATTGTAAGTCAAAGCTTGATGGCTTTTAAAGTATGCATAATTTAATGATTGCAACAGAGGCCGCTGATATATGTAAGTTAAAAAAATTACTGTATTTAAACAATCCCAAACAAAATCTAGTTTCACAAGAGAGTAAAATATTGACATGTGGATTGTATGTGAAAATTTAAAATGGGTTAAAAAGAGATATTTCTACAGAAAATGTGGTGTTACATTTAGTTTACCACACGTGAAATAGCAAATCAGGAACACTTTTCTTTGGGAAGTGTCCACCATACTCTAAAGAGACATTTTGATACAAATGGTCACAAGGATTGTTATCACGAAGGGATATGACAAAGAGTGGTGACTTCAAAATCTGAAAACGATAAATAGAAGTAATAAACGTGATAACTTCAAAATAGAATCATTCTGGCTATAGAAACAAACTTGGTGTGGAATTAACATATTAGTATCTCGACTTTTAGTTTGCAGACCTTAAGGTACATATTGCTGTAAAGAAACCATTCCTGAGGGTTCTGAAAAGGTGATTGGCAGTTTGAAAAGTTAGTAAGATACATGAAAGGAGAACCCATGAAACACCAAAGTGCATCCTCTACAGAGTAGCATGAAGGTGATGCAATAATGGTCTAGGTTATTTGGGATACAATAAGAGAGGTGGCATTGTCCAATAGAGGGAATGATCATAGTGATGTAAGGAATTAATCTTTGCTATGCAGAAAGTATCTTGAGGTTTAGGAATGAGGAGAGAATATATTAAGGGCTCTTTAAACCCCAAGCTGCAGCCCCTTTGAATTTCTTTGGGGTCATATGGACAGAGAAGTCATCTGTGAAGCGATATACCTGATTTATGAAGACATGCAAACGGCTTGGAGCTTTTAAAGACACTGTGCCACACTTAACAGCAGGAATATACAGAATGTGCAAAACACTGCCACATACATGAGAAGTTCACTTGAAAACATAAACTCTAGATGCTAGTAATTAGTTCATTATATAGCAAACAAAATGTATAAGGAAAATGCCCGCTTATAGGAACATAAGAGAAAAGTAAGAAGAATGACCATCGTTGAGAAAAAATATTTATAAACAAAGTAAATAAAATGACTTTCCAATGAATATATTATAAAGTACCCATTGGTATAAACAACAGTATGACAAATTCCGCAATCACGTTCTCTCATAGGGAATAACCCATAGCTATATATGCTGGTTGCGACACTTAAAGTTTTTAACATCATAATTTTACTGCTCTGTTAGGAACATAGCTCAGTAAAATATCCAAGACTCATTTGGTAATAACGTTATCGTCCAGCTGGAAAGAGCCCGAAGCCATGAAATGATTTGCAATTCAGTGTGCGGCACAACCTACTGGGCACTGAATAAATCGCCCTAGATTAGCATTAAATGTGTATGTAGGTTCTGTTTCATTATACTATTTATTACGACCGCAAGCAAAATAATATTTTTCATAAGTCACTGAACAGAAAACTATACACAGTATGTTTGCTTTTAGGGCTAAAGTGAGCATTCACTGCTGGAGGGGCGGATTATTTGTTTATATTGGCAACAGTTTCCTTTTAGTAGAGTTCACATTGCATAGGTAGACAGGTAGGAACTGAAAATTACGGAGTAGTTATTTTTAATAATAGTATTCTAGTAGTAGTACAGCTATAGTAATGGATAGTCCTGTTGTTTACAATCTTCACCTTTTTCTTTGCGCTCTTTTACCCTAAAATTTATGTTTCAAGATGATATACTGATGAAGCTAGGGTCCAAATGGCATATTTTTTTATTTATCCAGATTTATGAACCCTATTTTACACAGTGGTATATTAGGGTTATAGTTGATACATAAAAATACACAATTTTAACAAAAATATTTTAAATACTAGAAGGAAGAAAATATGTTATAATCTGATTCATATTAATTTAAACTATTTCAGACGTTTAAACACTGAGTTTATAAACATCATGAAGTACTTATAATGTTGTGGCTTCATTAGCAAAGATGTGAGCGGAGCAGAAAATTCAGTTCCTAGAGAGTCTAGCTTGAATATTAATTCTTGTTTTTCTCTCCAGAAAATGGGACAACAGAAAAGGAGATGAACCACAGTTTGAAATTCTTCACCACACATGCACCTTGGGTTAGATGTTAAGTGAAAACGTGGTAACTATTCACCAAATCTACCATGTCCACTTAAAAATTGTGTCAAAACAAAATTTGGTACAAGAGTTTCACATTGTCCTCTGTCATATACACTAGGGAAAAATAATGTTTTTGTTAAACTTCCATTTGGAGTTGTTAGCCATTGTTGGTTCCATTCTTCAAGAATATGTTAATGTATTATTCCCCTTACAGTAGAAATAGGACATAAAGAGTATGTCACAGGAAGATTGGATTCTGCAGCCTTCTTAGCCAAGCAATCAGCTCTCTCGTTACCTAAAATTCCACTATGTCCTTTAACCCATCCCATGCAAATATGTCCTGGATGGTTTTGAAGCAAGGTTCTGATTTCATGGCATATTTAGCACTTAAAGTAAATTTCCAAAGTCTTGATTAAAAATCGAAAACTTAAACTTCCACAACCAGTGATGTACGTCACCTTCTGACGCCATCTTCACTGTTACCCTTCAGAACCTACCAGCTACTCCAGTAAAGAATTGGGGCGCTTTTATGTCCAGAAATGATTGGGCAGGTGTACACATAAACATCATTTAATTTGATGATAAATTTAATGGAAGCCAACAAATAGTCCATTAGAAATGAGTAGTCCATTGTTGAGGATAAGGTGTTTCTAACACTTACCACTCGAAATGGTAACTCTAGACCTAAGTCTGTTAATTCCTAAAGAAATAAACGAATGAATGAATGATAAACAAATCAATAAATCCGCCAATCTTTGCATCCACACATCCACACATACGTAATACACACATCCACACATACATAACAAGAACAAGAACAATAACGATAACGATAATAATAACAATAACAATAACAATGACGACAGCGACAATAATAATAATAATAATAATAATAATAATAATAATAATAATAATAATAATAATAATAATAATAATAATAATAATAATAATAATAATAATAATAATAATAATAATAATAATAATAATAATAATAATAATAATAATAATAATAATAATAATAATAATAATAATAATAATAATAATAATAATAATAATAATAATAATAATAATAATAATAATAATAATAATAATAATAATAATAATAATAATAATAATAATAATAATAATAATAATAATAATAATAATAATAATAATAATAATAATAATAATAATAATAATAATAATAATAATAATAATAATAATAATAATAATAATAATAATAATAATAATAATAATAATAATAATAATAATAATAATAATAATAATAATAATAATAATAATAATAATAATAATAATAATAATAATAATAATAATAATAATAATAATAATAATAATAATAATAATAATAATAATAATAATAATAATAATAATAATAATAATAATAATAATAATAATAATAATAATAATAATAATAATAATAATAATAATAATAATAATAATAATAATAATAATAATAATAATAATAATAATAATAATAATAATAATAATAATAATAATAATAATAATAATAATAATAATAATAATAATAATAATAATAATAATAATAATAATAATAATAATAATAATAATAATAATAATAATAATATTAATAATAATATAAAGGTATGTTTACCTGCCTGACTGGAAAACATGCTATATGAAGTTGCCCTAAATCTGCATAATCTAAAACGCTTTCCAGCGTTGATTGGGACAATAAATCACAGCAGACACTTTTGCAACACTAATATTGTCGACATCATCGTCGTCATCATCATCAACAGCATCAGCATCGTCATCGTCGTTATCATCTCTTCATGGTTTAAGAAACTTCTCCTGTTTCGGCCTCATATTTTTGCCATCCTTTAATTGGTCTTGCTATTATTCTATAACTAGAAAGTTTGTATAATAATGACTGTAATGGAATGCGACGGTTATCGACTCACTGCAAATCGCTTTTTCATTTTTCTATATTTATTATATTTTCTTTTAGCTAAAATACGTATATCTAATTTGTTCATTTATTTCTTCTTTTCTAAAAATATTTTGTTTGGTGCATCTTTCTGCTGCTCAGAAGTACTTCATTTTTGCTGCTTATGCTAGGCTCCATAACAGCCTTTATCTTACAGAATTGTTCTATAAAATAGCAATATAACACTCGACGAAAAAGATACACCGTTTAGTAACAGTTTAATACATAATGTTGTCAATCCTACATTTGCTAAAATCGAAGCTTCTCTTTTGCCAGAAGTTTATATGTATATGTGCCTCGCAACGTCTGCGTCAAGTTAACACCTAATTCTGGGAAGTTCTGTATTAGTGGTGTTTTGTTCGACTGGATTTCATACAAACCTTAATTACCTGGCTAGACTACCCAACCTAGTTGCCTTTACCTTACCAAGAAGCCCAATAATAACTCATGACGAAGTTTTATACTGAATATCTAATGAACTGTAACGCATGCTTCCATTAGACAGCGATTCTAATATATTGAAGGAGCTTATTGCAAACATTTATCTACACCCTACAAATTCTTTATAAAATTACACAAAGTTATGCTGTATCATTAAATTTATTTTCATAGATAAGCCAGGAACTTATACTAGCTATAAATTGGTAGCAGTAGCAGTTGATATTCTATTAGTTAGGAATTCATTATGAATAAAATGGTTCCATTTCTCAAACGCTTTTCTTATTTTTGCTGCAGGGTTTTAGATTTAATATAGTTTATCGCTACTTAAAATATTCCAAAAAAGCACATTGACAACTAAAACTCTTTTGTGGAAATCTGAATCTTAAATAATAGATGTTCAAAAAACACACCTGCAACGTTTTAAAGGTTAATACTATATTTGACGTTAGTTATATTATCATTATTAACTTCAATACATATTTTAGAAGTATTCATATTGCAGCATGGGTATACGAAAACCCAGTGATTTCGTTCGCAGCTCTGGTAAAAAGCTTTAGGTCCTCTAATTCCACCTCATACTCACCAACACCTTATACTGGGATGTTACAGGATTCTAGGTTCCTGCACTCCAGAAATGGATGGAGTTATCGTTTGGCTGAATGAGATTAATCTCGAAGATAATAGATCAATGCCGGATGCATTAGAGACAACCATGGCGATGTACACATATTGCTGTACATATGCACTAGTAGTAGTAAAGTACTAAGAGGAGGAGGATATAAACCTAATCAAGGAGTAGCCCGCCTTGGTAGCGTGGTGGTAGCATGTCTGCCTCACGTTCAAGAGGTCCCGAGTTCGAATCTCGGTCAGGTGAGTTACCTGGATAAGGTTTTCTCCGGGGATTTCTCGTATCCTGTAAGACGAATGTCGGGTAACTCTAAGCTCCATGGACCCCGGGCTCATTTGAGCGCCATTTCATCCATTCCATTCATCGTCCGATATGACTTAACGTTGGAGGACTAAATTACAAAAAGAAATCAAGGAGTAGTTTGCGCTGGGATTTGCATAGCATTTGCTGAGACATTCTTTTCAGCTGTCCAGGCGCGGCTCGTGCTTATGTCTTATATTGCTAGAGCACAACGGTTTGCTGAAACGAATATCTTAAACTTTCCTTTGCTTCTGTCATTTATACGTGCTACCAATTAGCAAAGAGAGCTGTCAGACACTTCAAAGTAACACGTGACCACTACTTGTGCTACACCAAAAGCTGCGTGTTTGCGGGAATGCTGTCCAATGAACGCAATTGACATAGCGGCGGATTGCTTTGAGACCATTCCTCTGATTGGCGGTTTTTGCCTGGGATTGTGCTACGGCAAAACGGAGCGCAAAAGCTTCTGCTTCTTACTGGAGTGTTTTCAGTACCATCTACCGCTAGAAGTGCTCTTGCAGGTATTTGGTTCCAGGCGGGAGTCATTATTTGCAATTCGAATTATTGGCTTATTGAAAATAGCTGTGCAGTTCAAGTTATACTGTTGTGGTTGATGGTATCACCACGTCATTTGCGTGCACTGACATGAATTCAGTGAACAACTTAATCAGGTACCCTTCCTCTAGATGAAACCCAGGAGAAAAAAGTGCAAATCAAGCAATAGGGTAGGCAAACTCCATAATTAGTTATAACGTAGTGTGATAAAGGAGGGAGAAATAATTCTTACACCAGGCGTTTTAATCACAAAGTGTATGAGCATAAGTGGGTATGTGGATGCAAAGAAAGAAATGCTCTGTTCTGCTTTCAATGCCTGCTCTTCGCAAACAATGTTGCTTGGAGCACAGTGGCAGTGACAGATTTAGGTCACCTAAATGTGCTAATAAGTAAGCATAAACAAAAATTAAAGAATTTAAATAATGTACTAGATCTAAGTGCTTTAGAAAGTATAAACGTGACGACACAATTAAGTCGTGCATATCAGGAGGCGAGACTGAAACGCTACCAGCAAGTTGCGGGGGGGGGGGGAAAGCAGGCATGTGCTTACGTGTATAATTGATTGCAACATAATATCGTCTTAATCCAAGCCAAATTTTACTCATAATCTATGGCTAAATTTTCAACCCCTTTAACATTTAACAAAAATTCACCGAGTATTCACATCTGCTTTTATTATAAGTATTGTGGCTTGGTGGGTTCGTGAAATTAAAAGTCCAATTACAGAAACCCAAAATGTTCTTTATTTCCACCGAATTACAGTTGCAACACTTGCCGATTACATAGAATTACTTAGCGCACACAATTATAATCCACCAGTGCGTCTGTCCCAGGTCCATTCCACGCTCACAATTACGTACAACTCCTCTGATACACGTAGACCGTCTTCCAGTCCGTTCGCTAACTCGGCACTCCTCACGGCTACGCGCAAAAAACTGAACTGACTCGTCCACTGCAGTCCTTATATAGGAAGATCGCTGTTTCTGGAAGCCTCAAGGCTCGGAAAATAATCCCGAATGTTCCAGACGTCAGGGGCAGGGAAAGAGACGGAATAGTCCCTAGTGATGTTTTTCCAACCATCCCCCTCAGTGAACGCTACAACATAAATGGGTAGGCGTGGCCTGAATGCCTCCTGTCGTCCACCCAGCTGCTAGTTGGCAGTGCCTTCCGATAATTAGGTGACAGTATTCATTTGTTCAATGAATCCATATCTTCTGTATCAAACTTCATCCATGAGTTTGTGTAGATCATCCTTGATTAGCATTCCTTCCAGGTTTTCAGGTGAGATGCTTCCACACTTCTTCCTCTTCGTCACTTATCTAGGCTTGATCTAGGCTAATGAGCATGTGTCGAACTTAAACCAATATTAGACTACTCGCCCTTATATTAGTGAGAAACACCAACATGAAGTTTCTATCAACATTAAATAAAATAAAATAAGAGCATTAAAAGAATGCAAAATAATTGCCTCATTTCCTTTACTCAATTGCAAGCTTTCTTTTACCAATAAAAAAGAATATTGTATTTATTAAACAAGCCACCTAAAATTGCTGCCCACTTTATATAAATTGGCAATATGCTTGTAGCCACCTGTTGATAATAACTGATTGAGGGAAATAATAATAAAAATATAGAATCACGCTCCGAAATGTGAAAATAACAAGCTTCAAAATAATACGAGTATTGTAACGGTGCTTTTCTTGTTTCTTCTCGTAAAAGAGGAGGGGTTAAGAATGTATATGCTATAAACATGAATACCTCAGTAAAGCCTATTATCTTCTGCTTCTTGACTACACCATTATTCATCGCGAATATAGCGAACACAATACATGGAATTCGATTTTCCTAATGAGCTTAAAAATTAATATTTTTTCCTTTAATGAGCCCGACATTCACATGGAGCATATACACTGAAAGCACCATATTGTTAAAGCTTGCCATCATTATAGCGAATGTACCACACAAAGAGTAGTCCGCTGCACAGATACGTGGAAAAAGCTGATGTTGCAATACACATAAAAAGTTTATTGAAACCCAAGTAAGCAAGATAGCTTTCCCAGCTTGGAATGAAAACCAAATAGTGCTTCAAATGCCTCTCGGTAAAATTATGAACATGAATGTTTGTTTCAGAATCACCTAGTGATACTGCAGCAGCTTTCTTCTTAAAATTTTGTAATAGTTTTGATCTGATTATTATACAGCCCAGAGGTTTTCTCTGGAATTCTCGAATAGACAGCTACCGAACTTAGTAGGGACCTTTTTTGTATGTACCTGCAAACATCAGACTGCGTAGCGGCGTTTGTAACTTTCTTTTGCCCTTAAGCCTTTTGAATCTATGGTCTTGATCCTTCAGCCCTGGACTTATAATGCTTCTATACTCGAATATTGAGCTGTTACAAAAGAAGCATACATCGACATTTTAAGTCGGTTTAAACCATGGTAAATCTAACATTATACTATTTCAAACTTCAATAAAACTCCCTTCCACACCGTGATTATATATGTTTTTCACTTCTGCATAAATAACACAATTCAGGTACAACATGTTAGACATATTATGTTTTATATATTCTTATCAATATAATTCGCATCCGTATATCAGCAGGTATATCTTACTTATACTAGATTTATTGCTAGAAACTCATTCTTCTAATTTGAATCTGAAACAGTACTCTGTTCCTAACAATCAATCTTCTTCTTCTTCTTCTTCTTCTTCTTCTTCTTCTTCTTCTCTTCTTCTTCTTCTTCTTCTTCTTCTTCTTCTTCTTCTTCTTCTTCTTCTTCTTCTTCTTCTTCTTCTTCTTCTTCTTCTTCTTCTTCTTCTTCTCTTCTTCTTCTTCTCTTCTTCTTCTTCTTCTTCTTCTTCTTCTTCTTCTTCTTCTTCTTCTTCTTCTTCTTCTTCTTCTTCTTCTTCTTCTTCTTCTTCTTCTTCTTCTTCTTCTTCTTCCTTCTTCTTCTTCTTCTTCTTCTTCTTCTTCTTCTTCTTCTTCTTCTTCTTCTTCTTCTTCTTCTTCTTCTTCTCTTCTCTTCTTCTTCTTCTTCTTCTTCTTCTTCTTCTTCTTCTCTTCTTCTTCTTCTTCTTCTTCTTTCTTTCTTTCTTCTTCTTCTTCTTCTTTCTTCTTCTTCTTTCTTCTCTTCTTCTTCTTCTTCTTCTTCTTCTTCTTCTCTTCTTCTTCTTCTTCTTCTTCTTCTTCTTCTTCTTCTTCTTCTTCTTCTTCTTCTTCTTCTTCTTCTTCTTCTTCTTCTTCTTCTCTTCTTCTTCTTCTTCTTCTTCTTCTTCTTCTTCTTCTTCTTCTTCTTCTTCTTCTTCTTCTTCTTCTTCTTCTTCTTCTTCTTCTTCTTCTTCTTCTTCTCTTCTTCTTCTTCTTCTTCTTCTTCTTCTTCTTCTTCTTCTTCTTCTTCTTCTTCTTCTTCTTCTTCTTCTTCTTCTTCTTCTTCTTCTTCTTCTTCTTCTTCTTCTTCTTCTTCTTCTTCTTCTTCTCTCTTCTTCTTCTTCTTCTTCTTCTTCTTCTTCTTCTTCTCTTCTTCTTCTTCTTCTTCTTCCTTCTTCTTCTTCTTCTTCTTCTTTCTTCTTCTTCTTCTTCTTCTTCTTCTTCTTCTTCTTCTTCTTCTTCTTCTTCTTCTTCTTCTTCTTCTTCTTCTTCTTCTTCTTCTTCTTCTTCTTCTTCTTCTTCTTCTTCTTCTTTCTTCTTCTTCTTCTTTCTTCTTCTTCTTCTTCTTCTTCTTCTTCTTCTTCTTCTTCTTCTTCTTCTTCTTCACTTCACGGCATTAGCAGAGTGCCCGTTCCGTCTCACAATAATTGCTCCTTCATCTCTCTTCCTTGTGGCTGATATTGGAGTGCAATCTTAGGCAGTCTTGTTTCGGACATTCCTTGTACATGCTGCATCCATTCCTTTTGATATTTTTCAATTTTGCTACTTATCGAGTCTACGTTTGGATCCTTTCTTATGTCTTCATTCCTCATTCTATCCAACCTTGTGCATCCTTTGTTTTCAATCACATAAATCATATGTTAAAATTTACGTAAAACAATTGTCAACTCTATGTTATAGTATAAACGATGTATTATATTTTTCTATGTGTTAGAAAATTAGTTCCCTTGTAAAAACTTGTATGTATGTCAGACAATTTGAATGGATCTTGAGTCAGAGGGAAGTAATTTGTTCGTAACAAAAGTCAAGAGGAGCCATAAATCCTCAGGATAGGATACCAAGTATTGCATTCAACCAAAGTTCTGACAGGAGAAATTGTAGTGAATCCTGAAAAAGATTATGAAACAGGTTATTCCCTTAAAAAGGCGCCATATGCAATCTCTCGACAAATCAATTTAAATATACTTCCCGCAAAAATATAAAAATTGATTTGAGCAGTTGTGGTCGACCAATAAGAGAACAGCCACATCGCTCTTCATTAAGCAGCGGAAAGGGTGTAGACACAGTTAAAATAAAAAGTTATAAAAAGCTGAATTTTGTCCCAGGCGCACAGTCCACGGGTCACAGAATCGTTGTGCATACGTGGTAGAAAGCTGGGCCTGCTTGCGGGAAAAGTTTGTGCGCGTGAATTTCGCGGGTGTTACAAATTACACTAAAGTCCCGCGGATATCGTAGATATAATAAGTTTATTTTTATAGTGCGGGTGAAAATTGCGGAGCGTTGTAGTATATTTTGGCAAAAACATACTCAACAAAGGAGAACGCTTTTGGTGACGTAAGGTCCGCATAAAAGTTGACATGAGAAACTTCACAACGATCTGAAGTGAAAATATATTAAGTGATTGCCACAACACAAGAAAACTGTGTTACCTTCTATGCCCGTCTGATCCACCCACACAGCCCTGAACTTCAATAGAACATCGCTTGTAACCCAATCCTACAACTATAAGATTTAGGAGAACGTCTAGAGCAGCCGCGGCATCATAGTTTCTCACCACCGTCGCAGAGAATGACGGACCGGCGTCAGGAGGTAAGAACGTCCCAGAGAACTCGAGGGTCCTTGGTGGCATCGCCCTCAGCGTGATCGTGTGGATGACGACAGCGATCAATTTAAGCACTATCACGAAACCATCGTCCCCAAGGGAACGCAACGGCACCCATCCCTTATAAATCTAAATGGCACAATGATAACAATGAATTTCATATGTCTTATATTATAGAAGTGAGACATATTTGAGTAGCTGCAGCATATTCCGCTGAAGATGGTCATAATGTTGACAGGAAAACGTGTTCGGAAGAAAATTTGAATATCTACTAGTCTGAGTGAGTACCCTTATAATTAAAGCATGCCAGCTATTCTTAATTAACATTCATGTCTTTTTTATTTCTTAATGAATAAATAATTTTATCCTTAGTCATTTACAGTTAATGGAAAGTTTGGTATTTACATCCACTATAAAAGATTCTTTCCTTGCAATGAAGTGTTGTAAAATTTGTTTTAAAAGCTTATTAATATATATATATATATAAATAAAACATCAAAACTTGAAGTTTAGTTGATTTATTTGATCCTTCATCTCAAACAAATCTTTATTAATTATAGAATGGTTTAAATTTATTTACTTCAGTTTTACATAATTTATTTTTATTATCTGTTCTATGGATATAATATCTTACATATAACGTGCAAAAGAAGTTTACCAAGCAGATAGTTGGTTCCATTAGAATGACTTCGTAGACCGAAACAAAGACGACGCTTAGGCATACATTTTGATTAAACTGTTATAGTTTTGACTCGCTTCCATATATCGATTAATGGAAAATGGATGAGAACATAAACGCTCAAAAAGCAATAAAAAGTTTTAAGTAATTACTTAGTTGTCTACCATCGTAAACTTGAAATATAATTTATTATTTCAATGTTATTCTTTAATTTTTTATGGTGTTAGTACATACATGAACATAAACTATACTGGCTGGCCCCGTAGCTCGGTCGGTAGAGCACCTGCCAGTCGTGCTAGGGGTCCTGGATTCGATTTCCGGCTCGGGGGGGGGGGGACTTTTCTCCCACCAAGATGATTCCTCATCTTCTCTACAGTCTGGAAGTATGAATGAGAGTGTGAACACGTGCCTGATCTAAAGATACAACTCAACGATTACCAGTAAACACCATCAATATGTTCCTAAGGAGAACGGCCGCCGAAATGACCACTGCAGTTAAAGGCGGGGTGTAAATGGAGTAAACAAAGCTATAGGCTGCGCCGTGGCTGAGTGGTGAGGCCGTTCGGCTCTCACTAAGACGGCTTGGGTTCCATTCAGGCAACCGTGAAGTGAAATTTGTGCTGGGTGGGTTTTCTCCAGGATCTCCAGTTTGCCCCGCCATCTCATTACACCGGTGTCCTATCTTCATTTCCTGTATCATCAGTGTCACCACCTGCGTTGCCACATGTAGTAGAAGCGGGCGTTAAACGCTACACACACGAACATAAATTATGAAAATTTCACCATGTCTTATTCATAAGATGCAGTTTGTGGCTCCAATTTTAAATACTGGAGTAGATCTAGTGCAATAATATTGTAAACTGTGTGATAAAATTTACATAAATAGAATTTTTCATTCAGCTTCAACAGGCTTATTTCGTTGATCTGTATGTTATACATTATAGATTTCAACCCATCAGATTTTTGGCAGCCAATGTGTATTAAAGTAGTCTAAACAATAAAATAAAATATTTAAAACTCGATATTTGTTCTAAAATCTTATTTCCTAAAACAATTTTTGATCTTACATTATAATTTCCTTTAAAAGCCGTAACTTTTGGTTTTTCTTCTGATCCGATCCTTTACCTGGGATTAAAAATTCGTAACCCCAAGGGTGGGATCGAACCCGCGTCGCATTCCGTGGCAGGGAGCCAAGGCATGAAGTCTTAGTCCACCACGCCACGGTGCAGGACATATCGCTGTATAGGTTAATTAAGTATATATCTTGAATAAGTTCATATAAAGAAACTTTTTGAGAGGTGAATTAGACTCGAATTGGCTTCATGGAACTTTCCCTAATTAATATTAGCCCATTTCTTGCAAATATTTCTTTATGCACTTGAGTCCAAGGCAAATTTTGAGTTGCATAGAAAATATTTTACGACAAAGGGCACTTTATACTCTAAATCAAAGGATTTAACTATAAAGGTAAGAAATAAACAAAGACAATACAATGTAAGAATTAAAGCTTCCGTGGTGAGCGCTATTAAGGCTTCACGGGTCATCAGCCGAGTCAGATTTAAGAAGATCGAGCTTTCGGCCATTTTACACTCCATGGCCTTCATCAGGAACATCGGAAGTTGACGAGGCTGATCATCCGTGAAGCCTTAATCAAAGAAAATACATTTTGTGAATGGTGTTGTATAGATTACTAAATGTTGTATTTTCCGTTCGTTTAATGTTGGGGATACATAGAGAACTTGTATGTTAATAAAAATGATAAAGTTGTCACATTTACTGTTGAGTAAAATACAGAATGTATGAGCTGTAAAAAGTGTTGTGACATGAAATATTTCTGAAATATTGACTACATTTCCTTTAAATTATACTAAAGTTTCAGCAGGCTTCATTCTTCTCTTTCAGGTATATCATATCACTGACAGGATGATGCATTGAGTTAATTCTATACAGTCGGATACCGTCTCAGTTACCAATTGAACACGTTCAAAATGATTAACAATAAAAAAATCTATAATTTTGTTGTGATCAACTTTAGAACGGACACCAGAATAAATAACGGGTGAGAGATGGTGTGACTGTTAAATAACCTTTTTTAGACACCAGCACCAATTTAGCTTCGCTAAGAACCAATACTCCCTCCGGTATTCCAGGACAGAGGCTTGCAGTTCTCTGTAGGTGACAGAGATATCAAGCGAGCCGTAAAGGGTAAATCAGAAATACCTGATTGAGCTAACAAGTTACAGCCATGATTCGAACTCCGTCCCTCTGGGCTCGTATCGTGCTGTCAACTAGTCATGCGATGGCCTCTAGGCACTATGATTATTACCGAACCAGTTCTCTGCAATGAAACAGAATTTGGTGGCACATTGCTAGCTTATCTGCTCTGCATACGCTTTACGTGACTCTTGGGCAGTAAAGCTTGCATTGTATTAGAGCAGGTTGAAATTTTGTTTTAGAATTTCCTTTCTTTATTTGCTTCTGTACTTTGCTTTTGTTTACCTATGGTGCGTAGAGAAAACACTGTCCACTCTAAAGATTAAATTTCAATTAATTTTTCCAAAAGACACCCTTTCAGGTCATGTGAACATCTTTTAAGGCATTGGAAATGCGTATATATGTTTCCATGTCCATCTGCATTTTATCCAATATGAGAAGTTCTAAATGCAAACTTCTATACAGACAGAGTCAGCTTGAAAAATTCAGCGCCATGGCCGGATTTGAACCACGGATATGCTGGTTTCCGTCCAGTCGCTCATACCCTTTGAGCTACCATAGCCAACTTGCCGTCATGACATTAAATTCTCCAATTGATTCATATATTTGCCCACTAAACCAATAGGGGCTCTCGTATCCGAGATAAACCGATTGGCAACTTACTATCGATAGTATTTGAGTCCCAGGCTTCATCATTTAACTCTTTATTATTTAAGTTAAGTGATGGAAACTAATCATTCCTTCACACTAGCCGTATATAGGCTAAGGTTTTGGATATAGTCAACTTGAAAAATTCAATGGCATGATCGGGATTTGAACCACGGAATTCCTGGTTTCCGTCCAGTTCTTTCTTTCCGTTTTGCTTTACATAAAGTGATGCTACACAAGCAATGATAGAAGTCCAGAAATCATATTATTGCCTTCTCTGAGTTCCCAAACAGTTGTTGGACTATAATTTGTTATATACGTGTTCTATTCACTCACGCAGTAAAGCAGAATATTATTGACTTTTGCTCCAGAAGTTAATCGTACTTAGCAGAAGGCATATAGAAGGGAAGTCGTTTGTTGCATTTCCCTTAAAACAAATAACACATATTATGTCCTAAGATTATGTTTTATATATAAATGAGATTACAAATAAGAGTATCGAACGGCAAAAAAGTAAAGGTATAAATATTATTTGTTATATAAATAGCTGCAATACATATTTTTAAAATAAAAGTCATTAGAAAAATTACTGTGAAAATTAGAACTACAAGAAATTTCTTCCGGGTATAGATTGGAGATTAAATATTTTGCTGAAAATTCCCATGACATATCTACGGGAATCTCTACATTTTAGTTTGATGTTTGCTATAATTTGCAGAGAGATGCCTTTTATTATTTTACGGGAGTCGTAAAACTATATTTCATTACATATTTTATGAACTGCAGGTGAGAATGAAATAAAGTAAATATAGTATGCCTTGTTTCAATAATGGATACAAAAATAAACGGTATGTTGAGAGAAAATTGTGTGCATGGCACTTATGAGGTTTATTTTCGTCTGGAATGTTTTTCTTTTGACTAAATTAAGTTACTTATACATTTAAATCCGGAATTAATTAGTTCTGCCGGTGGAAAGTAAAGTCTGAGAAACGTCGGAGACATCTGGAAGCTCGTGATTTAGTCACAGCACTTTACCCAGCAGCGGTGTGTAGGTAGGAGAGACAAATTAATAGGTCGGAAGTGGAGCAATGTAACTACTTGTTTCCGACTCCACCCACCCCCACCCTGTCCAACACCTTCCTTCCCAGCGGCAAGACCGTCCGAGATTCACGACCCGTAAGGGAGCAAGGCACTTGTCTCTACTTTGCTATAATTGAATCTGAATAATTAGAAGGGCCACTCTTGCGACGCAATAACCGTGAGTGATATATCCATTTATGTAATATGCTGCCATCTTTTGCACCGCTAGCAGACTTACTTTTTAGTTCCTCTCCCTTTCACACTTTTGCACTTAAAAGTTGATGCTGTCAATTTGCATTCCTTCGCCCTGCTGAAAAGAGAGCTGAAGTGGTATAATGATTTCGTTTTTTACATTTATACCGTGAAACACCCATCAGAATCCCGCTGAGTTAAACCGTTTTATAAACACGAAAAGACTTTCGGTGAATTACAAACTCTCATTCGGATGGTTTTGGGTTCGAATCCTTGGAGCTGGCCAATCTCACCATGGGTTTTTCATAACTTTCCCTGGTACGGTAATATGGTTATTGACCTTATTTTCTAAGTTATTGTAATCTCAAACTCTAAATTGTACGCGTACGCTGGTAGCCGCTGAAACAAAGCTAGGT
This sequence comes from Mantis religiosa, assembly GCA_030765055.1. NCBI lineage: Eukaryota > Metazoa > Arthropoda > Insecta > Mantodea > Mantidae > Mantis > Mantis religiosa. The sequence goes on along the minus strand of CM060957.1, from coordinate 68,547,208 downwards.
TTGCGCGAATGTTTATAAAACTCAGATTATAACTAAGCTATGTCGTGTATGAAATAACCTTGGAGTGAGTGCCATGAATTTGCCCGCTAGCAAGAAAATTCGAGTAATGTACCTACCCAGAATAGAAAGTCTATGTAGTGAAACAATCAAGTTATTAAGGTTTTGTTTTTCTTTCATTTGTAATATTATACATCCTACTTCTTCTCTAAAGTGAAAGTAATTTATCATCTTAAGAAGTCTTCATTTACTACGCGAAACAACATTGCTGTTTCAAAACTGGTCCGGGTCAAAGAAGTTCAGTTTAGCAAGGTTTCACTGTTAATATTAAGACTCGCTTTAGGGATGAATGAATTCAACGCACTTTGAAAATATATTATAATGTCTTGAGAAATAAATATGTCGAGGTATACAGATTAGATAAAGGAGAGTACAACTAGCACTTCAATAGGCTATTGGATCTTCTGTGCATACAATTCCTGGAGGAAAGGATGAGTTATAGAAACCGCAGGAGGAAAGGATAAAGTAGAGTACTCAAATATGCACTATGCACTGGCTCTCCATCCGGCTCGGAGGCGCCCGCCGTGATCTGCGCAAGCCACCGGAGGGTAAACAGAAGTCCCCTCTAGCGGGAAGGTTCGACTCGGAAGTGGAGGTCATACGGCGTAGTCTAGAACACATTTCAACGCGCAAGACTCTGTTTGTCCATGTGCCCGACGTAGACCAACACAAAGCCTGAAACAGGAACTTTGGTCCTTGGATAAATTATTCATTTACTTATGTAATATGTTTAATAATTATTCATAAATTTAAGAAATGTAACTAGTTATGTTAGCGAAAGCAAAATTGTAGACTTTGATGTAAAATATTGTAACGAACCTGGGCAGACATACGTGAGAAACACTGCACTCCCGGACGATGGTCTAGAAAGAGCGGATGTTAGACAATAGAATGGTATGCTATCTATTTTACTGTACCGTTATACAGGTCAATATACCCTTCGTTTTTCCTGGTGACGCCGTGATATGTGTATATAAGAGGGTGGCAACCCCTATTCAGTCCTCAGTTGTTGCTCAGTTGTTGCTCATTGCTAATGGAAGTATTGTATACATCCGTCAGATGTGTTCGACGAAGTACCGCGTCCAATAAAATGTACTATAAAATGTCCGCCGAAAGTGCAGTTATTTAAGTGCCCGGGTTCCACAAATGCAAGGACAAATAAAAGCAGTTCAGAGATTATCGTTGGTTGGTGTTGTCTCAACCTTAAAACCCTGAGAACCCCAAAAAAGAATCAGGAGAAGCCGCTAGAGGCAAGGGTAAAGCAAGCAGCCGACGACGACGTGGAGACCGAGGATGGAGTCCCGGCGTCGACCCAGGTACGTGCAGCCGTGAGGCAGAGAGGTAATATTGTCGCAAGCCTCAAGCCGTTCTGTAATGTGAAGTCAAAAAATGGGAGATAGGAGGGTCATGGTACAACACACCACTTCAGCATTCAGCTTGCGGATCAAGGAAAAATCACTACAATCGTTTGGCCAGTGTGTGCCGTCACAAAGAAACTAACGCGAGTGTTTTGGAACAGTTTTAATTCACCAATAAACGTCCTTCATTTTACATTCTCAATTAAGATATCTGTCATCCACTTCAGTTTATTTATACCGGTTATCTTATTGCTAACAACTATTCTGCAATTTAATCAATATAATTGCTCTGATTTTCGTTTTAGATTGTACAGCAAATATTAAATTACATACCAAATTAAAATATAGTGTTTAAAGTTTTCTGAAAGTTTATCCACCTGAGCACGCCTTGGCATTAAATTTGTCACTAAATACTAAAACAATATGTGTGTCTTTTAAACCATTAGTTACTAACTTATGTGATATATAATAGACTTGAATTCCTACTTTCTCTTCTTTTATCTTCTATTCTGAACTGTTTGCTCTCAAACAAGATTTCATCTTTCACATCAGACTGATAAGAAAACCTCTGCCACTACGTTCTTGTCTACATCTAATCAAGGCTCCTCTCAAATATTTTGTGCACTTTCTACTTATTAACAAAATACTATTGTTTTGTTTTACGACTAATTTGAACGAAATATTACTCCAACAGAATAAAGATCAAAGAATCTCTTTCGGAAACCAGAAATAGTGTCCACCACTATTGTAGTGGCGCAGCGATTTAGTGCTTAACAGAGGTTAAATACATTTTTTCCGCAATTGGCTTATATACATATTAGCTGACGTTAAAATGTCAGTGAGCTGTCAGATACTAAGTCATTTATCTTGAAAATAGTATCTGGGCTAATTTTCATCTCCATATGGCATAAATCAACAACGCTTCATTTAATGCTCTATAATCAAGATATCAATGTTCTAGAAATATCCGGGAACCACACATCATTGTATACGCTTCTCGAATATGTAAAAGCGTTCACTGAAAGTGTGTATCGTAAAAGTGCAGTACTGAAATTTGGAGCTACAACAGAGATCCAAATTCTGGTATATGTGTAGCATTTATAAATCACTCAGTTATCCGCATTTTCAAATAATACTTTACATAACTGTAACAGCTCAGTATTAAGCGTATTTGACCAGAAAGCTATCAGAAGCTATGAATTAAGTTTTTCCAAAACTAGCAGCTCAGTGTCATGTTCCAACAAACAGTATAAATTTCAGCATTGTGTGCAATCCAGAAGCATACTTTGAAAATATAAGTTGAGGCCAATAGAGTGGGATTCTTACATACAGGGTAGGTTATAACAGGACATTTCCCTACTTCCTCTCCTATGAGCAGCAAAGCTGAAAATTGGGGAAAGCCAAAGAGATAACACTTTCCACTTAAGATGTTTGAATATATGCGTGCTAACATAAGGAGTGGAGGAGAAAAGATTTTACACCTTTGGAATAATGCTCTCCAGGGCTGGATAAGGACATGCGAAGAGTAGTACCAGATTCCCACTTCGAAATTTTGAGTAAATAAAGAAATAAGGGAACCACATATTGCCTATTAAACAAAGATAGTAATGTAAGATAAATACAGAGAACCGGGACTTGTCACCTCCACCTTGTGGCCTTTTGTATCTTTTCAGACAAGGGGCGCTTCTGGAGGAAGGGTTCAGGTGAAAGGACACAGAGGAAAGTCTGAAAGACATTCTCCGGTGGCGTCTAGTTCAACCGGCAACCTGGTGGAGGTGGATGCATTTCTCGAGGTGCCTTGAAATTTAGGGACCCCACATTGGACCCCAGCCATTTCCATGGGCATCTGAGATGCCATCAAGCGGGTTAGCTGCGATTGCTTAGTGACCATGGGTCAGGAATGTTGGGAATGGAACACATGACCTCCCTAAAGCGTATTGCAGAGCTACACCTTAATTAGCGCTCTGGATAAAAGAATCCAACAAGTAACTGTGCCAAGAATGGATGATAATCACAGTGTTTTAGGAATGCAATTTATGGGAGATTCCATCTGGGGAATAAATGTTACCCTCGGTTAAAGTTCATCTTGAAGAATCGAATCCATTTTTCATAATTTCATTGTCAGATAATAATACCAATTTAATGAAACATTAAAACACACATATTTCACGGCTTTAGCTAGAGATTTAACACTACCCTGGACATTGAATTACAAGGAACTGCAGCTAAGTTGAGATCTTCAATGTATTATATAGTGTAGATTAACTTTTATACTAATACATTTTTTTTTCTCATTCTACAATATCCTAATTTCATCATTGGAACTATTTTATGTTAATGCCATTGCAGCTTAATGATCTGGATTAGCCCACCTCGTTAGCGTAGATGGTAGCGAGACTGACTCATGTTCAAAAGGTCCGGAGTTCGAAAGTCCGTCAGGGTGAGTTACCTGGAAAAGTTTTTTCCAGGGTTTTCCCTTATCCTTAAAGACAAATTTCAGGTAACTCTAAGCTCTATGGACCCTGGGCACATTTGAGCATCATTTCAACCATTCCATTCATCGTCTGATATGACTTAACGTTGGAGGACGTAAATTACAAAAACAAAATCGGTCTGGATTAAACGAGCGTCATAGGGTGCACACCGTTTGGTTGTTAGTCTTTTTTTTCTCTCTAAAATAAAGTTGAAAATCATTGAGCTTATATAATGGAGACATTCACAGAAAGTTATAAACATAAAAGTTTCCCCTTAATTTACTGGGCTGACTTTATATCTAAGTATAAATTTGTTTCTCGAATGAGAGTAATAATAGGAGAATAAAACAATATCTGGACTTGACATTTTCACCATCCCTGAGGTTATATTGTGATTTCCCCTTTCTCATGCTTGGAGAGGAATGGGGGTCACCAAACCTCATATGGCTACACGACCCTTACATATTCACGCCGATGCTTTCTGCCCTCCCTAGCCAGGATTTATTAATATTTACTTTTTCTCTGAGTGAAAAGTTTCCCTTGCCAGTTGCAAGCGAAATGCCATCAACCTGGAACATCCGGAGGAGCGCTGCGTTATAAATTTAATATGCCTTGAGTGGAAATATTGAAACGTGATCGCTGAAGAATAATTTATATCTTTTGTGCTGTACGTACGGAATTACCGAATTAAAAAGCTTAGAGATTTTCATTTTTTTAACTTTTCTTTCTCCGTGCGAACATTTCACTCTCCAGCATTTAAATATTAATTACTTGAAATCTAAATCTATTCTAAGCGATAACCGCTTGGGTTCAGTTTTGCTGTTATCCAGCGGAATGGCTCTGAGACCGCATTCGGTAGGTCCCTGGTTAGTTACCTGCAACGGACCTGGCCCATGAGTTTTTCAGTTTCTCGAGTCTACAGGCAAATTATAGAAATATTTCTTACGTCCTCCTAATTTTTTCTTCCTCCAATTCAATGGAATTCACATTTTACTTTATCCTTCACCATTGGTCCAATCAGGGTCGACAGGTGCTTCGGCTACTATGGCAGGAAATTTGAGCTCTATAAGCCTTCATTCCTTGGTTTGGTCTTCGGCTTTAAGCCCACGGAGGACGTGTACAACATCTGTGTGTGCAGCTGCCGATTGAATCACACCACAACGGTAAGTTTCAATCTGGAAATGTTAGGAACCCTGCCCTTTACTATGATTGGGCTCCTTGACGGGCAGCATTTGGCTCCACTCACCTCACCTCTTGCTACTGGGGTGAATTCTTTAGGGTTACTGGCATTAAAAATTAATAAAAAAATTCAAAAAAATCTGCTCAACACATGTCCTGGCATCTTGAAGCTATACCGGGGCAAAGCTGTCCACAGATTTTATTTCTTTATCCTCCTGCCTTATTTATTAGTTCCATTTACAATATTTATATTTGCAGATATTCCCTAATCTAACTTGCCAAATGATCCTAACCTACTAATTCAAACCTACTTGCTACTGGAAACCAGCAGTTTTAGAACTCATGAAAACTACCTACCCTACCTATATCATATATCCCACTTGCTAACATTTACATTCCCTATTGTCCTGTCCTATAAGCTACCGGAAACCAGTAGTTTTACAATTCCTCAAACTTTTTCACTACCGAAGTCTACTATATAAGACTTTCTATGTTTTATTTGCAGCCATTTGGAATCCGACTATTGGTAGTAATATTCCTCTCGGTTAGACTTGCAGTGTTTCCACCATCATTTGGAGAGGGTTCGTCCATCAGTTCAGATTTCTTTCGTAAACATGATTCTCTAATTGAAGTTATAAAAAGTATGTACATTGACACAAAAATAAAAATAAGTAAAAGAGAACCAGTAATAGTTAATGATGGCGTAAGACACGGCTGTCCTTTATCAACCGCATTTTTTAATTTGTATGTTGACGACATAGTAAGGATTTGGTCGAATAAAGTCAATGGAGACATTAGTGTATCAGGAGCTAAATTGAAAACTATGTTGTATGCAGATGATCAAATAATAATGGCCACAAATGAAGATGACCTGCAGAAAATGCTGTATAGTCTAGATAAAATTGCTAAGGTATATGGAATGAAAATATCAGCAAATAAATCCATAACCATGGCATTTAAAGGAATTAATCAAGTAAGATCAGAAATACTGTTAGATAACATAATAATTGAGCAGAAATCACACTTTAAGTATTTAGGATGTAATGTCTCGTACCAAGAGGAGCTGAAATAATAAAGAAAATAAGTAAATTTAACTATATAACAGGCACAATGAAAAGAACATTAAAAAATAAAGCAAGAAAGGACTCTATAATAAAACTATACAAATCAATGGCAATACAAACTCTGCTCTATGGATAAGAAACATAGACACTAACAAAAAGAAATAGTACGAGAATACAGTCATCAGAACTGAAATTCATAAGAGCAATAGCTGGATATACCAAAATTGATAAAAAACATAGTCGGGATATTAGGACAGAATTAGAAGTAGAAGAAATAAACCATACTATTGAAAGAAATAGAAATCAATGGAAAGAACATGTTCAGATGATGAATAATAACAGAATACCAAAAATAGCCTTAAACTATAAACCTATAGGAAGAAGAAACCAGGGAAGACCGAAGAAACGATGGGCAGACCAATTTGGAGCCGGAACGGGTTCAACAATCCAAAGCCGTGAGGTAGAAAAAAAAAACATGATTCTATTGCAGATGTCTCCTAACTCCACTCTTCTTCTGAGTCTTCCGCTAATCTGGTTGTCGCTCCTGCTCCCATTCTGCGTTTGGATGTCCAGTATTGGCGTTTCCTGTTGATCCTTTGTGGTATTACTTGGTCATATATATGTTGTTTCTGTTTATCTTCAATTTCATTTTCTCGCCTTATTCCATCCTCTGGTTCCCTTTGCATATTCCTTTTTGACCTCCTTGGTTCTACAGCTGCCTGTCCCTATCTTCTTCTCCGTGGTTCTCCTCTTTCACGTCTTTCCATCTGTTGTTGCTGTATTCTTCCATGGCTCGTGTAGAGATGATCTCGGCCATTTCTTCTAATGTTCTAAAGTCCCCAGGGTTACTGGCACAAAAGACCTGGCGTTTGGGGTGTCCGAAGAGCCCCGTTTGTGCGCAAGGAGAAGTAGGTAACGCAGAATTAGAACTTACGAAACTTGTTGTTCAATAATCTGCTAATTTTGTAACACTAGGATCGTTGGGGTTTTTGCTCATTACATCTTTTACAAAGGCATCTCCCAGTTCTTCGGGAGAGAGCAAAGCTAAACTGAATACCCAGTGGTGTCATACTTTTGTTACTTACACGAGGACTGGCAAGCATTCCGGGTATTTGTGGTATACCCGCTCGCGCGCTGTTGGCCTATTTACGTTTGACAAGCTAGGGCACAGTGGGTCTGCCATAGAGCGGCCGAAGCACTTGTCGACTCGGGTCAACCCTAAATGTACCCTTTCACGCGCAATCGTTTATGACGGGGTGTCGATGTCTCCATCAGGTCGTATAACTTAACTGCGAGAGTCCTGACTACATATATATTTTGGGGTTTCAAACAAAAGGTTACGGATTCTTGCTAATTATATCTTCCGATACACTTGGTTTCCGAATTCGATCTTTCCCTTGATGACAGATCAAGGAAAACTCACATATATATATATATATATATATATATATATATATATATATATATATATATATCCCTCCAGCCAAAGTTATATAAAATATACCACTTCCATCCACATTCGCAAAAAAATTATAGATATAATTTTTGCCGCAAGTCCAAGATATGTCAATCTCTGGACATATCAACTGAAATTATCACTAAAAACAGCTCTTAATTTTTAATGATCCTCTATGCTACCGTATTCAAATAAACACCCAATCTTCTATCCACGTGAAGCTACTTACGATATGCCTTTTACTAGGTTTCTTTTCTTTAAAACAAGAAACATTTGGAAACATAATATTTATTATAAGTACCATTCAGTCAACTCAGAAATGGAAGCTTTCCTGAAATAAAGTAAAAGCAAAGGAATATCATGGAGATATTTCGGAAATGCCTAGTGCTATAACATGCATAATTTATATAAATCGCGCACTTCTGGTAAGATTCTTATTCGGCATAGTAAGTTTTGGCTCCCTCTTGTGGTTTCTAAGTTATAAATTTTATATATTTACATCAGAATGAAAAATACTTTAATCTATTATTTAGTCAAAATAATCTTCTTCATTTCATTCTTAATTTCTTGGAAATTAATAAATTTTATA
>CM060957.1:67616531-67886531 GCA_030765055.1 Mantis religiosa | reverse complement strand
TGGTCTCCTTTGACCAAGAAAGAAGAAGATAACCTTCTCAAACGGCCGCCAGCCGTGGAGTGTCCTCACTGTGCACAGCTGAGCGTGTGTTTGTCACTTTCATCTCTGGAAGCATCACACAAAGATTCCCTTTGTGACTGTTTTGTCCATTGCGATTATTAGTCTCACTCATGCCATTATATGAGTCCGAAGAATACCTATTCAAACGGAGTCAAGTGATATCCCTTTAGAACTTTTGCTAAGAAAACTGTTTCTTACGTTTCCTACGTTAAAACAACTATTCAACCCAATGCTATTCAACTCTACTGCACGTGCACGCGTTTCTAACAAATATACATTCCTTTGAAGTCCATTACGATTTTTTATGCATTGCATCCCTTAATTTCACTATCATGGTAAAATAACCAAGAAAATTTAAAGTTGGCCAGAAAGGTATTTTTGTATTATATATTGCATTACATATAGATGAAAATATAAGTTTAATTACTTTCTTGACTACTTTGCAAACGGTGCTGGGGAAATCTGCCTAACACGAAATAGTGGAGAGGCTTACTAGAGAATTAAAAAAATTGTAATAACGTTATAAGCCTCCCATTCCAGCGGCATGCTTCGTCAGCGGGCAATCAGGTCTAGAATTTCGCTTATTATCAAGAAACTGGAGTACATTAAACAAATCATCAGGATAAAAGGAAACCAAACGGAAAACTTCGCGAGTTTTCGCTACGCTGAACAGATCAATGAATACATGCAACGTTCGTACGGAAAATTACATAGGTAGATGAAACTGCAAAATATGTCAGGTTTAATACAGCGAGAAATTTCAAACTGTTTCAAACTTAGTGAGGTGTGTAATACTCTATTATCAATATTGAAGCGGATGCTTTCATAGTAGGGGTTTAAAGAAGAGTAGTACAATTGGTTAGAATTACGATATACATTTTGGAAGGGACATAAATATAATTTATATACTAGTGGTCCTGTCCACAGAGACAATGAAATATAATACAATGCTAGACTATGAATTCTTAATACAATATAAAATATATTTTTAAACATTTCATAGCACGATAATTCATAAACGGGTTTATCAGTAAATTTAACGCTCGTTCTTAAAGCAAACTTATAGGAGATTTTGGACATTTATGGTTTTTAAAAATGAAATAATAAATAGCTTAATCTTAGTGTATCTTCCCGGCATTTGGTAGTTTTTTAACGTTGAGGAGAACCTTAGCAAAATAATCATAGCAGACGCCCCTGGCTGAGCTTAAGTCACATTATTCCCGGTCACTATTCCATGCCTTAACACCTCGGCTACAGGATCAAAAACGAATATATTGAAGTGTACAGCATAACATCAACTAATGTGTCTTATGTCCTATATTCAGTTTTCTTCAAAGTAAAATTATTTATATATATTGTAGTACAGTTGTCAGATTTAGCGTATTGTTTTGGTGTATTTGGTTGTGTTTTGGAGCTAAGGTTTAACTGTGTCTCAGTTTATTGGGGAGGGGGTACTAATATTTGCATTTGAGAGCTTGCAATGGTATATGCTCTTTTATAAAGTATGGGTGGAAGGCATTGACCCTTCTGCTATGGCTAACAAGGAATCTTAGTGAACTTAAATTAAATATATTGTGAGATTACATTTAGTTCCATTATTTAATTATTTAAATTACTTTGGGCTTCCATTTAAGGTAACTGAAAGCTTTAAATTGCCAAATTCTTCATGTTAAATTGTATTTTATCAGCCGATCTTAGTGTCAAATTTAGGCAACAAAAATAATTTCTGAATGTTTCGAACACTTCATGAGGCAATTCCTACTAATTTTGGGTTGAGAAAAACAAATATGACAATGCAAACTTTGTATTAGCTCTAGTTTCTATGATATACACTAGGTGGAAGTATTACATACTAACGGATTGAGAGAAGAGGATACATTTTAATTACATATATGCTAACAACACTGAAAGTGCATTTGATTTTTTAACTGGTAATTACATGTTTAGAGTTCTAAATTGCTGAAAAAATGCTTCGCAGATAGTGGTGTATGGAGAGATTTATGTGGTGGCCTACTGACTTCGTCGTCTTTTAGCTTGCGTCTTGTGATGGAGTTTCGCAGAATCCCTATACAAAGACCAAAAGTAATCCGCAAGCATTACTTCATTCCAACGACCCTGATATCTTTGTTCCATTACAGAAATGTTCTGGTGGAATCTCTCCGCATGTCCATACCTAACAGCTCCACAACTAGGAGGGAAAAAGGTCTAGGTGGGAGTGGAGAAAATGGATCTTAAGGGACATGTTGCACCAAGGCTACAGTATTCTTGCAGGAGCACTGTCATTAAATGCTTGTAGTTTTCATCTCTTTTGTTGCCTAAAAATTCATGAACAACACCCTTGAAGGCTTCCCAAGCTTCCTTTTTACCCCTCTAAAATTCGGTCAAATGCAGGATCCTTTACAAGCGCTCTTATTTGTGGTCCGACAAAAATTCCTTCCTTAACTTTTGCATCACTTAATTTCCAAAATTTCTCTCTGATTGAATTTTTTTATTTGACAGGTGTACCAACTCCCAAAGAAGATACCCCAAATTTAAAACCTTCACTCTAAAAAAGTAAATGTCACTTTATCTCCAAAACAAGATCTAATCTACCATTTTCATTATGAATTTTGAACTCAGCAGGTGGAAATACATGTAAATGCACTATTTTTAAGCCCGAAACATTTATATTGTTGCCCGGTGTAATTAATTGTAATTCTGTGAGTTCTATAGCCCCTTAATTACAAAGTCATCAAATACGTTATAAATTAGATACTGGCCTGAGCCGAGGCATAGTGGCCTGGGGTGCTTTACTTTGCTGCCCTGCCACGGAACACACCTGGGTTCAATTTCGCCCTTGGGGAGCATTTTAAATCGCAGGTATGGAACCGGTGACCAACCAGTACCGTGAAATGTTTAAGAAGCTTCAGTGGATCAAGAAAACCAGCTTTTCGCGGGTGCTGAAATGCTGATCACATCTCCTCACCGAATTGGTTGTATGATCATCTATTTCTGCCTAGCGTCTGTGGGTGTGAGGCCGGCAGTTGATTGGTAGGCGTAGGCCCGATTCGGCTGTTACTCATGGGTTACTATTATTATTATTATTATTATTATTATTATTATTATTATTATTATTATTATTATTATTATTATTATTATTATTATTATTATTATTATTATTATTATTATTATTATTATTATTATTATTAGTAGTAGTAGTAGTAGTAGTAGTAGTAGTAGTAGTAGTAGTAGTAGTAGTAGTAGTAGTAGTAGTAGTAGTAGTAGTAGTAGTAGTAGTAGTAGTAGAAGCATTAAGCAAATATTTCTCTTGCTTATTGAAAATGGGGCCCATGTAAAACTGAACCATCGCTCTACGCAAAAATTTAATGGCCTTACTTTCTAGCTCTTTCTCTCCTTTTCTTCCTTACTTCTGCCTCCCTCTCTTTCTTCTTTTCTGAGGTCCTTGTGCTACAACTTAGTATTTTGTTTAAATAAATTTAGTATGCTGAAGATTAAGGGCCCTAAAGAAGCAGCAAATATGAAAGTACAATCATAAGAATTCAAGAAAATCTGTCAGAAGAACTTATCCTTGAGAATAGCGTTTTAATGCTCGTTGTTAATTCATGTGATACACAAGCTACATCATTGACGTAACAACAAGTTAAATAATTCAGATATTAAATAGGATATTTCCTGGACTTGTCAGTTATTAAAATTATGGAAAAGGGACGGGAACTGCCAAGGAGAAAGACCTTTGAGGGAGTCAACAGCAAAACTGTCGTCATTGAGTTCGTGCGCACGCCTTCCTAGCCATGGGAAACTGTAGGTTTATAATTTCGAAATAAATTGTCTGGCCATAAAGAGAAAATTTTATGAGCTATAAATGTTGATATCACTAGCCTTTGTTTGTATATCATGATGATATATTCTAGAAAATAACACATATTTTAAACCATCTTAACAATATATACACAAAAAATTAAGTTTTGTATTTATTATATCAATATTTCCAAAAAAGATTAGGTAAAAGTCATTTGAGAGGTTCTTTAGAAAATTGTTAGATAAAAATTTTAGTTTGGAATGTGGAAAGTTTTCTAAAAATCGTAGCCCTTGGTGTTGAAATAATGTGTGGCTCAGCGACAAACTCAAAGGTTGTGTATGACAAACATTTTCTAAATTGCTGTTTTAGGCTGGATATGTCCAAGTGGCGCTCTACTTCAGTATCGAATTTACTTTATGTACCTTCAGTAGATAAGTTATAAGTAAAATAAAAATGAATTGCTTTAGTTGCCAAGCTCGCTTAATACTAGTTTAAATGAAATTAATTACCAAAAAAGTTGTGTGAAATATTTAACATTGCATTCTTTTTAAAACAAAACATATGGTGACTATGTAAAACATTTGTCTCCTCTTCAAAATATGGCATTTAAATAAACGGAGAGAATATGTACTAGAGCAAACATTATTTACTTTTCTGCAAGGTATACGTATGCTATAAACCGGAAATGAATGGCTAGAATATACGTACTTTTACTGCCTGATTCCAGCACACTAACATTTCAAACAGTGGGATCTTCTTCTGGAACCCATGCGCAATAAATCTCCATCTAATATACCTTAATAGAGATATAAATTACACTAAATGAGTCGATAAACGTGACTTTCCCTTTAGAAACAGACTTTGCATACGAAATGATCACACGAGTTCTGAACCCAAAGAGTACGGTAGCCTGTTTAAAGAAGTGCTTTCCTTTTCTTTCCTCTGCGCAATTCCCAGTCTCAATTTCACGCTATGCAAATGTCTTGGAAACGAGGAGCAAAGGGAAATAAGGACAAATAACAAAAGCATGTGAATATGTTTACTGTTTTACTTCAATATGTGTTCCTTTCGACAAGATTCACTAGTAATGGCGACTGTAATGCATACCTGAAACCTGTAGCAATAAATTCTGGATCCAAACTATAAAACAAATAAGTTTATTAAATACACCCCAAGCTAAATGAATGTAGATATTCTGGACTTATTATAAAGATATGAAGCATTAAATTCACGTGATTGTACACTTGGGTGTATTCTTGTTGGTACCCATTATTTACCGGATGCCCTCCCAAAAACAAAAGAGTAAGCAATGTTCAGAGAAGCATTGTTTGTTACTGTTCCTCCTTCGTTGCCAAGAATAATAACTATATTAAATTATTGTCCGGCGAGGCTTTTACTATCTTTTGTTTGTTTGGTTGGTTGTTGCAGAGCGTAGAAGCAGAAGAAGATGTATATTGCGAGTGAAGAGATCGATATGCACCACTCTTAAGGTCATATACATAGCAATGCATTACTAGTATGTGAGCTTTTTGTAGAAGTATAACCCGACAGGCAGCTTCCTGTCTCACGGAGATTCTCATGAATCAACAACGCTTCAGATAGAATGTCTCATTTCGGAAGTCTGTTTTGGATGATACAACATCAAGGAGGTAGAACTTATTGACTCTGAAGAATGAATCTTCATGACGTGAACGCAGATTAATAAAAAAGCACGAGATGCACTGCAGTAAATGGGGGGGGGGGGGTTACTAATTTACTATCAGGTGAATTTACCAAACGGTTGTCTTAGGATATTTCGTCTGTGGCCCGCATTCGGGAGGTCCTGGTGGACGGCCTACCTGAACAATGGGTGGTTTCGGGGACTTTTATGGGTCGCCAGGCGAATGCTGGATGGATTATCCACATCATCCGAATTTCCTGTCCCTCCATTTCATCACCATTATCTTTTCACAATATCTCTCATCTCGTTGGCTGTGGATCCATCACCTTCAGCTGCTGTGGTGCGAGCACTGCGGACTTAGCACTCGTAGTACCTCTGAAGTTACTAGAGGAACTTCGGACCAAACTGCCGAGCCCCCCCCCCCCCCGTAGGGTTTGACTCGAGGGGCAGTGGTTCCCGATACCCGTGGGAAATCGGGTACGTCTACGGACTGGCATAGCTACTAGCATAGCTAGTAGAAGGTGTGCTAAATCACCAGGCGCCCCTACGAGGTTGTTCGGTGGCCTTCCCCTTTTGGAGTTGGCGCGCGTAAGTGGCATATCCACTCCCACCCGTCTTGTGTTTTCGGAGCATTTGAGGCCGGGGCTTATTAGTCTTTAGGTCCTGCCCTATGGAAAGCGTCCCCTTCGGGGACAGCTCGGTGACTCCCTGGTTTGAGAGCAAGGTCAGCGACAGCTGCCCTACGTACATCCCTATTGTTAATCTGGTTGGCTCTTTGGGTAGAAGTGTCGGTGTGAGTCTCGATTCTGCATAGAAGGATAATTAAACGCTTTTTCCAGGTAAGACTGTCTCCGTTCCAAACGGTGGGGAGTTTCAACACCACAATTGATGGGATACGTTGTACTGTACTGCTGGGAGTTTCCAACTGGTTACGACTGTCACCACTCCTTGGCTCGGCCGTCCTCTATCTCCTCTAGACTCATACTTCCTTACGGAGAGACTCCTCTTAGGGCATATGTAGGTATAATATGTATATCAAGTCTGGTCGAAGTGGCGATTCCCCTCCGTAGGATAATGCATACCAATCCAAATCAGGCGACATCTGTATGGAAATCTTTTATATCCGCATCACTTTCCATGCATTATACGGTCAAGAAATATGAAATCTTGGACTTCATGCCATTCTACATTACAGAATTTAAAAATGACTATGAGTTTTTTAACGTAAACCTATTTCACTAATTTCCTCGCGACGGATTATAAACATTTTCTCCTCCGGTAGAACCCAGTTATGATTACACATTTCAGCGGATAGTGCGTACCTCATCATCATCATCATCATCATCATCATCATCATCTTCAAAGATTGGACCCTGTGACCCGTTCCGTTCACTTCAAGAGCCAACTGATCCTTCCAGCGTAGAGCTGGGCGTCCCACATCTCTCTTTCCCTTCGGCATATAATCTAAAACTCTTCTTGGAAGTCGTTCCGCGTCCATTCTTAATATACCATTTTTCCATTCATTTTTCTTCTTTATTATTTTACTGTTAAATTTAAAATCCCAAGCTCTTCTTTGTTTTTGTTTTTTTGTTTTGTTTTTTACCTGGTCTGTTCGTTTATAACCTGCCAGGATTCTCAAAAATCTCATCTCTGCCGATTCTAGCTGTTTGCGTTGGTTCTTTGCCAGTATCCATATTTCGGAGCCGTATGTTAACGTTGGGACTGCCATTATCTTATAAAATTTCATCTGTGTTTCCTTTCGTGTTTTCCTGTTCAGCGTTCTTATTATCGTCCCACATATTTGATTGAATCTGTTTAGTTTCACCTCCATTTCCTTGTTCTTACTTGCTACTGCTAGAAAATGCGTAGCCTAGATAGTTAAAACCAATTATTCTGTTCCATTATTTCATTGTTTACAACTATTTTTGCTCTTATGCTGCTCTTTCCTCTAAGAGCCATTACTTTAGTTTTGTGTTCTGAGATTGAAAGGTTATATGTTTCCGCTATATTGTTTAAACTATATACTGCTCTTTGTACGTCATCTTCTGATGGGATATTATCACTTGATCATCAGCAAAAAATACTATATTTAAAATTATGTTTCCATTCAGTACATTTTGTTTTATACTTTGCTGTCATTCTTGTGTCATATTATCAATATAGATGTTAAAGGGTATAGGCGATAGTGGGCATCCTTGTCGTACTCCTTTCATTATTGCTACTAGAGCAGATGCCCTTACTTCTTGTGGAACACCGCTATATATTAAAGCATATTTTTCTAAATCCATTGCACCCCGAAACTTCTTTTTTGTTTCTGACAATACAGCTATATATACTTTCTTTTCCATCAGTTCTTTCTACAATTCATTGAGCTTGTGGCTTAGTCCTCTCACATTCCATTCGGGTAAATTCCATATTTCCGATATTCCAAATCGTTTATCCTTATTCTTGGCTTGGGTCGTCACCATATTTTCAGTCCGGCTCTATCGGAGTTGTCCTCTCCTAGATGAGCTGTTTTACTAGACTTCGAACCTCTTTTTTCCGTTCCTAATGTATTATCCCCATTAGGAGGGATGCCTCTTCCGCGACTTCGTCGTAGTGAAGAACTTCTTTTTCGCCGAAAATCCCGTTGAGGTCTTCACACTTAACCCTGTGCATGGGGCCCTTTGACCAGTGAGCAACTGTACTCCCAATATTTAT
Source organism: Mantis religiosa (assembly GCA_030765055.1). Classification (NCBI taxonomy): domain Eukaryota; kingdom Metazoa; phylum Arthropoda; class Insecta; order Mantodea; family Mantidae; genus Mantis; species Mantis religiosa. The sequence goes on along the minus strand of CM060957.1, from coordinate 67,878,312 downwards.
TTCCCCTCGGGAGCCCGGGTGGCCCAGATATACCCCCAGGCTAGACCGCTTGGCTCTCACCAAGGCGGCCCGGTTCGATCCCAGGCGACCGCAAAGTGAGATTTGTGGTGGACAACATGGCGCTGGGGCGGGTTTTCTCCGGGACCTCCGGTTTCCCCCGCCATCTCATTCCACCGATGCTCCATCTTCATCTTATGTATCATCAGTATCACCGCCTGCGGTGCCGTATGCAGTAAAAGCGGGCGTTAAACACTACTACACATTTATGCCTCCAGGCACTGGGTTGGCTAACTGCCACCGTAAGGTTGGGCGATGGTGTCGCCACGTCCCTGTATACCTATAATTGTTAAATGATAAGTGATAACTTTCCTCATGGATGTATTGATTAATGGAGTTTCCTCGCAAGTTCTTCTAAATTTCTTTATTTGAATGCAATGGCTTTCTACGTCTGAAGATGTTTAAAGTCACTGGTTTGTACGACTCCTCATGGTAATGGTCTGAGATTGAGGCAGAAGGAAGTAGGATATACGCAATCTCCAATTTTGACATTTTCAGCTCTGAATTATATTCAGATCCTACTCGTATGAACTTATTTTTAATGCTTTGATGATAGTAAGCAATTCTTGAAGTATGTGGATCAAATTATACAACTATAAAAGCACATGTAAAGCACTAGTTATAAGTTACAATATAGTGCTGTTTAGTCCTCCTGTTCATCTGATACTCCTAGTGAGAGTTGTTACGAGAGGGTGACAACCGGAAGCTAAAATAATTATGGAAGCTTGATAATAGTCATTCAAGAGGGTAGTGAAATGAATTCAATGAAACACAAGAACGTTGAAGTATTTAAACTTGAACTTCATTAAAATGATTAGCTCCTCGCTAGTCATAGAAATAAAGTATTTCGTACGTTTCATTCATCAGCTTCTCGTCATTAATGCATCAAGAAGACACCACAGTTCTCACTTTGAAGAAGACGTGCTTCATCATATTAAAAGTTTGTCAAAGAGTCTGCAGAAATCAATAGAACTTTTAGCAATTACATATTACCAACGCATACGTTAAATGAGCCTGTATTCCATAAAACAAAAATCACACTAGTCCAGCTCTACGATGTGTGGATAGCGTGTCTGCTCACATTCAAAAAGCTTTGAGTTCAAATGTTAGTTTATTTTATCTTCCAATCACCCCAATTAAATTAATTTAATAATAGCCAAAACTAAATATTAACTCAACTAAACAGCAAGTTTTTTTCCTTTTGTTCCGTTATCCTGAGAAAACGAAAACAAATGCGCGTGGCCTTATAGACTTCCAGGCTCATGCATTCACACACTTCATTTGTTCACCTTTCTACATCGCACCCAGACAAATGACTTTAAGCTAAAAAAGTGAGACTATTTACAAGGAATATCTTCAAAGTGTTAGCTTCTGTGAGTCTTAAACATTGTGAGTAGATTTAGGAACATCCTGTATATTGTTCTGTAATCTTTAAAATTATAAAGTAACTTACCGCCGACTATTTCATGATTGTTTTCACCGTATTTAAATGGCTGACGTCAACCTACTTCATTATTGTTTCATTTACAGAATATGCAGCAGGATATACTCCTAAAATATGTACCATAATTAGCCATTGCTCTATCGGTGTAATGCGTCAATGTTTTTAATTATTTATCGACCGTTTGGATACACTAGTTACATAAAATTGTTAAAATGACAGCAAAAGCATGCGGCTATAATCAATCTTCATCGAAAAGCTTCACCCATTAATAAACAAAATAGGGTTTGACAAATCGCTCTGTAATGTTTTTCACATTAAAAATACTTCGCCAGGAGCTTTCTAATAAATTAAAATCAACAACAGGAAAGTTTTAAACAATAAAAGCACTGCGTTGAGAAGGATCTCAATTTCCAAAGAAGAAAATTATAGAGATAATAGATTTTTGTTTTTAAAATAGCACACAAGTAGTATGTAATTGAGAGTTTCGGCACAGTGTAGATATGATGCTGAACTCTCCTCTGTGTTAATATATGAGTGATGTAGAATGCTCATTGATTTAGAACTCTCCTATGTGAAAATCGAGTTGTAAAAGAAGGGGAGTGTTGGCGTAGTGCCGTTCTCCCCTGTGCAGTGAGATGTGTTTGAGGGTGGGGTGATGATGATGATGATGATGATGATTGTGTGTGTGTGTGTGTGTGTGTGTGTGTGTGATGTGTGATGTGTGATGGGTGGGTGGGTAACGGGGTTCCGGGGGGTGTTTGAATTAAATGTGAATTCATTTCGATGTGTGTGCTTAAACTCTCATGTATGAATATCGAGTGTAGGGTTCGATATGGGGTTCGGGGAGGGTGATGTTTGAATTAAATGTGTTGATAGTAATTCTTCGATGTCTGTGCTTAAACTCTCATGTATGAATATCGAGTGTAGGGTTTGATATCTATTACGTTTTGTGCTTCGATGTCTGTGCTTAAACTCACATGTATGAATATCGAGTGTAGGGTTTGATATCTATTACGTTTAGTGTATGATATATGATGCAGTATCGTTATTCTTTAGATAAAAGAATATAGAGAGAATGATTAGGTATGTGTACCGGGAGAGATTTATGAAATAAATGTAATAAGACATTCTGGTAAGGGGTGTTCCCTATCCAGAATCTATCCTTGAGCTATGTATCCAAGAGCGATGTAAAGGTTAAGAAAAGGTTAAATTCCATTCCCACATCGAGGTACGAGAAAATATAAATCTGTTCCACATTGAAGTATAAGAATGGAAATGTAAATCTATGTGAGAGGGTCTCATGACAAAGAAATGTTCCCTCTAAGCATGATAAAAGTGGGACATAGCAAATGCAAATAAAATAAAAGCACTACTCATCTCTTTAAGAATGATAAAAAAATATTGAGAGAAAATTATAAGAATGCAAATGTAAATCTGTTTGAAAGGGCTTCATGATAAAGGAACGCTCCCTCTAAGCACGATAACCTAAAAAGAATATTCCCTCTAAGCATGATAAAAGTGGAACATAACATCGAAAATAAAATAAAAGCACTAACCATCTATTTAAAAATGATTAAGATAACGAGAGAAAAGTATCTCATCTTTAAGTATATATGTGTAATACAAACTGATCAATCAATATGATATTGTATATACGCAAGTAGGGATCTATAGTGTAGATATCCTAACTATCCATGGCAAGATATCACCCTCCATATAAAAAAAAATGTCTAGAAAATCTCCCTTCAGTATTACGAATACTCCACTGAACTTCATCCCTCTTGGTATGTGGGTCAGAGAAAAAAAGAGAGTTAATCTCTCCAGACTGGTGACAGGGGTGGTCAAAACATTCTTATTGCTGTAGCGAAGTCTAATTTTGTCAAATAACGTTAGGAAAAAAGGAATATATTTTAAAATTAAACGAATGAATCTATATATTTGTATGAATGATGAAACAATACTATGAATGTGTTAGTATACCAAATGTAAAAAAATCAAATGTTCAGAAAAATATACTTTGTACAAGTATGTGTGTGTAAAGAAATGTGTAACTATATCCCCCCTCCAAGATGTAGGGAACGAATCACAGTTAGCGTGCGCACGCAACATGGTGTTTGGGAAGGAGAGATACGGTTGGAGGGGGTGTAAAAAATGATGAACCTATATAAAGTTTAAACTATGATAATAAAGTTACTAGTAATACCTTTGAACTCATAACGTAGTCACTAGAAACAACTTTAAACTCATAGCGTAATATGTAGACAGTAACACCTCTCCCTGAAGGAGGGGGCGGAGCCTCTCTCAATAAATACCGTGGTACGGATGAGCGAGGAGGCAGTCGATTCTCTGGAAATATGGATCCTACAGGTAAGATAGAAAAGTTGTATACTGTAATTCATTTTTTATCTCTGTTTACGAAGAAGGTTGAAGTAATACTGATTCGTCTGTGCTTATACGTTTGTTTCAGATCATGAGATGCTCCAGCTAAATCAACTAGCTGAAGGTGGAACACATCTTCCCACAAATAAACTACGTGAATTAGATCAGTCCGTTCAACACATCATTCGATCCGTCAAAACCGTGAAGACCAGATATGGTGAACGGGTTGTCGTCGAAACATCAGAATTCCAAGTTTTCCTCCCGGAGAGATTCAAACACATGACCGCAGCGCAGAAAGATCTACTAAACCGTGGTGACTGCATACTCCAATACCATGGCGAGGAAACTCTAGAAAGTGGTTTCAAACGACACAAATTGTCTTTTTTAAGCAGCCCGTAATGTCGTCAAAAGGTGAGCATAATTATTGAATAAAATTTCATAAAAAAGTGATAATGTAGTTACTTGCATGTAAATGTGAAATCGTACATGTTGTATTAGAACTTAAAGTGTTAATTATCGCACGTCATGTAGTATTAGTAATTGAGAGTGAACGTTGTAGGGTTAATTTTCATGTGTAAGAATTACGTACATGTGAATATCGTAGTTCAGTTACGTTATTTCACATGCATGTTAGTTACGTTTTGTTTGTTACACGTAAAAGTAACGTTGTAGGTGAAAAAAGAACGTTAATTTATGTGTGTAAAAACGTACATGTGAATATCGTAGTTCAGTTACGGTATTTTACATGTATATTGTTTACGTTGTGTGTTTTATCATTTATGTAAGGGAGAGAGCATTACGTAAAACAGTTACATACTATCTGAATATTGTAGTTACATGATGATAGCAATAATTGAAATCTCTGTGTAAAATACATAATCATTATGTAAATATTTTCGTATGTAAAAGTTACATGCATGTTACGTTCTATGTAAAGTATAGAGTTTACGTAAAATTGAGATTCAGACATGTAAAAGTTATTAACATGTATGTTATTTCTGTCACCACCTTACATACATGTAAACCAATGTTCCCGTATGTAAAGTTAATCGAATGTTGTAATTGCTTTTCAGAAACGACGACAAGATGCTCCGATAGTGCCACTGGACAACCCTCGATTCAGCAAGATGAAACCCGTCCGAACGTGATCCAGGCTGAACGCTTACAATGTATTCACAGTGAGTCTGCCTTCAAAAACAGATTATGTACCTACGAAATTCACAACTGTGTTAATATACTTGACCCCGTCATATTCTTAGCAGAATGCAAACCTTTAATTTTGAATGAAATTGATAAGGGCTTAAACATGTATAAATCAGGTCTTAAGATAGGATCCTGTTTATCCTCTCAATATGTCATAATATCACAAGAGAGCGATAATATTCATACATTTAACTTTAACAGTAAACTTGAGGTGATATTGCAATCTACAGATAAATCTATATGGTATGAAGAGAAGATTGTACAACCTATACTAGATCATATGGATAATTTTGAATCGCGTACCAGTTCAAAAGCTTTATACAGTATTGAGAAATTAACAATATACGTGACACAATACGATTCATTGAATGCAGGGATGTATACTGAATTACCCGACTTTATAAAATCGAAGAGAGCTGTTATTAACATTCGTAATACTGATAAATATTGCTTTGCATACTGTCTGTTAGCATCCAAATACCCAGTAGAACGTAACAAGAATCGACCCACGTCCTATAAAAGATACGATTTTCGTAAAGAATTTAACTTTGAGAATATAACATTCCCCGTGTCATTGAAAGATGTAGAAAAATTCGAGAATCAAAATTCAAATATTTCATTAACGATATACGGTGTTGAAAATAAATCGATTATTCTCTGATATCAACCAAGAGAGATAAAATCACATCATGTCAATCTTTTAATGTATAAAAGACATTATTGTCTGATAACAGACTTATCACGTTTGCTAGGAAAGCAGCTAACTAAACATAATGGACGAAAATGGTTATGTAACAATTGTAACCTGTATTTCACATCAGAATCACGTTTAAATAGTCATAAAAAGCGGTGTATGATGAATCAAATTATCAGAATGCCCGAGGCTGGTAAAACTGATCTCGTTGAATTTAACGCATATTCGATATGTCTAAAAGTTCCATTCGTGGTTTATGCAGACATAGAATGTATCTTACGTAAGGTAGATTCGTGTCAAGATGTATCGAGCAAAAGTTGGACACGTACCACTCATAAACATGAAGCGTATGCAATTGCATTACATTTGGTTTGTAGTTATGATAAAAATTTAACACGTTTCAAATCATTTGAAGGTCCATATGCAATTGAAAATTTTCTTAAAGAATTAACGTTAATTGCAAATCAGGTCATTAATATATATGCTAATAAAATTTAAATAAGTATGAGAGATGTGGATGAACTAGAATATCAAAATGCAACACGATGTCACATATGCAAACGTGAATTTCTTAACTCGTGTTTAAAGGTTCGTGATCATTGTCATTTGACTGGAAGTTACGTCGGCCCAGCCCATAAGCACTGCAATTTAAATAGGAAAATGCCAGGATTCATACCAATATTCTTTCATTGCATGTCAAAATACGATGCTCATTTCATAGTAAAGAAACTAGGTTACGATACGGAACCTATCAACTGTATTGCACAAACTTCTGAAAATTACTTATCCTTTAGCAAAAGATATACAAATTCGAATGGAATGAGTATATATCTAAGATTTCTGGATAGCTATCGTTTTTTGGATTCAACACTTAGTAACCTTTCGGATATGTTAGAATCAGATGATTTTCATTATACCAATAATACGTATACGAATCCTTTGCATAGACAACTGATGAAACGCAAAGGTGTCTTCCCGTACACGTATGTGGATTCTATAGAAAAATTATACGAGAATAGTCTACCATCCAAACATCAGTTTGATCATGTAAGCGATGAGGATTATAGTCATGCTAGAACGGTATGGAATGAATTCAATGTTAAAAATCTGGGTGAATATTTAAATATATATCTTAAGTGTGATACGTTAATACTAACGGACGTGTTTGAACGCTTCCGTGAATTAAGTATCGGTTTGTACGGACTCGACCCGTGTCAGTATTACACACTTCCCGGATTAGCCTATGATGCAATGTTAAGAACGACTGGTGTACAGATTTCATTATTAACAGATAAGACTATTTTAGATTTCTTCGAAAAAGGAATACGAGGTGGAATTTGCACTGTGTCCAAACGGTATGCAAAGGCGAATAACAGATACATGACTAGCTATGATAACACTCAACCAACTAATTATTTAATGTACGTCGACTGCAATTGTTTATATGGATATACAATGGAAAATAATAGCTTACCATACACTGATATAAGGTGGCTAACTGATGCTGAAATTAAATCAATAGATTTTATGTCCATTACAAGTGATTCTGACGTGGGATATGTGTTGGAAGTAGACTTTAAATATCCACAGGAACTTCATGATATACAAAATGATTTGCCATTATGCCCTTTGAATGAAATCGCGCCAGGTGATAAGTATACAAAATTGCTAACAACATTGAATGACAAAAATAAATACGTATTACATTATCTCAATTTTCAACAATGTGTTAAACTTGGTTTGATTCCATCACGTATACATAGAGTAATAGGTTATAAACAATCTAACTGGATAAATCCTCACATTGAACTCAACGCTCGTAAACGTATTGAAGATAAGACGAAATTTGGCCAAAATCTATGGAAGTTAATGAATAATTGTGTTTATGGAAAATTTATAGAGAATGTAAAACGTTATAATTCATTTCATTTAGCTACCAGCTGGAAACGAGCGCGTAAATTGTTAGCTCGACAGACGTGTATAAGGTACGTGATTTTTGATGAAAATTTAATAGGTATAGAATTGGTCAGAGATGAAATATTGATGAATAAGCCAATATACATAGGACAAGCAATCCTGGATCTATCCAAACATAAAATGTATGATTTTTATTATGAAATTCTGCAGAAAAAATTGAAAGATGTAACTTTAATCTATACGGACACGGATGCTTTTCTCTTTGAATCTAGCTGCGATATATATGAATTTATTAAAACCAATATACATTTATTCGATACATCGAATTATCCAATGGATAATGTGTATGGTATTCCGTTAGCAAATAAGAAAATTTCAGGATTATTCAAGGATGAGCAAGCCGGTAGAGTGATGACTGAATATGTAGGATTGAAATCGAAATTATATTGTTATCGATATGATACTGAAGTGATTAAAAAATCAAAAGGTGTAACAAAAGATTCGATGAGATTCATAACCTTTGAACAATATCTCTCATGTATTACACATCCTGACACGATACATCGAAGCATGCAGACATGTTTCAGAAGTTATATACATAATGTTCATACCATTGAATCTAATAAGATAGCTTTAAGTGGTATCGATACAAAACGATACATTCCCGATAATTCATTTTCAACATTAGCATGGGGACATTATGCTATAGAAAATTGTCAAGTGTAATTTTTTTTTCTTTTCTCAATAAAGCATAGATTCAACTGAGTTAAAAGGTATTACTAGGCCATGATAATAACATATTACTGTATTTCAAAAAACAAAATAATTGAGTTTCAAATATAATTGTTAAGTGTGTTACAACTGAGTTAAAAGGTATTACTAGGCACATGATAATAACATATTACTGTATTTCAAAAAACGAAATAATTGTGTTTCAAGTATAATTGTAAAGTTTGTTACTAATTACATGATAATAACATATTTACTTCATTTGAAAGATAACGTGTTGCTTTTTTTATGTTTACGTTAGGGGGGGAAGGAATATTTTTTCCTATTCATGTCGTTTTGAAATGTTAGATAGCAGAAATCAATGTAACCTTATTGACCTCTACAATGAAATGTTAATTCAACTATAATCATGTATGATTCTTTATTAAAATATATTTATTAATTATATCAAAATGTTAGTATCATGTCTCCGTTAAGGGGTGTGGGGGGATTTATATATAATCAATGTGAACTAGCATGTACATTATGTTAAAGGCTCTTATTTCAGCTATAATCATCTATGATGTTTGTTTAACGTCTATTACTAATTACTTCAAATTGTAATTATCATGTTTACCTTAAGGGTAGGTGAATTTATATATATCCTCAATGTGAACTAGCATGTATGTTATGTTAAAATCTCTACAATTAAATGTTAATTCAACTATAATCATGTATGATTTTTTAAAAAAGTATAAAAATGTTATTATCATGTTTAAGTTAAGGAGATGTGAATTTATATATAATCAATGTGAACTAGCACGAACGTTATGTTACAGAAGATATCAGGAATCAATGTGAACAAAAAAAAAAAAAACTCAATATATCATTAAAATTATATTTCTTTATTGAGTTGTGTGTTTTTTATTTATACAATGTCCACCTCATTAATCCATTCACGGGTAGGAAATCCTAACCATTTCACCAGAATCCTATCACCACGTCGTCTGATAATCCTTTCAACTAAATACGTGTCTGGACATTGAGTTTTCTGTAATTCATAACCGTAGAATGCTCCTTCAATCAGTTTACCCTCCAGATCCTCGATGAGATAGGTCAATGGATGTGTCCTTTGCACTGTACGTATCCTAAAGACTTCAACACTCCAATTTGGTAGATAACCTTTCTCCATAACACCTTTATGCTTAGAAATCCTCACGTAGTCACCAACACGATGAAGTCTAGATCTTCGCTTCTCACGCAGACTTCTATCATATTTGTATACACTGAGGAGGAGAGAATTATCACTAACTTCTACAGGCTTCATACGAATCGTTCGATGGTAAGTATTATTGTATGTATGAATAATTCTAGGTAGTATGTTTATCCATTGATATGAGCCTTGAACAATAAATTCCTTATGCAAATTCAGTTTGATCGTTCTTATTAAACGTTCCACTGCAGCAGCCTTAACGTGAGTGAATGTACTGTAATGATTAATATTATTACGATTCATTAGTTCGCGGAAATGTTTATTGTAAAACTCCCTTCCATTATCAGATTGAACATTCTTCGGAAACGATTCCATTTCATTCAATATCTCCTCCATAGCAGCCGAAACGTTAATACCACTTTTATCACGTAATGGTCTTGCATAAGCCATCTTGGAATAAAAATTGCATACAAGAAGAATATACTTATAATTCCTATTGTCTCTTGCATAATTAGACATGTCCATAAGATCTATTTGTACTAAATCGTTCATTCCTTTGCTTATGATCTTACGACGTAAAAATCGTCTTCTAGCTGGTGCATGTAACTCGGTTGCAATGCGACGTCTTATCATGCTATAATTTTTTATGTTTTAAGTTCTGTAATAATTTCTTCTATCTCGGGTGAGTGATTCAAATTACCTGCAGCCCTCGACGCAACTAATAATCTTAATCTGTTTATTATTTCATTCGGATCGTTCCAGTAGACGTAATCTAATTTTCTCTGCGGTACATGTTCTTTCCAACGTAAACCAAATCCAGTTCGATTACTAACAAGGTCACGAATGATATGACGATACTTGAACCCTCGATTTGCTCTTAAACGTCCATCTCTTGAATAGCCGTGTCTGTAAACTTAAGTATTCTGTAAGATTTGTGAATACACGTCTAAATCATCATCTGTGTACGATGTCTTGCGAGGTAAACGTTTAAATAATAATTCATATAAGCCTGCTGTGGGTTCATACGTTTCTGTCCCTATCTGAATACCATCAGATTTAAACACAACTGTCTTGTTACCCAATTTATACTCATTATCCTTGTAACGTATGCCGTAAGTATTGTCCATGTCACTTGAACTAGCAGTTCGAATCTTGTGTAGATACTTTGACACGAGATCAGATCCGCTAGCATCATCTGTAGTTTCGTCGTCGTTGTTGTCTTGGTGTGCTTTCGCTATTACTTTCAATGGTTCGGTTACAGGTTGAAGAACCTCAGACATGACTCGTTGCGTTTCGAATTTCATTCCTTTGAGAGAACGTAACTTTTCTCTTATTGCCCTACTGTGACGGGCAATGGATTCCTTAAGTCTTATAGCTTCAGCATCCATATCGAAATGAATGTATAATTAATCAGCTACTGCTAATTTATATGAAACTATCAGTTCTATACTTAATATATGACCATCTTTAGCACGTCCGACTGGCGCTGTAAACGATAGAATATCGCCAGTTTCAACTCTTACAGGATATCTTTCAACTAATCTTCCGTTTATTGCAAACAATGTATCATTTACAGCATGCGGATGTACCGATGATACAATAGAACACGAGAGTACACTTCCATTTCCAGGAACTTTATAGTATTCGAGTCCCGATGTTAACGTATACCTTAAAGAGGGACCTCGAAACGGACGTGTTTGCAATGAAATTATGAGTTGTGCTTTCAATTGTTGTAACATAGTGTTTACAACATTTCTCATTCGTGTTTTCATAGTATGAATATCATTATTTATAGTGATTAGTTTATTATCAAGTTCCGTTTGTCGTGCGGTTAGTTCTTTCACTTCTTTTTCTACAGCTGTAGTAATAGTCTCGCTAGCGGAGGTGATTGTTCTAGTTAACTGACTTTGTAATTCATTCTGTTTCCGTGTAATAGTATCGGCAATGTTTGTTATAGTCACAGTTAAACCCGTTTGCAATTCATTGTGTTTCTGTATAAAGAAATGATTAACATAAGTCATGGTGACTGCATCACTATCATCTATCGGGTCGGCTAAATCCTTCAATCTCTTCATTCGAAATGATAGAGTTTCAGTAGAGTCGTGAATTGGAATCCTATCATCTACATATTTTTTATTAGGAACGTCGTGTTCGTGAAGGGGGTCCAACAGCGTTTTCATTCTTATACCATCTATAATGACATTATTCTCGGAATCACGTTTAAATGCATATTTACTTCAGTACTCCATTAAATTGTTGTATTGGATGTCGAGCGATTTTTGTATGTGAGCCCTAAGCATAGCTTCAAACTCGCCCATACGCTGATACGAGGTCTGCTCGCTGAAGATCTGCATTCGATTCTCGACGTCAGCCGTATGCGTATCCACATAACGTTTAGTCGATGCATCGTCACCTTCTTCAGGGTCGTGAATATTGCACAATCGCTTTCCCTTGAATCGATAGTTTCCCGATCCATCTCTAGTTATGATATATCGATTGAACACACCCCTAGAGGGTATGATTCTTCGGGATCCGAACCTGTCGATACTCATTGCTTAAGTGATGGATTATTCTATTTATTCAATCTGATAAAGCGATCAAAACCGTGACGGTAGCGTCCCTCGTTCAGGGATATTCTGGTACTATAACAACAAAGGATCGTTCATCACTCTCCCATATATGTTTACACATATCCTTAAATTCATCATAGGACATATCGGTATTTACATAATCTTCGTATATATGTTTTAAATTGAGATTATCCTGTCTAAAGAATATAATCATATTTGCATTATCTCTAATTAAATGTTTAGGTACTTTAGCATATGATTGTGCTAAATATATAGCATCGACGTTACGATGTCTACCCATACTGTAATATGAAGCTATCTTACCCTGTTTCTCATTTATCACATCATCAAATACGAATATCGAATTTTCTCTAGCATCCGACGTTTGAATCACTTTATCACCATCATCGAACGTAAATACACCTATATCGGGTATAGTTTTCAGTAACCTGAGTAAATATCGATATTTAGGTTGTTGCAACGATTTCGAGTATATGTAGAGGTTTTCGAATCTCAGACCATTCTCGTGAATAAGCAGGTTGAGTAAAACGTTCGTTTTTCCAGCATTTGAACTGCCCAGTATGAGCGCTCTAACGTTACTCGGAAACAACGTACCGTGTCGTCCTTTGCGAATGTCATCCTCGAAATCTAACACCTGTATGGGTAGCGTACACTTTTGCTTTACTATCTCCATATCGCGACTAATACTTATAAAGCATAAGTTTTGTCTTTTATTTCGTTCGTGATAAGGGCAATCTATGTCTTTACTGGATTTAGCCAATCGTCATAGGAATCGTATACTTATAAAGCGCACGTTTTACCTTTTTATTTCATAGTGGGACATGCGCTCTACACGTGCACGCAAAGGTTCGGGAATTCTTAATTCCTTGATTAATTCATTACCATTTGAGGCACACTTACCGGGTTATCGTTTCTGCGGTCCCGGAACGAAACTACATAAACGCTTGCAGAGAGGTGACTTACCGGTGAACGGGTTAGATTCAGCGTGTCTCGATTACGATCGGGCTTACGCAGAGAGTACTGATACAGAATCTCGTCGTCTAGCCGATAAGGTGTTGGTAGAGAAAGCTTGGAGACGTGTACAGTCTACCGACGCTTCTTTGGGCGAACGACTTGCAGCTCGACTTGTGACTACACTTATGAAGGGTAAATTGGCAGCGGGCGCTGGCATGCGTAAACGTCGCAACAAGAGAGGTGGTTTCTTACCTTTGCTACCACTTTTAGCGGCTCTAGGTGCAGCAGGTGGTCTAGCTGGAGGTGCTGCTCAGATTGCTACGGCTGTCAATAAGAAACGTTCGGATGCAAAACAACTTGCGGAAATAACACGTCACAACGAGCGCATGGAATCTTTGGCTCAGGGCAAAGGTCTTCGCCGTAAGAGACGTCGTAAGGGTAGAGGATTGTATCTTCGATCAAAAAACTCGGGGCGAGGCCTATATTTATCCCGGAAAAAGCCCTGAGTGCTAACGAGATCGATTCGTATGCACGACGTCTACACATTCCACATTTTAGAGGTGTCTACATTATCGATAAACTACCTCCACGTCCTCGATACTATGAGAGAATAGTAGTGAATCTGGATACATCAAATAACCATGGTACACATTGGGTTGCTGTACGTAAGGATGGTGATGTTGCCTACTACTTTGACAGTTTCGGCGATCTGAGACCTCCGGAAGAGATAGAAACATACCTTTCGGGTGTCAAGCTCCTATATAATACGACGAGATTTCAAGAATTCGATTCTGTGATTTGCGGTCACTTGTGCCTTCAGTTTCTCCTCGATGAGTTACACGATCACCGTGAGTGGTAGTGATACCAGCTTCTCTACATTTCTAAATCCACCATTACATCTGGATCCTAACGGACATTACGAGATAGCTCTATTGAATTTTGAGACTTTTTACTCGATTCCGAATGTGGACGAGAGTAATAATCTATTCCATTACGTTCGCGATGGAAAAGTCGAACGTATAGTAATTCCACCGGGTACTTATGAATTGGATGATATCGCCAGATTGATCAAGGATGCTCTCGACATCGGTGACGACTTTATTCTACGTGCTAATAATAACACCATGAAATCAGAAATTCAATCTCCCTATATTATCGACTTTAGTCGTGAGAGATCTATTGCTCCTCTTCTCGGTTTCACCTCTAAACAGAGGGTACCGGCAAACGTGCTGACCGAGTCTAATGATTTGGTTAACATATTCAAGGTCAGCATCATACGTATCGAGTGTAGTCTTGCAACGGGATCTTTCATCAATGGTAAGAGTGGTCATTCTCTGTATGAATTTTTCCCATCGGTACCTCCAGGTTATCATATCTCGCAGGAACCATCAAGTCCTATATATTTACCAATCATCGATACGAATCTCATTGATCATCTCGACATTAGAGTGGTAGACCAGAACGGCGATAAATTAGATTTCAGGAACGAAACCATCACTGTACGATTGCACATACGTCGTAATGGGTATAAGTTTTAAGAGACGATGCTATATTAAAAACATCTCTCGAGATTGAACTCTACTCGATCATCGACCCGCAAGCTAATCACATCGTCTAATCGAAAATTTCTCGCTAACTTAGGCTTCAAGGTTCTATGATGGATGTGTTGGACGTGACCGGGATTCCGACTTTTGATGATAAGTTCAGTAAGGAGGAAGAACACGTATTCCTACCGTACAATACGTCAGCTCTCGATGTGAACGATGAAATTAGAATTCCATGTCAAGCTGAAGAATTGTACACGCTTCCTAGTAGAAGTTATCTCTACATTGAGGGGACTCTCACTAAACCCGACGGCACCGTCGCCACATCGAAATTGAGTAACAATGCTATGGCATTCCTATTCGATGAGATTCGTCTGGATATGAATGGAACGACTATTGATAGAACTAGGAATCCGGGCACTTCATCAACGATGCGTAACTATGCCACACTGAATGAACTGGAATCGAATCGTTTACTTAATGCTGGATGGATCTATCCAGGAGGTGTGGTAGACATCGTGAATACATCGAATGGTATCTTCAATGCTATCGTTCCTCTTTCGATGTTGCTGGGTTTCGCCGACGATCACAAGGAGGTCATACTTAATAGCAAGTTTGAACTTATTCTCATTAGATCTAAGGATTCTAATAATTGTATCATTGGAAACGATCCTACAACCATACAACTAACTAGACTCGAATGGAGGATGCCTGTACTTCGACTTTCAGATTCTGAACGAGTTGATAAACTTAAACTCGTCAAATCGGATAAACCTCTACACGTCGCATTTCGAACCTTGGACCTTCACACTCAACCTGCTGTACCTCAAACTAAAGCGTTCACATGGAACATTGCAACCACGACTAAACTTGAAAAACCACGTTTCGTCATAGTCGGTGCACAAGTGGATAGATTGAATCATCTCGCTAAGGATGCTTCTCTATTTGATAATTGTAATATCACCAATCTGAAACTTTATCTCAACAGTGAATCTTACCCCTACCACGATATGAATTTGGATTTCGCCAATTCGAAATTTGCATCTCTGTATGGTCAATATTCCAAATTTCAATCATCCTACTATGGAAAGGAGAATTACCCTCTTTTGAAAAGGAACGACTTTCTGAAATATGCACCGCTATTCGTCATCGATTGCTCTCATCAACCTGAGGATACTGTGACGGGGGCAGTGAATGTCAGATTGGAAGTTCAAGCATCGTCAAATTTTCCTGCACAAACTTCATTATTCTGTTTAACTATTCATGATAAATTATTCACTTATAAACCATTAACTCATGTTGTACAATCTATCGTATAGGTGTAATAAATAAAACATTACAAATTCAAATTATCTTTTTATTGACTTTAACATACATCTCCAATATCCTCTTCCTTGCACTCCTGCTTTTTGCATCATATGAACATAATGATTTATGAATATCATACAACTGATATAAATTTCTTTCAATATATGGAATTAGTCTTTTAAGTCCATTGAATGCAGTACCATTCAGATTTATACTGCCCACATTTAAACATGTATTCACAAACGTTATTTCATTCATCTTATTCATGCATAACATTATATTAAATGCATATATTATATTTTCACTGTACGGTGCACATGGATGCTTACCATCTTTCAGATACGTATCCAAAACACACAAATTTGACATTATTACCTACCAATCCTCTTTTGTAATATACACAAACGTATCGTCATGTGTGGCTTTAATGTAAAGTGATGGGAGTTCATTGTATAATCCTATGTTCACACGAAAGACAATGCTGATGGAGATGTCGTTATCGTTCATGCACACACTATTTACCATTACTCGCAACTTCCTCCTCTACTTCTTCTGCGAAGGGTGTGAAGGGTTCGAACATCATTATGATGAAACTGTCTTGATCGAACGTCTTCTTGGCTTTGACGATTCTCGGTTTGCAGTTCGTCTTCTTCTTTTTCTTGTCTCCTTTCTTACTGGATCTGCGGACATACACGAACTATGTCTCAACATCGTGAATATTTAATACACTTGTTAACGTAAAACTCTTATTATTTTATACTCCCTTTTCTATGACTTCCTCCTCGGGTTTCGGTGTACCGATATCCTTAAACGGACGGTCATTGTACGGACCGCACACATCCTCACCTTGATCCTGTTCGGACTGGCATGCCGCATCTTCACTTTGGGCTTTACTGAAATAAACGTATTTATGATTAGCTATCTAACACATAACAACACTTTCACGTTAACACACAATTATAATTCTACTTACCCGAGATACACTTTACAATTCTTTCCGCATTGAGCATAAGATGTGATCGAATCATAATGGGAAGGATTCTTGCAAATCACTTGATGCATCTTCCCATCACACGTTTCATCGTGATGCTCAACCCAATGCTTTTGCAAATCTTCGAAATTGCGTAGATTCTCCCAGAATCTGGTATCACTTTCAATGATAGGAGTTGTTGTTCCACTCATCTTGACGTTGCGATGTGAAGTGAGAATGCATTCGTTCCCGAGTGAGCAGATGGGTGATGAAACGTGATCATACCTGTCCCCCCCTCCCCATCCTATCGTCGATTGTACTTAACGTACGGAGGGTTTGTGTGAAGTGAGGACACGTTCGTTCCCGAGCTGGCGGGACAGGATGAGACCTGTTAATTCGAATTTACTATATTACCATTTTATCACGTTCCCCCCCTTCCACCCTCTCGTCGCTTGTACTGGAGGAGGACTAGTGTTTATCCTCGCGTACATGAATGCGTATCGAACCGAGGACTCTATGTTCATATATATGTATCCTCCCGAGAACTCGATATTCATAGATGAATATTTATACGCCCACACATATACACATATGCACAAATCTTGAGGAATGACAACACGTCATCACCCTTATACTTCAATGTGGAACAGATTTATATTTTCTCGTACCTCGATGTGGGAATGGAATTTAACCTTTTCTTAACCTTTACATCGCTCTTGGATATATAGCTCAAGGATAGATTCTGGATAGGGAACACCCCTTACCAGAATGTCTCATTACATTTATTTCATAAATCTCTCCCAGTACACATACCTAATCATTCTCTCGATATTCTTTTATCTAAAGAATAACGATACTGCATCATATATCATACACTAAACGTAATAGATATCAAACCCTACACTCGATATTCATACATGTGAGTTTAAGCACAGACATCGAAGCACTAAACGTAATAGATATCAAACCCTACACTCGATATTCATACACGAGAGTTTAAGCACAGATATCGAAGAATTACTATCACCACATTTAATTCAAACATCACCCTCCCCGAACCCCCATATCGAACCCTAGACTCGATATTCATACATGAGAGTTTAAGCACACACATCGAAATGAATTCACATTTAATTCAAACACCCCCCGGAACCCCGTTACCCACCCACCCATTACACATCACACACACACACATCATCATCATCATCATCATCACCCCACCCTCAAACACATCTCACTGCACAGGGGAGAACGGCACTACGCCAACACTCCCCTTCTTTTACACCTCGATTTTCACATAGGAGAGTTCTAAATCAATGAGCATTCTACATCACTCATATATTAACACAGAGGAGAGTTCAGCATCATATCTACACTGTGCCGAAACTCTCAATTACATACTACTCACACATTTTCAAAAATATCTGAATGTGCTACACTCACTCTTTGACACCGAGCGGGATGGCTCAGGCGGTTTTGTCTGTGGGCCGATTCGGGAGGTCCCGGTTCGATTTCCGTAGCCGACCTACCTGACACATGGGCTTTTCGGAGCTTTTTCAGATCACTAGGCGAATGCTGTGTAGGTTAATTGCATCCCCCGAATAACCTTACCCCCCATTTCATCACCATTATGATTTCATATCACCTGATATCCGGTGGACCCTTTAAGGGTAGTAGTGTTGGCGGGTGTCTCGGCGCTGCAGGATGATATGCTGTGAGGAAGGCTACTTCCTCTTCCGGTAGGTCGGTTGCCAGTCTCTGCTCCTCTGCTGGGACCATTTCGGGAAGGCCAGCTAAGGACCTTGGGGCTCGGATCGCCTGCGTGGGACCATTAGGGCTCGGCTGCTCGTTGCCATCCCGCCGTGGAGGAGCAAGTTCGTTGTCCTGGCCTGTCGGGGGAAGTCTCGATCCATGTAAAACTGTAGGGACTCTGCCCTCTGTACTGTCATGGCTCCATGGGATGGCCACCTTCTGCCTCCTTCATCTCGTCCTTCCTCCCGAAGGTGCATAGGAACAATGGGCCCTGCATGGTGGCCTACGTACCGTATTCCCTCCGTAATGAAATCCCAATTCCACTTTTTTTTTCTTTTGGTAATTTACGTCCTCCAGCGTTAAGTCATATCGGACGATGAAGGGTACAGTGTGAAATAATGCTGAAAGGAGCCCAGGATCCATAGAGCTTTCAGTTACCCGAAATTCGTCTTTCAGGATAAAGGAAACCCCCGGAAAAACCTTATCCAGGTAAATCACCCTGACCGAGATTCGAACTCGGGACCTCTTGAACTTGTGGCAGACATGCTACCACCACGCTATCGAGGCGGGCTCCCGCTTTTGTACAAATTATTCACACGTATCCTAATTCTCATTTTGTGTTGGATAGGTAGAGTAAGCTCAAAAATTCAATGCCATAGCCGAGATTTGAACCACCCTTCTACAGCTCCCCATACGGTTGCTCTTAACCATTAAGCTAACAGCATGAAATATACAGAAAACATAAACAAAAACTGCGACTTCCAGTTCAGAAAAGTATAGTATTTGAAAAGTCTGGGCAATACTAAAAAATATCCCAGATATTAATAACTCAACAAATTATGAGTATAATTTATGAGCTTTAATGTCACATACCTTGTTGTGAAGTAGCTACTTATTTTGAAAATGTAACTTTTGATGACATTTGTCTGTAGAGAGGTTACGGTGAGCGGATTTACTTGACAATTCGAGTCGCATTCTTGAAAGACGCTTATAGCGATTACCGAGTTTGGTATGACAGAAACAAACACAGTACGCTTCTCATAATTAGGGTGCATCAAAACACGTACTTCCAGTGAAATTTCAATATTGATGTTGTGTATATCGATATATGTTATCGGCTATGTATTTTGCTGAGTCTGTCTTTTGTTGTTAAGAACCGTAGCTTACATGGCATAACTTACAAGTCAGGAACATTTCGCACACTTCTATAATGACATTGTTATTGTTATTGGCATTGACATTTTGTTTTTAAGTAAAGTGTTTTATTTACGAAAGCTCCTTAGCCACTATGGTTCTCAACGCCCCAGTCTATATTGGACATCAAAAGCTGCTCAATTGTTCAGAGAGCTCTTTATCAGGTTTGAGGTACATTTACGTCCCCAGAATCTACGATTCGGGAACATCCGCTTTACCTCCCGTCCATGCCAAGGAATTCGACGCCCAGGAATAGATCCATCGTCCTCCCTCACGTTTCAACTGACGACCTCCGAACTAATTGTTAACATGTTGTTTCTATGCATAAAACTATCTTCGAAGCGAATGGTAATATAGCACACTCCCTTCAATTAGACTACAGATAAATACATTTTATATTTCAGATACAGGTTGGCGCACCAAATGTCATACATTGAAATTGTGTAATAAATATATTAATTGCGGGTTGGCAACGCTGGAATGATGTTACAATTAGCCATAGTTCGTGCATGGTTTCCGTAGGGAAGGGAATCCGTCCCCTTCAGCTGCTGTGCGAGCGCTACGGAACCTTAGCACTCGTGATACCTCTGACGTTACTAGAGGAAGCTCGGGCCGAACTGCCGAGCCCCTCCCAATGAGAAGCGGTTCGAATTGGGTTGGCTTCGAGGGGGAAGTGTGTTCCCAACACCCACGGGGAATTGGGTACCTCCGGCCAGACTACGGCCGCCCGGAGGAGGAAGAGGGTGGCCTCATAAGTCCTGAGTACTAGCCTGCAGAGCTAGTAGAAGGTGTGCTAGATCACCAGGCGGACCCACCGAGGTTTCCAGGTAGCTTTCCCTGCGGGGTTGACGCGCGTAATTGGCGTATCCACTTTCAACCCGTCTTGACGTTATTGTCAACGGGGGGGGGGGCTTTTTAAGAAATCAGGTAATGGCCTATGGAAAGAGCCCTGGAGTTACCCATTGCTCCCGGGTTGAATGAGGCCAGTGTACTAGGACCTACGGGTCTTGGACTAATTGAGTAGAACCTCTGGACTTAACTTAGCTCGTGCACAGTTCAACAGATTGTTAATATCGCACATGCGTGATTCCACCGCCTCAGTTTAGTAAAAGGCGGACAAAGGCCGGTTCACGCTAGAACAAAAAGTGAAAACTGTTGTTTTACGCGGAAACGAAGAGAGCATCAGAGACGCAACGACATTATCGTGTTCATTTGTGTACGAGGTGGGCCCTCTGCAGACAGTGTATAGACTAACCACACAATTTGAAACTGACGGCCATATTTTGGAGCAAACGCGATCTCGTGTCAACACAATCCGTACTCCCGAGAATTTGGAAACTGTGAGAGCCACTCACTTTGACGCGAAGTCCCAGGAAATCCACGAGACGAGGTTCGGCCGAAATGGGCATTTCACTTCAAAGAATACTTTATGCTGACGTTAAATTATTCCCATACAAAATTTGAGTGTTGCACAAACTGATGGAAAATGACAAGGTACGGTCATTACAGTTTGCGACTTTGTCTCTTGCAAAGGATGATGCTGTGATTCCTAATACATGGTATTCTAATGATTTTACGTTAATTTAAATGGTGGCGTCAATGGGCAGAATATCTGATTTTGAGTACGAGAATCTCCTGGTGTTGTACACAGGATTAAAAATTACGGAGAAAGTGTTAGTATAGGGGGTGCCATATCCAGGCATGGAATTACTGGGCCAATCTTTTTCAACCGCACATGCTGCAAAAAAAATTTTCTTCCTCAACTTTATTCAACGGGGTTACCAATGGGGACTCAATGATTTTAGCAAGATGGAGCTCATCCACATACAGAAAACGTTATTCTGGATTTCCTGCACCAATATTTCGGGCTCCGTGTGATGTCTCATCGATATCCTGAACGTTTTCAGGGCGTTTCAACATGGCCGCCACAAAGCCCGGATATTAATCACTGTGATTATTTCTTATGGGGATATTTGAAGGAGACCGTTTACCGCACCTACCACGCACTCTAATGCAACTGCGAGTGGCTGTCAAAACCTTTTCCAGGGAATAACAGAAGAAATGTGTCATAGAGTGGTCAGAAACGTCACAGTTCGTCTCGAGGAGGTGGTACCTCAACAAGGTGGACATATTGAACATGTACTGCACGCTCATACTTTGGTGATTATAAGTTATATCAAGAATTTTCAATGCATAAAATTTCATGCGCCTCCCTGTAGATACAGAAGAGACAATTTGCAGCGAAATTTCTGCAGTACAGCTAATACTTCAACTCGATCTTCAGTCGTCACTGTCATTCCACCCTCTCTCTCCCTCCCTTTTCTTTAGTTCATTACTGAATCATAGCAGCATAAATTATCCGTGCTTCAGTCGGTTACCCCCTCCATGTCGGATCTTAATGGTGGCATCAGGGGGACTGATGACGATAACGAGAGAAAGCGGCCGCCGCTAGGGAGGTCACCCGGCTAACAATTGGAGCGTCAAACCTCAACCTAAACCGCTAAGACGGCCAGGAATCTATTGACTGCCGAGCACATTCATGCGTGCTTCCTTTCACACCATGTATACCACACATGCAATTATCTCACAATGGAACCTGGTATCACAGCTGCTTTACAAGCTATAAAATTTGAGTATGTTTTGTAATGTGTAGAATCCCTAATATTCTAGAAGCATTCCAAAAATGAACCCATAAATCTAGCAAAAAGAAAAAGAGTGTCTATTCTTCAGAAAACAAGTTGCAATAGACATTGTAAATACATTACTTGTCAAGTATAGTCTGTTCAGTTAACGCCAGTGCAGTTCGGCCGCCTCTTTTGACGAACCCTTATAATCGTTTTAAAACAACGTCCCTCCTTCTGCCAGACCTTTCTGCAAGGTTGCGACCTTTTGTGATATGTCATGGGTATCGAAAGAGGTTTCGTCTGAATAAATTATTTTATGTCAATTACTGCGAAACTTCCTTAGTTTTGACAATATATATATATTTCTACTGGATTCCATAATAACCCTTATCTTATTCAAAGTGCAGTATTTGAAACCCAGCTCCTCTAGGAGGCCGCGCAGAGGTGCAGTGCCCATCAGGAAAATAAAGAATTTCTTTCAAATATGCAACTAATTCATCTAAGATGGGCGCTCTGCCTTTTGCATAGAATCTATAAATTTCTCGCCGAAATATATCGCATGTTAGAGAAACGTTTCCTATTGTTTTCACACTTGATCGGCGTCTTTGGTATTCCTTTCGTCAGAATTGTTCTTACTGCATTTCTGTGAATACCCAGAACTTATCAGGTACATTGAAAGAACCCTTACCAAGATTTTTCATATATATATATATATATATATATATATATGTGTGTGTGTGTGTGTGTGTGTGTGTGTGTGTGTGTGTGTGTGTGTGTTCAACACAAGCCCTTAACCACTTGAATTTACTTAGAAAGAGTTCCCGTTATAACTATTTTTGAGGCTTCTCCAGTAACGAATTTCTGTACGTAATGAAACAGATCAACTGCAGATTGGAACTTTCGCAAATGGGACTCCACGTGGAGTAAACATGCAACTGTCATTTCCAGAAACTCAGGGTTGCTATTGGTCCTCAACGACAGTATTCCATTTCTGAAGTGTGGAGATAGATTTATGACGGTCATTAGTGGGCGGTAGGGTCCGTTTTCTTTGAGCGGTAACTACACTCGCGTTGACTAATACAGATTTTAATGATGATGTATAACTACGATACAGATTTTAAGCGATAGTTTGGATAACCTTGTGATACATGTAGATCGTACAAACTCAAAAACAAGTATAGGAAAGCATGCATGGCTGTCCAACAAAGAATGCAGAACAAGAGAAGCAACAGCTTGTAATAGAAAATACTTATCCTAATGACGTATGCAAACGGCAAAAGACTAAATGAGAGTAGAGTGGTGTGTTATCTACGATGTCCTTCACTGCGACAGTTTAACTTTACTTTCTGGTTTTATTAATTAAAATTCCCATCCAATGTTCATTATAGAGCATACCTACAACGACCAGTCTAACCACTATCACCTCTGTGGCATGGTGGTAGCGTGTCTGTTTCGCATTCCAGGGTTACCAAGTTCGACTCCCAGCTAAAATGCGGTATCCGGTTATTAATATTTTGCCACGTTTTCTCTTTTATGTTGTTAAAACGAATGTACGGTAATCCTGAGTTTTATGGCCTGCGAGCTGACTTGAGCATCACTTTGCAAATTTTATTCTTCCGATATTGCGTACTAAAGTTCATTAATCTATTTAAAGTAAAGTTAATTGAAAGATTATAGGTTATATAGATTATATTTCTACTTCAAAAAGGCTTTTGAATTTATGGACTGATACTTCTTCTTTACTTTATCCCTAATAGACTACTTATCATGGTGTCAGGGGATTTTTGTTGCTCTATCCCTTAAGGTCGGGTCTGTGGAACCGAAGTTTTGGATATAATAGAGAATCAGGATGGGGGATCAGCCCGATGTCTGGTGGGAGAATGAGAGAAGTGCATGATAGTATGAATAATTTGTGGAATTTGTCTGGGGAAACCGGAGATTCCGGAGAAAACCCACTCCAGCGCGGCGTTGTCCACCACTAATCTCACTTTGCGGGAGCCTGGAATCGAACCTGGGCCGCCTTGGTGAAAGCAGAGCAATCTAATCACTCCACTACGACGCGGCTATGAACAGATATCACGTATGGAAAATAAGCGAACGGAAGGGATATACCTTGCATATAAATAAGGGTCTTCATAAGGCCAAAAAAAGAGTATAAATATAAATGGAAGAAAACAGAGACAAATAAGTGAATTACAGAGCAAAACAAGGATGTAGCCGTAGTTTTAGTATTTAATGCATGTTTTGATCAAGAAATGGAAGCAATAAGTTAACTCACATATAAAAGAAAGAAACATATAAATATATCTACTTCAATAACAATAATAATAATAATAATAATAATAATAATAATAATAATAATAATAATAATAATAATAATAATAATAATAATAATAATAATAATAATAATCATAATCATCCTTGCCCTAAAGCGCAAGGACCTCCTGCTAGTGCACAGAGTTGCTGCTATGAGCTCATTAGGGTAGTAACTCCTAAGAACTTCATGGTTGCTTGTCAGCACCTCCTTATTTATTGTGATGACTGGTAATGTTCCATATTCTATACACAATGTACTTAGATCTATTTTACATTGTTTCACATTCTATGCTCTATAACTTATGTTCCACTGAGCTTCAATAATTTGAACTCTCGTAAATTTGCACAGCTTGATTTTTTTTTTTTTTTTTTTTTTTTTTTTTTTTTTTTTTTTTTTTTTTGCTTGTTCCATTTAACTACTATGGTCATATCGGCGGCCCTTTTCCTTTGGAACGTACCGAAGGTGTTAATTCGTTATCTTTGGTTTTTAATTACATCACGCACACATTCACACTTCCAGACTCTGGGGAAGTGTGAATGGTCGGAGAAAAATCCCCAACCCCACCACCGGGAATCGAACCCGGGACCCCTAGCACGGTAGGCAGATGCTCTACCGACTGAGCTACGGGGCCAGCCAGCTTGATTTTTGTAGTTTACATTGATGCTACTTCTCCTTGAACTGCACTTCAACGTAGCACTGACACTAACACTAACACATATGTTGCAAACTATGAGGTTTTCTAATTGTGGGTGACTGCCGCTTCCAGTTTTCTCCCCGTTTGTCTGGTCCATAGTGTTCCTGCTGTCCACCTAAGTTGGTCTGCACACCCTGTCTTCGGTCTTCCTCCATGAATCCCATATTGCTGTTCTTTTGGTCCATTGGTACATCGGTTATATAAAAGTAAATAATGAATTTTAAAAATGAAGAACAGAAGTAAGATACATAGCACAGAAATGAGTTTTTTTTTCTAAGCCAAAGGGCTGTTCAAGAGGACACGTTGTAGGTATACCTGAAGAACTAAATATATTAAATTTAAATGACAATAGATACGGAAGAAAATAAGAATAAGAAAGTAGCAAATGAAAGGAAAGAACTGGAGCAGAATATCCAAGATCGCATTCAGCTATAATTATCAGGCTAGAATATATATATATATATATATATATTGGACGTTGGGGGGCCCAAATGACCTTGTTGTCGACGGGCCCTTAAACACCACATACTCACTCACTTGGACGTTGGAGGAAGAGGTGTGAAAACTTAATGAGGACCAAAACGGTTGTTTAGCCTATCTCTGATAATGTGTACTATAAATGTACGGATTTCTTCAGAGTTATTTTTAAAAGAGGAATGGAAAATATGTACAAATAGTTATAAGTAAAGCCCGGAGAGATGTGAGCTCACATTCGATACCAGTTAGCTGGACTCAGAAAACGAATGACGTCAGATCTACAGTATGACCATTAAATGAGCAAACGTCGAAAAACAACATAAAGTAGTACTCTGCGATCTAGTGAAGCATTGCCTTTCACGTGTAATCAGACGCAAGGTCAAGGTGAAGTTTAGCACGACGGTTTTGTTACCTCTGGCAGTGTGGCGATTGTCATGATCAGCCTATTCCTACCTACAGTTGTGTACTTAACTGACCGATAACCACAGTCTATGTGCAGTATACCTATGGCAAAATGCACACCCCTCCGGCTTTAGGTGTAGTGCGCTTATTGAACCACTTCAATAAGCCATAACATTTGAAGCAATAATAGGACACACGTCCAACTTTGGGAGAATATATAACACAATTGGGAGACTATACTACACTATTTAGATCTTAGAGAAAATGTTGGAAGTGTCCTCCACCAGCATCTATAGATGTTTGCAATCGTCGTACCATATTCTCTGAAGATTTACGGAGATGACATCGCATTGAGAGAAGGTTATTTCCAGCAAGATGGAGCAACGTGTCATGGAACTTGTAACCAATTTATTTGATAATCGAATAATCTGAAAGGGTATGTGGTCCCCCAGATCCCCTGGCCTAACCTCACTGGAGTTTTTCTTGAGGAGGTACCTACAATGGAACATACAAGAATAGGCCACTGACAATTGATGTTCTCAAGGATTCCATTCGAACCAAAATAAGTAAAATTGGTGAGGATACTCTCCGTAAAACTTCAGAGAATATGGTGTGACGAGTGCAAACAGGTGTATATGCTGGTCGAGGACACTTCCAACGTTTTCTGAGATGTAAGTGGTGTAATGTAATCTCCCAATTGTGAATTATATTCTCCCGAAGCTGCACATGTGTGCTACTATTGGTTCAGAAGTTATGGCCTACTGAAATGGTTCAGGCTTATATGGATCGCACTGTATAAGTAATACCAGTGAGTCAAATTTTTCTTTTATTTAGACTAATATCAACCTTACAGTAACATATGCTAAACCTATTTCCTGAAAAATGAACAATGTTTTAAAATATTCATAGAACTCGAAATTCAACCTAGCAAGGGTTTCTGTACTATTTAAAATGGTATTATTTTTAGCTTACAAAGCAATTGAAAATCATTTGCGATATTTTCAAAAAAAATTAAATGAAATAGGTGAAATGATGCTCAAATGACTCCAGGGTCCATAGAGCTTAGAGTTAACCGACATTTTTCTTGAGGTTAAGAGGAAACTGCTGAAGAAAACGTATCCAGGTAACTCAACCTGACTGAGATTCAAACTCGGGATCTCCTGAACTGGCGTGGAAACGTACATAGCTATGTTACTATGTTTTTCTAAATATACCATAGTGAGTTAACCTTTATAATATTGTCGCAGTAACGGGCATAAAAGTTTCGGCGCAAATAGGTAACACACGGATAGTGATTCACGGTAATAAAGAGCTTGCATAAGCAGTTAAAGATAGCGCGAGATAAAGGTCTGCCGAAACAAACAAACTGAGATAAATGGAAATTTCTGGTGACATCTTGATTGATAGAGATTTTTCGGTTTCTTTATTGTTCCGGAAATATCTAGAATTTATCAATGAGGTATTGAAGAAGGCGACGACTCGCCAAGAGTCAGCCGCGAGAGCCGTAAGCAGTAAACAGCTGCAGAGTGTTGTTGTAACGAGAGCTGATGTAATCAGAACACTGTTATTGTCATCGACCTTGGTAGATTGTTGTATGTGACGTAATGTTGTTTCGTGAGAATTGAGCAGTGTATTTCTACGGAAATAAAAAGAAAACTATTTTATGCCTGCCATGCTAGGGGTCCCGGGTTCGATTCCCGGCGGTGGGTGTGGGGACTTTTCTCCGACCAAGATAATTCCCCATCTTCCCCAGAGTCTGGAAGTATGAATGAGAGTATGAATGTGTGCGTGATCTAATGATTAAAAACCAAAGATAAGGAGTTAGTACCTTCGGTATGTTCCAAAGGAGAACGGCCGCCGATATGACCATTGCAGTTAAAGGCGGGGAATAAATGGAACAAGAAAAAAAAACTGTTTTAATTTCTGCAAATTGGACTTTAAATTCTACGAACCCACAAAGTGACAATATAAATAGGTCCTGAAGAACTTTTATCCCAATACTTGCGAACATTAGATATCCCCATTAGCTATTCACGGCTTATATTTGGCTACTTATTATTATTTTATATATAGGTGTGTGTAATTGATATGTGTGTGTTTACATGTACAGTACATGAACATATAACGAGAAGTTATTCTACAGTCACTTAATGCTTTAGCTAAATTACTTAAAATTCAATCTCAGCTAAGCAGACTTCACAGTGTATATAAAAGATTCCAAATATTATAAACATCATTTGAATATCTCAGATAAGCCGCAGTAAAGAAACTCGTTTGGGCATTTTTGAAACATTAAAAATTAATATTTTGGATGAGCAAATCTGGAAAAATCTTAGTTGATCACACGCAAAGAAATTTTAAATCTAGAATGATTGATTATACACAAAAAATACGAAAATAGTAAAACATTGAGAACTATGGCTTTGTCTTTTTGGTGTGTTTTGAAATATAAATTAGAGCTCCAAACTCTTCATTCCTTGGCATTATAAAACAACTGGTATGTGAATAGATAGATTGCCTTTTCAATACACTATAATAGAAATAGCACCATTAATTGAAATGGTGAATTGAAAAGGAATGATCTTCATAATTTTAGTTTTGGTAGGTATTTAAAATAAATTATGCTGTGAAATTTAATCATTAGTAATGCTTTGTCAATAGAGACACCACAAGTTTGCGTTGCATAATTGCCGTTAACTTATTGTTTAGCAAATGTGGAGAATGCTTCTCATTGCATCTCACTTAATGAACAGGACGTGAGATTTGCTAAGGGATCTCTCGCTTTAACATATTACTTCAAGCGCACCTCCATAGCACTCTGCCTACACAATCTCATATAAATAGATGAACGTGGTGTGCCAGTGCGGTATTAGTGGTAGGCATGGTATCCTCCTGGGAGAAAGCAATATTACGCTCCAAATTAATTATTTGACGGTACGCACGTAAATATTACATTAACTATACAAGCATTGGTTTTCGAACTGGCCAATGCATTAACTATTTATTTTAAACTCAAACGTGTGCAATTTTAGGAGAATATTTAAGCTCATCATGACTACTGAAAATGTTTAGGCAGCTGTAATAAATAGTCTTCTTTCTGTTCTCTACGTCAAGGATTGAAAATGTTCATGCAACTGCTGGGTGTTTGATTACTTCGCTTTGCTCCCATGTTGTTTTAGGGCATTCGGCGTCTCTGTTGCCAAAGTGTTAATTAGAATTGCTGTTCTTTTTCTCCCATGTGGTTCATGAATTCCTTGCAGTTATGTTTATTTACACAACTCTCTTGCATAATTTACAGATATTCATTTCTCAACTGGTTTAATATATTATTGAGTACTTTCTACTTAATTCCTTTACTTATTCGTAAAACTCTCATTGCTATATCATTTTAGTTTATTATCCCCGATGTTCTGCAACAAATGAGCAGACGGACCACCAGGGTTCAGATTGATTTACATGTCGCTTAAATTTATAGGCAAAATAGATTTTTTGTTGTATTTTTTTGTTCTCCAACGTTAAGTCATATCGGACGATGAATGAATGGGTGAAATGATGCTCAAATGAGCCCAGGGTACATAGAGCTTAGAGTTACCCAAAATTCATCTTACAGGTTAAGGGAAACCCCCGGAAAAACCTTATCCAGGTAACTCACACTGACCGAGATTCGAACTCGGGACCTCTTGAACCATCTACGCTACCGAGGCGGGCAAAAAATAGATTGTGGCTCTACATTGTTTGAGTTATCCCAAACAATCTTGATGATTTTTTTTTAAAGTTGCTTTGCATGGTCTCGCTTTAATGTAAGGTAAGTCGGGGAAAATGACATTCTTAACGGTTATGTCCTATTTTCATGAGAATGAGGATGGGCAAAAAATATAGAAAGTATCTCAAGATATTGCCTCAATATTTAATTGTTACAGGGAGAAACAGTAATCAGTGTCCTTAAATGTGAAGAGATAAAAATGTACAATTAAACTAATTGCAACAGAAATTACATCTTATCCCATCATTAGGGGAAGATGAGAGTTAACAGGGGGAAGATGGAACAACATGGAGGAAGATGCACCAACACGAAGTTTGAAACTAAAAAATAAAGTAAACTGAGCATTTGTATTACATCTTGTAAGACACTTTATAACATAAAATTTAACGCATGTTAGAGACATAATACAATGAAGAAAGGAGAGAACCAAACTGCAGTCTTGTAACTTCCGGCCAGGGTTTGAATGAATCCAAGTACTCAAAGCTTGATGTAAAAGTGTTTACAATGATTTGAAAAATTATCGGTCAAACCGTAATGATTGGTCATATACAATTTATCAGTATTCTTTAAGAACTTTCAACTTCCCCCCAATGCCTGGGGGAAGATGCAATTGAGCCTTATTTCTGGTGTACGCTACCAGCCATATTTGTCTGAGCTACAGGCAGCAAAATTGTCGTTGGAAGGGGATCCCACGATAGGTAGTGGGGCCTTCCGACAGATACCATTCCAGGAATCGGTCCTTTACTGGTTGAAAGGAAGTTTGAAATAAAGACGGTGATATACGGTGCCATTGTGGTAGGCATGTTATGGATTTAGTTCTTTGGGGGGGGGGGGTTGAGTTGGAGTGAGATGTTGAATAGAAGAAGTTAGACAGATGATGAAGAAGTTAAATAGATGATGAGGTTGTGTTTTCTTTTCAGGGAATGATGATACTTAAGGTCGATGTAGGAGGAGGCTGGGAAGTTTGCAACGCTCCCCGGGTCAATATCGTACTCCCCGAGGCCGCGGATGAAGGCGTTGAAATTGTTTGGAAGAGAGTCGAAGAATTCTTGTGGTTGGGAGAGCATGTAGTCGGTGAGGAGTGGAAAGGAAAGGTCACGGTGGATATTGATGTTAGGGATGTACCAGTTGGCATTGGCAGCGGTACGAAGGAAGCGATTTTGAAGGGTTTGGAGGTGATACATGTGGGTTATTGTAGCAGTGGCCCAGACTGGGCAGGCATAGCTGAGGAGAGGACGGAGGACTTGTTTATAGAGAAGTAGTTTGTTGGAAAGTCACATGGCAGAGTTTCGGTGGCATAAGGTGTAGAAAAGTGCCATCTTGCGAGCAACCTTGCTGTACAGGGTACCGATGTAGCCTTCCAGGTGAGCTTCTGGTCCAGTGTGACGCCAAGATATTTTGGCTATGGTGGACCAGTGGACAGACCCACCAGCAATGCGAAGCTCAGGAACATCAGCCTCCAAGCGCCTTGTCAAGGTGATAGGCTGTGACTTGATGGGGTTCACAGTGATGCGCCAGGAATTGAACCATATTGTGAGATTATCTACGTACCATTGTAGTCTATTTACAGCTACCTGATGACGTGTGGAGGCGGTGGTTAGTCTGAGCTACCATGTGCTCACAAACACGCAAATGGAAAAATACCATGGTTAGGTGAAGTTCCATGCAGTACAAGTGCTAGACCTTACGTATGGGCAACGATAAATTACATTGCTTGTAATTACCAAGTTTTCATATAGTAGAGCTACCAAGTGCTCACAAAGACGCACTGAAAAAAATACCATGCTTAGGTAAAGCTTCATGCAGTACATCAAGTGCTAGTCCTTACGTATGGGCAACAAAATATTACGTTGCTTGTACTTACCAATTTTACAGATGGTAGTTTCTTGTTTATTGCTGGGTGAAGCAAGATACAAAACGAAAGAAAACAAGAGTACACTTCCAAATGGATGCACCTATGCAAGGCTTTGGTAAGTGCTGCTATCTAGTCTCAGATGAACAAAATATTACGAAACTTCAGTCTTCCCCCAACTTCTATCTTCTCCAACTTACGTTATACTTTTCCTTATTTACTATTGTTCTAGTTAGGATATTTATGTATGTTATCTTTTTCTCTTTTACTGCTTCTTCTCTTTTGATCACTCAAAATTATTACTGAGCTTCATTTTCTTATTTTCTTTCTCCTTCATACACCTTCGTATGCTGTCTCCATTATGTATTTCTGTATGCTCATCTTCCATCTTCTCATCTTTGATGCTTTATTTATTAAATATTCTTGCAATATTCGTTGGTAAAGACTTTTAATACGTTTCGTGAATACTCCTTGTAAGGTTCTTGTTCGTTACTGGTTAAGTCCTTTCAACCTCGTCAATGGTTCCAACAACTAGACAATGCTGCACACTGTCTGTAACATATTGACTTGACCATTTATTTTATCGTTTGCCATTATATTATTGTGTAAATAATTCATGATTCTTTCCTTCTTGTAGTAGAGGAGTCCTTGTTCTTAAATAATATGTTTCTTATTTTAAATTGATTATATGTCGCGAATTGTATGAAATATTCCCCATTACGAGGGGGTGTCGTAATTTTTTAATTATCGCCCGTATTTTTTACGCTAGAGTGTCATCATTGATCCCTCAGGACATAATGTTGGTAGTTTCAGTGATTTGAGTCCTTGGTTTCTTTACAGTGAGTGCCAGAAGTGATTAGATGTAAGGTGGAGAAAATTGAGGCTTGCAGTGTGATCAAGTTCCTGCATTGGAAGGGCAAAACTGCCCGGATAATCCACGATGAGGTGACGGCTGTTTATGGAAATGATTGTCCACCGTACGACACTATTTTGAGTTGGAAAAGAAATATTTAAACTGGTCACATGTCTTTGACAGATGAGCCAAGAACTGGTAGACTGTCAATGACAGACGATGTTGTCACAGTGAAGCAAGCAGAGTGTTTAATACTGGAAGATGGACAAGCATCCATCCAAATGATCATCAATGAGACACATCTTAGTTATGGTAGTGTGTGGAAAATTATTCTCGATGAACTGCGCATGTCTAAAGTGCCTGGAAGGTGCCATGTTTGCTAACCTCTTTCCAAAAGCAAACACGTAACCTTTCAAGACAGATGTTGATGCTTTTGGAACATGATGAAGATGATTTGTTGATCATCCGGTAGCCATGGATGAATCCTGGATCTCTCAGTATGATCCAGTGACAAAAACTCATCAGCATAGAATGGAAACATGCCGATTCCCCTTCCTAAAAGCGATGGTGTAAAAGTCAGCTGGGAAGGACATGCTTTCAGTTTTCTGGGACTGTCATGGAGTCATCCTTAGAGATTATCTTGCCAAGGGTCAAACTATTACTGGCAGATACTACTGCAATCTTCTGGACAGGTTACGGGCAGCTTTGATTAAGATACGACGCGGTATGCTCTCCAAAGTTGTTCGTCTTCTGGCTGACAATGCACCATCTCATTCATCTCAAGTTGCAGTTGACAAAAAAAAGGAATGTGGTTTTGAGACATTCCGCCTTATTCGCCCGATCTCGCACCAAGTGACTTTTTCTAGTTCCCGGAAATGATGAATCCGTTGCGTGGTCACCGATTTGACAGCAAAAATGATGTCATTAATGAATTGAAAGAGTGATTTAAGCGAATTCTGCATACTTCTACAATCAAGGTATTCTGAAGTTCAAGAAACGCTGGGGAAAATGTAGATCTGGATGGTGAAAATTATAGGGTGAAAATTAAAACGTTGCGACAACCGCTCGTATTATTAATTTGTTGCACCGCTAAAATTTCAAGTATTCTTTCCACTGGCTGATTTCTCATTCTTGCATTTAAGTTTCTGATCAATATGAGATATGTTTTGTTTACTTTTGTTATTTATTTGGGTAGCTCGTCATAAAATGTCTTTTTTTCTATAGTAAACACGTTTATTTCTAAACGAAGCTAATATCACAATGCATTGATTAGTGGTGATCTAAAGGTTCTCCATTGACCAAGTACACATACTGGTTATGGGAAGTACTTCTTTAACCACTTTCCAACATAACACTTTGTAAACCATATGATTTTTCAAATTTTTAATATCCTCAGTAAATGTTATTTTTCTTTTATGCAAAATAAGCTCCTGTCTCAGCTTCAGTTTCAATATCTGTTGTGAATCTTCATCCGCCCAAACATTTCTTAAGATTTTCAATCAAAAGGTAACCACTGGAAGTAAAATATATTAAGTATGGCAGATACGGAGGAACTTACAAAAAAGGCCATGTATGAGTATTATGAGTATTTTATGGACAATGTTCAGAGATTTGTGGTGTAAATCATAGATTTATACCAAATGTAATTGAAAGAACTTCGATCCATGATTTATTTAGAAATTAATAAGTTTAAGTTTTATTCTTGCTTGAACTGTTCATTTTAGCAGTTGTGTTTCAGCCTCTTCATTTTTGCCATTTAACCTGTTGCCAACCGTTGTCGCGTTATCTGACATCTAGTTAGAAATTTGTGCATCATAAACGCTACAGAAACTCAAAGGAATCCCTTTTAGTCAAGTGTCACAATCCAGAGAAATGTATTCTATTGATAACTACACAACACTCAGCAAACGGAAAGATTCCTCATACCCAAAACTTTATATAATCTAGAGGACACGAATTTACAATGTAAGACAAGTGGCGCACCCTTTAAGTGAGTATAGAATTATGATTTTTTTCATTTCCCCCGTCATAGCAGTATAAGGTCGGCCATCGTATTAAACGAATGTGCAACAACCATTAACTTATTAAGCAGTATTGTTTATTAATTTATTAATTAATTTAAGGTGAGAATGGATTAAAATTCACTTTGTTTATTTTTACATTTTATTATAATTTCATCCCTCTAGATTACAAATAAATAGCTAAGTTCTTTGGAGCAATATTTTATATATATATTTCATTATTATATTAGTGGGTGTTAAGTTTTTGACACGCCCCGTTTCGTAAGCTTACAGAAAATCGATGATAACTTCTGTAATACTAAACAGATAATTCTGAACTAAGCCTTGTTTTGTAAAGTATCTTCCAAGATTTCTGCTGGCATGACTGTAACTCCAATGATGATAGTTTTTCTTTCGTCTTTGGCTGTGTATGTGAACAGTTATTTGTTCTGAATAATATGTTGTACTAGTTATTGGTGAATATATGATATGGGTAGGCCCAAAACATTTGGAAAAAGAAAGTTTGTAGGCACTCGTTTTACTGAACATAGAAAAGAAACTGCAGAAAGTATAAATACAATAGGCAATTAAACCACATGTAATATTGAGGTTAGTAGGCCCAGTTAACACAATACATGTGCTAAACATGATAGTAGTCATATACAGAAATTTGATGAGCTGCGAGTCCTGAAAGCAGATAAAATGGTTGAAGAACTGGCACAGAAGGCAAAAAAATGAAAAGGAACTTGAAAAGAACAAGTGAGATTACAGAGGGTGAACACTATGCAGCAGGAATGTGAGAAGTCAGTAATCAATATATAAACTTTCTCTGTTTCACATTTTTCAGGTTCCAGTACACTTTTTTAAAAAACTAATCAACAAAAACATATGAATTTTTTGTGTGTATTAAGCAGACTCATAAAAATAAGAAGAAGAAGGGATTTTTCTCTGAGATTCATAATACCTGTTTAAAAAGTAACATTTTATGAAATTTCAATGCTTTGTTTTACAAAAACTTAAGAATTATAACAAATTATCAGTACAAAATATTCAAATAAATAATAGGTATTATTTACGACAAAGGTTTTAAGAACATGCCTGAATATTTTCATGTACATATCAATAATAATTTCTTAGTAATGTGCACCCAAAAGTCACGGAAATAGCATTGTGGAGATAAGTAGTACCTTCTCTGCTTAAGCAGTATATCTTTTATATATCGAAAACTTAGGGAAAGAATCCGAACGAATCGACACTTCTTTTGCAGTTATATATGTTAGGATTACACCAAGGCCTGTATTTCAGCCTTATTAATTTTGTACAAAATGTTTACAAAAGTCTGGACTGCATATTAGTTGTGTATGGATGCAGTGAAGGCGCTATAATAAACATCTGGTTTGCGGATGCACAGCTAATTGTAAACATACCAGATGCCCACACGACCTTGGTTGGTTGCAGTGGAATTTCAATGACGCTCAGTGAAGCAGAAAAACAACTGCGTGGGATAAAGGTATCGTTTCCATTAAATTCAAAGAGCTGGAAATCAGCAATGTTTCCCGGAATTAAATTTACAAAGCATTTCCGAAGGTACAGCTCGTGAACACTAAACTTCTTACGATGTTGAACGTAATGATGACCATCTATACTAAGGTAGAAGGTAAGTGAATATTTTGCTCTATTGCGATGTTTTTCTTTCAAATCAATTAAGTAGTTTAAATAACAAAGATGTAATTCCAATTATAAAACCTATGCATTTTGCTACGATAAAACTATTCTACCAATTAATTTGTCGAAGTTGCACTTAGCTACAAAAAAGTGCACAAAAGTATAGATTCCGTTAAAGCGCACAATTTCTTCCAAATAATTTCTTTAGAAATTAATTGTTCTTTCACAGTGGCCGTGTTTAGAACGCACGATGAAAGGGGAAAATTCAATGCCATAGCCGGGATTTGAACCACGGATCTTCTGGTATCCGTCCAGCCGCTCTAAACCATTGAGCTACAATGGCCAACGTGCTTGCATGACAGTGAATTCTCCAACTGACTCGTGTTCTTTCCGTTAAACCACTACGAAATCTCATAAACATATGAGACAACTACCTTAATGACGACTTACTATGCTGTAAGTAATTTAAGGCCCGGGCTTTATAGTTCGGGCCACTATTAGGTACAATTAGTGGAAATTAATTGTTCTTTCGCACTAGCCGTGTGTAGGACGTACTATGAAAGGGTAGAGCCCGACTGAAAGTTCAATGCCATAGCCGGGATTTGAAACACGGATCTTCTGGTCTCCGTCCGGCCGCTCTAAACCATTGAGCTACTATGGCCAACGTGCCTACATGACAGTGAGTTCTCCAACTGACTCGTATTTTTCCCGCTAAACCACTAGGAGTTCTCTAAAACATATAACTACCTTAATGGCGACTTACTATGTTGTAAGTACATTAAGGCCCGGGCTTTATAGTTCGGACCACTCTTAGGCATAATTAATGGAAATTAATTGTTCCTTCACACTTGTTGTCATGTTGGCATGTTGGCCTTAGTAGCTCAATGGTTTAGAGCGGCTGGACGGAAACCAGACGAACTGTGGTTCAAATCCCGGCTATGGTATTCAATTTTTCAGTCTAGCTCTACCCTTTCATAGTGCGTCCTACTCATGGCTTTTCCATGTACTCACTGTTGTGAGTAATATGTAAGCATAACAAATATATCGTAGTAATTATCAGCTAACATATTTAACTGATTTAAACCATAACAATAGACATCTGGAGGATGTCCCTGAAGGAGCGCCCCTGCGAGAGGGAGGGAAGAGGTGAGACTACACTAAGCATAAACTGACTGAGGAGTCAGCAAATTACCTGCAATATATGCCAAAATTCTCGCTAACACTTGGAACTTGAACAGTCAAGCGGGATTGGAAGATGATTTGAAATGACACGTGATGGGAAATGGACAGAAAATTCCAGCGATGCAGTTATGCTTCCCAGAATTTGCAAGCAACCCGGCAAATCCCGGAAGAAACCCATGGTCTGGAATGTCGGCCATGGAAATATATTCCACTACATCTTGAATCCGGCAATAGGCACTACCGTATGAACCCTTCCGCTCTAAAAACGCACTTTTATGTACACAAACTGTGGTATCAAGAAAAGCGATAAACAATTGACTGTTTAATTTGATTACGGCCAATTCACTCCGCCAATTAATAACAAAGCGGTGCAATATAAAGAACTGCATGTTGTATTGAGAGAACCAATAACAAGCAAACATCATACTGCTTTGTGTGTGCACAGTGATTCGATTAGCTATGGAATTAATAAAAAGGGGAACAAATCGAGGAAAGGGCGTGCTAATCACTAGCATATATTTATCCAGACGGGAAAAACTAGAGAATAGTGATAGAGCGTACGTAAATGCAAAATAATTCTATTGGTCACAGTGTGGCTGAAAATGTAGGACATGAACATATAACGAAGTGAAACTTGTGCTAGACGTGTACTGCTTTTACTATAAAATTTCTTAAAAACCTTTTATATAGAGGCATGATAGTATGTCAACAGTGGGAGGCATCTGTGAAAAATGCTAAAATCCAGAATTTACATCAGAACTGCTTGAAATTTTGTCATTAGGTGGGGTATAGGGAATCTAGTTAAGCTTTCAAAATTCATGTTTCTATCTTACATAGCGTTTTAAAAAAATATTTAGTGTTTTTACCTATAGTATAATTTTGTATGTCATATAAAAGTCCCAGGGTATACAGTTTTTCTCTTAGAAACTTTAAATTTTAATTAAAAAAGAACTTCTTTATTTAGGCTTCATAATTCAAGGAAATTCTTAATAGTAGCAAGCTACCGTGGAGGCGCTATGTTTAAAAACAGCTACAACACGCGACACGGTGTGTCACCTACCTGCGAACTTCGATAGAGTGAGGCACGTGGCTTTGCTGCTGTAACTGCCTAAAGCACACTTATTCTGGGGCATTTTTATGCGGTTCTTTTTGCGGTTCAACTATCTATATGTCACATAGAAGCTGAACAACTACTTCTATATATTTGTATATAAAAATATTCAAAAATTGCCAAATAAAAATATAAACCTAAAATCAGAAAATGTAATTTTAACCTAATTGACATTTTAATACCCCTTTAATTGAAATAACAATTTTTAGAAATGGTTTTATGCAGTTTCTTGTAGCTACAAGTGATATATGCGTATTCTTCAGCCTTTTAATAGCTGGTCATCCTGCAAACATTGTCATTAAGAGGTTGGTTCGGCCTCATTGTGATGATATGAGGATCATGGAATTTTGAAGGTGTGAACCACTGCGAGTTTTTTCCAAATGTAGCGCCATGTTGATTTTTCTTACAACTGGAATAATTCAGCAACCATTTCGTCATGTTTTGAGACAGGCGTACCGGATAGTTAACAGAAACATGTATGTTACACAAAAACAATGTGAGAGCTCATACAGCTCAAATAATGAGGAAAAAATTACAGGAATAGGAAGGAATTGAATGCTACCGCACCTAAACTACAGTACTGAACGTACACAAGAAACTGTTACTGTTGCGGAATGATAAAACTTGCTGAATGGTGGCTCAGAAATATTGAATCGAATGTCATTTACTTTGAAGTGTAAAATAATTTCCAGAAACAACGAAACTCAAACAAGGTTTGAAGTTAGTTTTGAGACATAATCTGTATTAAAATGCAGACCTACTCTACATGCAAATATTTTAAAAGTAAATTTGCTCTATTTTTATATTTACGGATAATACAAATCATAAATATTTTTAATGTGGTAAAATGAATAAGAAGTTCCAGTAATGACACTTTATCACAAGAATCAAATATACAAGGATTTATTGAGTTGATTTAATGCTAGAGGTAACATACCTTTAATTTAAACTGAACAGCTTAAAATTGCTTTCAAATGGATTTAAATAACATATGCATAAGCATTGCCACTTTATAAATGGTGCCGAAAATATGCAGCATTTTCAAACATGGTTCACACCGAGGATTCTGGAGTATGCAATCCATCTTTCTACTGGCCTTATTAATAGCTTCTGCTGGTT
Source organism: Mantis religiosa (assembly GCA_030765055.1). NCBI lineage: Eukaryota > Metazoa > Arthropoda > Insecta > Mantodea > Mantidae > Mantis > Mantis religiosa. Next base: position 67,838,325 of record CM060957.1, on the reverse strand, counting down.
TAGTTTCTATCTCTTTAAGTACGGTAGGGTCTTAGCATCTGGAAAGTTTGCTACCTGCCCTGATTTCCCCGTGCTCTGTCGCAACCACACCCTACATGCATCCCATTACAGACTTCCAAGCTGCGACAGTTGGAATCGTATTGCCTAAAGCAGATGAGGGAACGTCATATCGACTTCATCAAAATGTTGCAACTGCTAAAATGGATGTTTTATGGATTTTAGTTTGTTTGACACATATAGACTTTATGGAACAGCGGTTATAAAAGACATGAATTGTATTTACTAATTACGTAAAGATGTTCGATAGGAACCTAGGAAATAATTTTTGCAAAATAAAAGAAAAAAGTTTTTGATATATTCATTTGATTACCTACATATTCCTGACATGATCTATATGTGTACTTGGGTTAACTACTTTCCTGTAACCTGAAAATAAGATCTACAGATCGAAATACCCAAACAAACAATGCAAACTTACTTTATTTACTTCATGTCAATCGAGATAAACGTTTGTAGAAATGATTTTATTACGATTTAGGTAATATATAAATAAGAGAAGTAATAATTAGATACTTCAAGAGCTAATAGCCATGTGCTTTAAAATAGTTCTCTCTTTGCATGCTCAGATGAAAAGCAAAGAGTTAACTAATTTTCATTTGTTGAAACTGCACATTGGAGAACTCAAACCAATATCCAGGAATATGTTGAAAATGAAGATTTATGGATCACATAGCTCACCACCACAAATATTCGAACACCGCTTTCTTGAATGTTGGGCAGACACTCTAATACCACACTACACAGGCATCGGAAGATTTTGGATAAAATACATCACAATGGCATATTTACTTGCGGAATGAATGACATATTGGTTCGCCCATGATTAGCTTGTGTATACATTTTCATTTTCATCATATTCGTATAACTTGGAAAACATATGTTATAAAAATGAATATAACATCAGGTTAAAATGGTCCCCTCTAACGGGGAAAAATAACTATAGTAAATGATTAAGGAATACCAGAAAGAGAAAGAAATAAAGAAAGAAAGGACGGATGAAAGAATAAAAAGCATAGAAAAAAGGGAGAAAAAAATTAAAAAAGAAAGAAGGGAACTTGTATTACTCTCGCGTAAATAAAAATAGTTTCTGTGGTCAGTAATAAAAATCTTAATTATATATAGAGCAGCTACTGAAAGTGAGATTTTGTAAATAATTTCTATACAAGGTATAATAATAAACTTTTAACTGATTGGGATTATGATTTCATTACGGAGGGGATTCGGTATATAGGCCAACATATTGGGCCCATTGTTCCCTCCAAGTAGGGGAAACCAGGGAGGAAGGATGACGCGAAGGAGACATAGGGTGGCCGACCCAAAGAGTCATGACAGTACAGAGGGCAGGGTCTCTGCAGTTTACTTGGATAGAGAATTCCCCAAACGAACTCGCTCCCCTACAGCGGGACGGCAAAGAGCCCAGCAGCCGAGCCCTAATTGTCCTAGGCAGGCGATCAGGGCCCCAAAGGTCCCTGGCTAGTGGTCGCGATATGGACCCAGCAGAGGAGCGGAGACAGGCAACGAACCTACCGGAGGAGGAAGTAGTTTTCCTCAGAGCATGTCATCCTGCCATGCACCGCCGAGACACCCGCCGACACTTCTACCCTGAAGGAGACCACCAGATGAGCGATGATATGAAATGATAATGGAGATGAAATGGAGGAACAGGAAATTGGCGGGATGTAATTAACCTTACCAGCATTCGCCTAGCGAGACGGGAAAACCCCGGCCTCCCGAATGCGGGCCACAGACGAAACCGCCTGAGGCATCCTGTTCGGTAACTTTTAACCGATACCGAAATGTATAGCCATGACCGTTAAAGTATGTACTCGATCTTAGACTCAGACCAAAAACGATTCCTCTCCAAATATTTGTAAACGCCTATGATATACTATATTGTACAAATGAATATTGATCATTGATAAAATCACTATTAGCTAGCGAAATAGACTGTAACGTACCAAGTTTTTTACCCGCGAAGTTTGTAACGAAGTAATTGAGAAATCTCAGTATATACTCATACTGAAATTTTATAATCTATAATAATCTCAACAGCCACTCAACCGATTTTGAAATTCTTTTTCCAAAATATCCCAATCGGTTCTGGCAAGTTGGGGCGTATAAATTCGTATAATTTCATTTCAAAGCACAAAGGCTTATAGTTCAGAATGCATTGGAGTAGAGAATAGTCACTCCAAATAATTTAAAAACAACGCCAGTTAATTATATCTTGTTGCAACGATTATACATGACCTTGATGTGACACTCCAATAAACATAAAACAGATTTTAAAATCCGATAATCAACCTCGTGTTTTATTTGTTTATTTAATTACCTGTTATCAAATACTGCAGATGAGTACGTAATGAATCTATAATAATCTCGAGTAACCTTTCCTGTAATCCCATAACTGCATATACCGAATCTTACTTAGAAAAGTATTCTCGTGAAAGAAACTGTTACACTATTTGAATGAGTAGAGCCAGACTGAAAAATTCAATGCGATAGCCGGGATTTGAACCACGTATCTCCCACTCTCCGTGCGGATGATCTGGCCACTCAGCTACTATGGCCAATATGCCGACATGATATTAAATTTTCCAACTGACTGGTATGTTTCCCGGTAGACCACTAGGGGTTCTCATATGCTATGAGACACGCAACATTTGTGACGACTTATTATGCTGTATGTACTTAAGTCCCAGGCTTTATAAATGAAACGAAATGTGTAGTGTTTAACGCCCGCTTTTACTACATACGGCACCGCAGGCGATGACACTGATGATACATGAGATGAAGATGGAGCACCGGTGGAATGAGATGGCGGGGAAACCGGAGATCCCGGAGAAAACCCGCCCCAACGCCGTGTTTTACACCACAAATCTCACTTTGCGGTCGCCTGGGATCGAACCTGGGCCGCCTTGGTGAGAGCCAAGCGGTCTAACCACTGAGCCACGGCGTGGCCCTAGACTTCATAGTTAAACCACTATGTTATATGATGAAAATAATCATTTCTTCCTCACTAGCCCTGTATAGGCTACGGTTTGAATGAATAGAACTAGACTAAAAAATTCAATGCCATAGTCGGGATTTGAGCCATGAATTACCCGTTTTGGGTAATTTTGTTTAGGGTAGATTGATATTGTTCATAATTTTGTAAATTGTTTTAATATTTAAAGTATTTCTTTAATTTGGTCCAAATTTTAATTCGATTCGATTCTGGCTAGTGTGAATGAAATGATTATTTCCATTATTTTACACTATTGCCTTTGCATTTAAAATTAAGCAGGTTAGTTGGCGAGGCATTCTAAAAATAGAAGAAATAGGGGAGACTATTTACATTAAGAATCACAGAGCTCACATTTTATATCAAATGAGAAAATACCTTCTTGATATTTGCAGAAAATACTTTTTCCAAATGGATTAACTTATTTGGCGTCCAAAATATTATTTCATTAAGTTGATAAAAGTTTGCATATTATATATCTTTAAAATAACTATGAGACCAAAGAGAGCGCATAAAGTCTTATATTTAAAATGCTATAACCATATAAGTCCTGCGCAAGGGCATAGTGGGCTAGGACGTTTTCCTTTGGTTCCTTGCCACGGAACGCACCCGGTTCGATACCACCGTTGGGAGGTGTGAATTTTAAGACCCGGGAGTAGGACAATTGTCACACACCATCGTGAGGAATTTAAGGAGCTACGCTAGGTAGAGCTACGCTAGTACCGATTTTCGGCTGGGATTGCACTGATGCTGACCACATATCTTCGTATGTGATTTTTTTTTTAATTTTACGTCTTCCAACGTTATGTCATAACGGACGGTGAATAAAATATATGAAATTATGCTCAAATGCGTCCAGGGTCCATGGAGGTTTGAGCTACCCGACATTGGTCTTTAAGGACAAGGGAAAATCCCGGAAAAATCTTATCCAAGTAACTCACCCTGACCGAGATTCGAACCCGGGACCTCTTGAACGTGTGGCAGACACGCTACCATTTACGTTACCGAGGCGAGCCCGTATGTGATTGATCACAGTTCACCTCTAAACTCCTCCACAGGAGAGTAAGTCTCCGAGGTACGAGACGCAGGGGAGTTCCCACACGCTCCGTGGACAGGTTTATGACACCGCATGTCAGTAGAGTTACAAACCATTCAAAAACTTTCTGAGGGCTTCTACTTTTGCGAATGAATCTTTTCGGTTTTAAAGTACAGAGTGAATAAAGCGCATGTTTTTTAATGGTCTGTTCCTGGTGTATCAGGCGTTCTCTGCCACACACATTGGCTGTCCTTGTCCCACAGCACATTCCTTACAGGGACCTTCTTTGCGTTGCTATACTATACCTTGCGGATGTAGGCGTGAGATCAGCAGTCAAGTTGGCAGGCTATGGCTTACTTGGGGCTGTTACGCCGTATTCTATTATTATATAAACATATTATACCGAGCTATAAGTCTTCTCAACACAGCCTATAAAGTGTATGCAATGATTATAAATAAAAGATTGAAAAGAATAGCCGAGGTATTAATAGAGGAATAACAAAGCGGCTTTAGAACAGGACGATCGACAACACATAACATATTTGTTTTGCAGCAAATAATTGAGAAAGGACTAGAGTATAATTTACAAACACATCTGGCATTCCTAGACTTCAACAAGGCATTTGACACTGTTAATAGGGAAAAGCTATGGAAAATTATGGAAAGCAGTGGATATCCACAAAAATTAATTTAAGTATTCAAAAATATGTATAGCAACTCCAAAATAATAATAAACACAGGAGTTCATAAAACCGAACCAATTTTAATTAATAGAGGCGTAAGACAAGGGTGTAGTATATCACCTACTCCTTTTAATATATATGTAAATGACATCATCCAAAATTGGAAAAGTATTATTAAATCAGGAATAAAAATAAATAAGAACAAAGTTTTAAATATTTTACTATATGCAGATGACGTGGTTTTAATACAAGAAACGGAGGATAAATTACAATATGCACTACACCACTTGAACCAAGTATGACAACAGTATGATCTTAAAACATCGACGAAAAATCTAAGATAATGGTCTTTTGGGGAAAACAACATATAAGATCAAAAATAGTTTTAGACAACGAACTACTAGAACAACTAAAAGAATTCAGCTATTTATGATGTAATCTTAATTATATGATAAAAACAGACAGAGATGTGAGCAAAAAGCTTGCAACATTCCAAATGATTTGTGGAACAGTGCATAGAACGTTGAGAAATAAAACAAGAAGAGATACAAGATTAAAGTTGTACAAAACAATGGCAGTCCCTGCACTACTTTATGGAAGTGAGGCATTGGGTACTCATGAAGAAAATGAAAAGCCAAATTCAAAGTGCAGAGATGAACTTTTTAAGGAAAACAAAGGGATGCACAAGGTTGGATAGAATAAGGAATGAAGACATAAGAAAGAACTCAACGTAGACTCGGTAAGTAGCAAAATTGAAAAATATCATAAGGAATGGATGCAGCATATACAAAGAATGTCCGAAACAAGACTGCCTAAGATTGCATTCCAATATCAACCACAAGGAAAGAGAGATGTTGGTAGACCTAAAAAGAGATAGAAGGAGCAAGTACTGTGAGACGGAACGGGCACTCTGCCCATGCCGTGACGTGAAGAAGAAGATAAACATATAAATATCACTCGACCATTCTAAATGAACAATCTTCCATTTATGCATAGTGCAGACTTTCAGAAATTAAAAGACTGTCGCAGAGTTTAAGGTAATCAGAACGATACGATGTTTAATATTCCTTTGTGCGAATACCGAGATTTTTTTCGTCCGTTATTTGGAATAACTGGGTTTGTACGAAAAAGAAATAATACGGCCTAAAGGGGAGAATTCATATAAATAGCCCCTAGATTATTAGGCAATCATTTCATAAAGAACGTGGGGAATAAATGAAATTAATTAATTCGTCATTGGAATTTAATTAAGCTAAACCTGTAACGCTGGGTAAACCAGCTAGTTTAATTTCAAAGAGAGGGAAATTGGCGTGTGTGTTAATCTCATCCGATTTTGATAATGCTTTCACCATTGAAAGTCCCAATTTTATCTAATAGATATGTGGATATATAGCATATTCTAATTTCATTTCAGAGATTACTTACCAAAATTTTAGAATGAATTATAAGAGTCCTTATTTAAATACAAACACATTGCAGTTACAGAAGAACGTAATTATGCAGAACTTCTAGCTTGACAATCTATGGAGTAGAAAGAAATATTTGTTCTTATTCCACAAAAAATGAATATTTGCTGCACTTTACAGAGAATAGGAAGGAGATTCACCATCTTCAAGTTAGGCTAATTTTATCTGTTCCGGCTCAGAAGTCCTCCTGCCATCGGAGTCAAGGTCTTCCAACCTCTCTAATTCCTGAGGTTTATATTGCATTGCCTGTTTTGCCGGTCTATTATTCTTCATTCTGAGTATGTGGCCGTGGCAATTTTGGTTGTAATTCTTAATGCTATTGTTTAAGTTAAATATTTTGAGTTTTTCTCTGATATGAATGAGTAGAGCCAGATTGAAAAATTCAATGCCATAGCAGGGATTTAAACCACTGATCTACCGGTCTGCATCCGGATGCTTTAAACAACTGAGCTACTATGGCCAACCTGACGACCTGACATTAAATTCTCCAGCTGACTCGTATGTTTCCCGGTAAACCACTAGGGGTTCTCACTTAATACAATCACACGCACACACACACATTTTTTGGCGACTTACTATGCTGGCTAATTTTCAGAAATGCTGGTGAAATCTATGTCCATTACGTCTGACTGCAGCTTGAGTGAGGCAGAACAACCAAAATTAAATTCACTGATGGTTGATGTCACAGCAACCTGTAGTCTCTTCTTTGACACAAATATTTCTTTCGGGCAATTATGTCATATCATGTTATGTAAACCTTCATTTATATTTTGTGTCTTACCCAATATACATCTCCTTAGGATTTCATCTGATGCCAGCCGTTGGTACACAGGCATTATTAGTTTTCTTACGACATTAGGCCTCAAGTATGTTCCCATTGTTGTGTTGTTATGGTTAGGTGTTTCTTCCCATGTATCGTTTAGTCTATTCATGATCCTAACTATGTACACAGTGAACAGAAGGTCAGTTGTTTCAAAGAATGTTTTACCTATAACCTATATAACAGTTATATGCACGTTTTGATGTATAAAATACCTTTATAAAAGTTGAATGGCACACTAAAGCTCATCAATTATATATAAACAGTATGTAGTTTTACAAGAAACACAAGAAAATCCCGGCCGTTAGAAACTCACACAAAAACAAAATATAAACATTACTATTTGCTTTCAATGCTTTTAGCCAGTGTTTTGTTTCCATGGTGCCACATATTGTAAGAAATAACCATCATATCAACACACAGAATTCCACCACAAACTTTGCCCACTAATTTCAAATATATTAATTAGTACCTTCAATAGAACTCAAATGACTGAATTCTGTGAATCCAAGGGCCGGCATGCATGTTAGCACTGGCATTTAAATTGGCATGTGAAGGTATTTAAATGCCTGAAACTCATAAATTTAATTGAATTATGATGCTATATGGTTAAAAGTATTTTATTAGCTCAAAAACAAAAACATTATTTTTTCCATATTTTTAGCCAATTTCGGTGCTGTGTTCCCTTAATGAGGTTACTTTTCTCAACAGTCTGTGAACATGTGTTTTGTGAAAAAGTATGTAGTGCTTAACGCCCGCTTTTACTACAGTGGGCATCGCAGGCGGCAACACTGATGATACATTAGATTAATATGGAGCACTGGTGGAATGAGAAGGTGGGGGAAACGGGTGATCCTGGAGAACCCCCCCCCCCCCCCAGCAAGGTGCTATCCGTCACAAATCTATATTTGTGGCCACCTGGGATCGAACCCGGGCCGGCATGTTAAGAGTAGAGCAGTGCCCCAGCGCAGCCGAACAAGTGTTTTGTTTACTTGCTTCTTTATCCATGCTTTCCTCACATAGACTGATTTTGCGGCCTGAGAATGCAGTTATTTCAGTGTAAATGTTAACGGTTTCAGGATTATTGTGAAAATTATGTACCTCTTTTGTTAGCACGAGATTTTATGATTTAACTTTAATTCAAAATATTCTCTTGACAATTCCCGCCCAGATTTCCCTCGCCACAAAAGGCTACTTACATGCTACGATATGAAATATCATTTCAGTATTCCCATCCTGTGCTGACAATTTACACCGTCCTGCTATTTCTTTAATTGGGGCACTCCTTCATTCCGTATTACAAATGTGATAAATTTCCACCAGCACAGTAAACCCTTCGAATACAATTTTATGACTTTGAAATAGAATTTATTTAAATTCGCTTCTCTTTGTAGTTATCTTCTGCACAGTTTTAGCTTTTCAATGCTCTTGTCGTGATTGCCCAACGTCATACTGTTTTGCCTAACTCACTCTCGTATTAATTTATATATTATATATATAAATTCTGAAATTTACGAGGGAGGGTCAAAAAGCAATGCCTCCTATTTTTTTTTTTCCTCTCTTTTAACTGCCAAGAAAATTGAATCCAATTTCCATAGACTGAAAACTACAACATTGACGAGTAATTTGTCGCTATTCAATATAATCTCCGTCCTTTTCCACAGTTTTGGTCCACCTTTTAACTAGGACATGTATTCCAGTGTGGTAAAACTCACAGTTTTGCTTCCTAAGCCATTGACGCACGGACGTTTTCACAGCCTCCTCATCTTCAAAATGAATCCCACGATGAGCTTCTTATAGTGGCCCGAACAAATGGAAGTCTGATGGTGTCAGGTCAGAGACTCGCCATCCCAATTTCTCAGTTTCTGCAGTGATGTAACGGCTGGTGTGTGGTCTTGCATTGTCATGCAAAGAAGAACATCCGCCATAATTTTTGTTGGGCAAACTCGGCGAAGACCTGCTTTCAGCTTTTTGAGAGTTCTGACGTATTGGACAGAATTTATCGTGCCTGCCTGCTCCAAAAATCAATCATAAGCACACCCTCTGCATCCCAGAACACTGTCGCCATAACTTTCCCTGCAGACCGCTGAGTTTTAGATTTCTTTTTCTTCGGTGATGTTGTGTGATGTTATTCCATTGACTGCCTCTTTGATTCAGGTTCAAGAAAATGAACCCACGTTTCGTCTCCAGTAACATTTTTTTTCAGAAACTCCTCTCCCTCCAAATTGAAGCGCTGCAAGTGTTCGGAGGCTATTGTTTTCCTTGTTTCTTTGCTTTGGGCGGTTAATATTCTTGGTACCCAACGTGAAAATTTTTTTGAGTAACCCAGTTGCTGAATAATCGTCGTCACACTGCCTTTACTGAGGGACGTAACGCGACAAAATTCACCTGTTGATACCCGGCGATCACCACGGATGATATCATCGATTCGCTGAATGTTGCATGGAGTCGCTGCAGTCACCAGCCTGCCGCTTCGCTTTTCATCTGCCAATGGTGTTTGCCCTTCAGATTCGTTACCATCGTCTAACAGTGCTGACATCCACCGTTGCATCACCATACACATTTCTTAGCCTTTCGTGAATGCGAATTGGCGTTTCACCTTCCGCAGTCAAAAATTCAATCAGAGAATACCGTCTAATACAAATGTCGATGTCAGCCATTTTGCAAGAGGATGCAGTGCTGCCACCTGTTGACTTAGGAGGTTATTACTGCAGGGTATTGGAGTAAAAGGTTTGAGGAATTGCGCCAAATTCAAAATTTTCACATAACTTACTTATTCAGGGGGGAAAATAGGAGGCATTACTTTTTGACCCAAACTCGTATTTTACCTTTCCTTTGCTGCCTTTCTTTTCTAGTTTCATTTCGTGTTTACCATCATTCACTTCACTACTACACTTTCCTCTTTCACCAAAACCTCTCAACCACCTGGGTATTTTGTAATGTGGTGTACTCTTTCTAATTTCTGATGCTTTCTGGTTACCCAACAGCCCTTGTCTCTTCTGTCCAGCTCTTCTCCCTTCTGCTTGTTACATCTTGACATAACCTAGATTTTTACTTACTGAGCAAGCGTACATAGCATTTACAAAACTTGAAAGTCTATAAGTGGGAGGTTACGCTGATGTTTCACATTGTTTTCCGTGAAGATCAGGAATAGTCGAGACTGTGCGAAGTTACAGCAAGAAGGGCGAAAGCACAACATTTACTATACAAAGGTTCTAGATCAATGTTCAGTTACGTCATAAAGTAGAGATGGGGAATGTAAATGAATTTAACTTATCACTGGCTAACCGTGGAACACTGGGTAAGTCAGCTAGCGCTTTACACATTATACTGAAATGAGCTGTAAATAACAATCAAAATAAGGTCGGTAAAGGCATGCAACCGTTTTAAATAATACAAAGCAGTCTTGATCCGCTGCAAAAAGGAAATGGTTAATGAATCGGGTCAGTGAGCACATTTCAGTTAATTTAATTTCAGTAACTTGCAGCAGATGTTATTGATTTCAAAAAGAGAAGAGTAGAAAACAGAGGATACCAGTACGGTAATAGTAATAGGTATTAACCGCTCTAGTGCTCGCATTTACTGATTAAATAGTATCATGCTAACTGTAGGACTCATTAATATAATGAAATCCTTACATTTGTGGCCGTTAAATATTTAAGTTTTGACTATCACTACGGCAAACACGATGAGTAATATTGAAAGCAAGTCACAAGAGTGAAATGATCCAAAATTAGAATGTCGACTGCAACCTGTATAACTACCAGGTCAATCACAAAGAAAGCAGCATCTATAGGCAAGAGAAGCCAAATATCGGATATTCTTTTTAAAGTGACTTAAATAACATTTTCGTTTACCATTGTATGACAACAAACCGTATTAATACAAATAAAGAATACTATAGCAGGGTAACAAAGAAAAAAGTTTATTTATTTGAATTATTTCGTTAAAATTATATATACTCTAAGAGATGCACATATACTGAAATATTTTTAGGGTGCCTAATATCGGATAGTAAAAATATTCATTTAAAGAACCTTATATTATTCATTGCAACTCCATTCGTTCTTTCGACGCTAGAACAAAGTTCATGAGCCCATCTAGGAAATTTGGTTCAGCATATTTACTGTTCGCTTCATTTGTCTAAGCGATAGGGATGGTTACAATAAATACATTCGTCATTCACAATATCTTCCTCGTCCGTTGAAACTAGGGAAATAAAATCGTCTTCCATGATAGTCTGCAGCTTCTTTTCTTTTGTTTTGGCCTGCTCTGTTGGTTAGATGACGAAGATGGTTTAGGAACCACAGTTGTAACATTCTTGTATGGTGATGATGATGATGATGATGAGGAGGAGGAGGAGGAGGAGGAGGAGGAGGAGGAGGAGGAGGAGGAGGATAACGATGGTGGTGGCGTGGTGGTGTTCTTTTTTTCCTTTTCTTTTTTCTTTTTTTTTTCTTTTTTTTTTTTTTGCAATTTACGTCCTCCAACGTTAAGTCATATCGGACGGTGAATTGGGTGAAATGATGCTCAAATGAGTCCGGGGTCCATGGAGCTTAGAGTTACCTGACATTCGTCTGTCAGGAAAACGGGAAACCCCGGAAAAAACCATATCCAGGTAACTCACCCTAACCGAGATTCGAACTCGGGACCTCTTGAAGGTGAGACAGACACGTACCATCTATTCTACCGAAGCAGGCTATGGTGGTGGCGGCGGCGGCGGTGGCGGTGGCGATGGCGGTGGCGGTGGCGGTGGCGGTGGCGGTGGCGGTGGTGGTGGTGGTGGTGGTGGTGGTGGTGGTGGCTTAGTTCGCCATTTCTTCGCAGTTTTTGTGCAAGTGCCCTTTAAATTGGGAAACTTGTTACAGTAGCTGCTTTATCTGAAGGTCGTCCGTATCTATTAAGTCTGACCTTCTGTTGATGATGAATTTTAATTTTGAACGTGAGACATTCACCTTTTTAGAGACTTCAAGAGTTGATTTCGGCACTTTGTACATTTATAAAGCTCTTGAATACCCCATCTTCTTCTGATTAGCAGCATTAAGGCAAGGCTACACAGATAATCCGCCGAAAATGTTGAAAATCGTGGAATTTTTTGGCATTTTTTGTTATTTTAGTGTTTGTAGTAATAGATGGCGTGCTATTTTTATCATTTGCACAATTTTAGGCCATCACGTGGCAGTTTAAAAATACCTTTAAGAAATGTTAAAAGTAACAATCATTACTTTCAAGTTAATTTTCTGATAACTTCTTCTTATTCTTTTTTTTTTTTTTTTTTTTGCCAACACTTTTCAGTATACAAAATGCCTCACGTGTCAAAGTTTTTCATTTAACTTGTGAAACTTACAGGATAGATCCACAATATGTAAATAAGAAACTTCAAATTCCCCCTTTTTTGTTAAATCTCATATTTTGGAAATTATATAGTGTTATGGAATAAAAAATGTTGAGGAATAACACATGGAAAATACGTTAGAACAAATGCTGAAAGAATACTCCAGAAATAGGAATATTGATCTTTTAAAATTGCTCTGTGCTAGCCGAAAAAATACTCGACTGAAAATCTCAAATTTTTTGATGCGCAGAACATTTTTAATTTTTACAATCCTTCCTGAAAAAATAATTAATAATTAACGAACTATTTAATGTAGCGACATAAAAATTTACATGCAGGTTTAAAATCATTCTCTATTAATGTGGCTAATTTTTTTTAATTACAGGTTTATTATTATAGAAGTTGGAATTTTCAGCGTAGCCGTGCCTTAACAGTTTCGATTATGGACTGTGATTCCATTTTTCCGCTGTTTGGAATTTTTTTAAAGCGGACATCTGTAAAATAAGTATGTCAGTATGAAATCTCTAACTGAAGTCTAATATCGGATATGACACAAAACAAGCAAATGAACATACAGCGGGAAATATATTATGCATTAAATACATTGTAATTGAGATAGTTACTTCAGAACATATAGTTCACGATTACATATAAAAATATAGAATAATTTCTTACATTTATCCCACTGAACGCTAAAAAATATTATGCGAATGCCATTTCACAAAATTTGTCACTAAATTAACACGTGCTTCTCTTGCTACAAGCGACCTCAAAATGGTCACAGAGGAGGGAAAGGTAGAGCATTTCCTGCATTCTGCAATAGAGTGCAGCAGTTTCAAGATTAGGAAATCATTCTATCCTATTATTATTATTATTATTATTATTATTATTATTATTATTATTATTATTATTATTATTATTATTATTATTATTATTATTATTATTATTATTATTATTATTATTATTATTATTTTGTAATTTTACGTCCTCCAACGTTAAGTCATATCGGACGATGAATGGAATCGGTGAAATGATGCTCAAATGAGCCCAAGGTCCATAGAGCTTAGAGTTACCTGACATTCGTCTATAAGGATAAGGGAAAACTCCGAAAAAAACTTTATCTAGGTAACTCACCCTGACCGAGATTCGAACTCGGGACCTCTTGAACGTGAGGCAGACTCGCTACCACCACGCTACCAAGGCGGGTATATCCTATAATGGGAAGCCATCTGATAATCGGCTCCCTTCTACTATATTTTTATTGCAAATACGACGTGAATATCTGAAAGCTTATATCAGTATCACTGAATGTGTTTTTGAAGGTAGTTTTAGAAGTTTCATTAACTAACCTAAGATATGCTGGTTATTCATAGAAAAATCTTATATATTACATCTACATGACTTTCTCAACACTCCGGTTGAGGCAGAGAAGGGTCTCTTGGGTCCCATCTGCCAAATACCTGGGCGTCCGACTGGACGGCGGCCTCACCTTCACCCCACATATCCGTGAAAAAATCAGCCTCGGCCATGCAGCGCTCAGGCAGTTGTACCCCTCCGATCGACCATGTCCACTCGCCTGAAACTACGGGTGTGTCGTGCGATCATCCCGCCCCTGATCCTGTATGGATGCGAGGTCTGGGGATCGGTGGCTCGTACCTCCATCCGCAGAGTGAAAGCCGTGCAGAAAAGGGCGCTTAGGATGATCTACGATACCGAACGTATGTTCCCTTCACACATCCTACACACCCATTCTGGCATACCTTACGTTGAGGACTTTGTGTGTGAACGCTCGCATACATTGTATGCCAGAATTACATCCCATTCCAACCAACTAGTTAACACACTAGGGCAATATGACCACCGTGTGCCCAGGAGGAGAAAGAGCTACCGCCTCACCAAGGACGCCCTTGGGTGGTGAGACCAGCCTCTCATCCCTTCAGCACTACACTCTCTCCCGGCCACATTAGGGCTGGACTTGGCCTGTTGGCTGACCCTCGGAGTCAGGTCCCCCTGTGAGACCTAAATGCGAAACAAACCTAAGTGGTCCCCAACCACCCGACTTCTCTCTCCTGACCCCGTCGCACTGGACGGACTCTGCAACGCAGGCCGCTCCTAGCTTGGCGGTTTAGGGCACTGGCCTCCTACCTGGAAGCTCATCCCGCCGCCAGGGGCACAAGCAGAGGCCGAATCAGGTCCATCAGTTAACAAGGACATCCAAGCTTTGGAAAAAAGACTAATCCTATTAGACCGCACGGGTAAATCCGCTCAGCGGATAGGTACCGTGGCGCTCTGCTCACCGTCCGGGAGCACCCGGACGACTTGTTCTCGCTCTTGGCTCCCTTGGCCTCTGCTGTTTACTAGTGGCTACCTATAAAAGCTTTCGTACGAACGTTTATTTCCTTATCTATGTAATTTATCGGCCATAAATGCCTGCAGCAAATGCCACAGTACATACTCATTCTAATGTAAACGGAATGGCAGTTTTCTTTTACTTGTTTGTTATTTGAACGTCATACACTGATCTTAATGTTATTGTACTGAACTTATGGCCATTTTTATAAAATAACTAACCTGTATAAATATTCCATCTAAAGGATAGCTTGAGGCACGGGGTTTACTCATAACTTTCTGTGTGGCCTCTTTTAAAGAAACTGAATTTAAATACCATATTTGGTTTATATCCGATTTTTCCTGTTTCATTTTTGCAGTTCACAGGTCCTGTCACCCCAATCCTACATATAATTACACGCGTACACCCACACTGAGTTATTTATAAA
Source organism: Mantis religiosa (assembly GCA_030765055.1). Taxonomy (NCBI): domain Eukaryota; kingdom Metazoa; phylum Arthropoda; class Insecta; order Mantodea; family Mantidae; genus Mantis; species Mantis religiosa. Next base: position 67,823,144 of record CM060957.1, on the reverse strand, counting down.
TTGTTCGGTGAAATTTCAATATCAGTTTTTGTGTGGAGTCTAACATTTTCTCTACATACTTTCACGCGATAAAAAGAAGCAAAAATAGCGAGTACACAGTTTTGTATACTGTAGTTTTTTTTATGAATCCACTTTTCAAATGGAATAAATCACTTACACGTCAACAAACTGCTGCCTCATAATTACAAAACTGCATGCTTTTACAATATGTTCGATAACACGTAATAATAGGATAAGCTTGTTTACTGGTTCAGTATTAAAAATCATGCTACTGTTAGATGTATAGAGCAGAATTATACTGGAACTAAATATTTACTTTTCTCTCAATGACTTCTCTACCTCTCAGAGGACATGGGTATCTGTCGTTTACGGTTTCTTTGAAATGAAAGTTTTAAGTTTGACGTTTCTCTTTTAATAAAGATCCCATAAGGGAGGGGATCAAAGAAAAAGGTACAAACATTTCAATTAATGAACAAGTTCTTCTGAAGCCCAATTTGAATGTTCACATGCATTTCTTCAGCTTTCTTCTGAATTTATTAGACGATCGCACTGTCAACAAATTTCTTCTACTCTATTTTATCTTAAAAGTGATAAACCTGGCCTTGTCTAACATCTTGTACAAGTGGTAGTAACACTAAAAGTTATGCAATTCTGTTCAAGCATCATTTACTTGCAAAACGTTAGATCTTACTTTAATTTTCCCTTCTTAAAGATTTCAGAACTCCTAAATTTGACTTCCAATACTGCACTGCCAAAAAATTTCTACAAAAGTCTATATCTTCTGCCTTCACTACCAAGCTCCTCTTTAAATGTCTAAGTACTTTTAACCCACATTCCAAGATCCTTGCGCTGGTTCACCGCAGCTAATTTGTCATCCCCTTATAATGACCTACTTACGATCATCTTGTACGCGAGGTAATTCTATGAATTTACCCAAGAATCCGGTTGCTGCTTATTGCTTGTACCTAAGGCTCTTCCGAAATTATACAACAATATCTCTTGAAGTGAATATTCATAACAATTACGTTTGCTTTATTCACTGTCGATTCTTTATCGGTTATTTATAACTGTTATGACTATTTATTAATTTACCGCTTCCCTTATTAATAACAAATTATTTATTTAACCCATAGTTTTTGTATCAGTTTAAACCTTTCAAGGAAATATATAATAAAACTAATATTAAAGGGTTGTTCCATAAAGAATAATCACATGTTTTGACAAACGTACGTTTTCTCATCCTTATAATTTGGATTTTCCTTCTCAAAATAGTCTCCCCTGAATGCGATGCAATTGTCGCAGCGTTTCTGCCAGTCTTCAAAGACATGCTGGAAACCATTTTTGAGAGATCCAATCGCCTCTGCAGGCTTCACCACTGCTTCTGATGATTGATAATTCCCCCCACGAAGGCGTTCCTTCAAGTTAGGGAATATAAAAAAGTCTCATGAGGCTAAATCCGGACTATAGGGTGGGTGAGGGATGCACTTCATGTTGATTTTTGCAAGATATTCAGCAACAACGTTGGCAATATGCAGCCGCGCATTATCGTGGTGCAGCATTCAGCCTGCTTCATGGAAATGTGGTCTATTGCGACTGATATGGACTTGCAATGTTTTCAGGACATCCCTGTAGTATTGTCCAATTAGTGATTTGTGTGCAAGTACATGTTGATAAACCATTCCATGAATATCAAAGAATGAGATGGCCATAACTTTCCCAGCAGAAGCAACAATTTTTGTTTTTTGGGGGGTTGGTGATGAAGTAGATATCCACAGTGAGCTTCGCTGTTTGTTCTCAGGATCAAAATGATGTAGCCAAATTTCATCAGCAGTGATTACGTTTGAAAGAAACTCCGGATCTTCCTCTAACATCAACTTTAACTGCATGCGAATGTCCTTTTGTTCTTGGAGCCCATCGCGCACAAACACGTCGCATGTACAATGTTTCTGTCACCAACGTGTGGGTTGGCACCCAATGAAATGTTTAGTGTTTCAGAAAGTGATCTTAAGGTAATTCGTCGATCTTCTCTCACAATGGCAGCAGCAGTGATGATGTTTTCTTCCGTAAGAGCAGGAACTGGAGCACGGGGTCCACCTTCCTTTGAAATTGATTGCCTCCCCTCTTTAAACATATTAAACCAATTTCGAGCTGTGCTGTAGTTAAGATGAGACTCTCCATAGGCCTCCTGTAACATTATAGAAGCCTCAACTGAAGATTTGTTGAGCCGAAAGCAGAATTTCAAATCCGCCTATTGTTCCTCGTGTGCTACCTCCATTGCAGCGGTAGGTGATATTGAACATGTCTGAACTTGCCTGGTGCCCACTGGCGTGAACGAGGAGTACAAACAATGAAACTACTACGGCATGTTTGTTTCACATTAAGCTAACAGAATATTAAGATTGAATATTAGTGTGAAAAATTATGACCGTAAAAATTTATGATCATTCTTTTTTGAAAAACCCTCGTAATAGTCTAGATTAACAAGTATATAAGATAAGCATCGGTTGTAAGAAGAGTTAGCACTAAAGTGCGGAAAGCCATGTGAATCCAGTGCATTAGATTATTCTTATTTTCTTTTCTATTAAGTAGGAAATTACCTAAAATAAGTCATATATATATATATATATATATATATATATATATATTTCCAGGATTGAAACACTGAAATTACCAAATTTTGCATGATTCTTTGTGTTCCAATGTTTGTTGCTTGCTGAAGATTTTTGCTTAGTTTGCACAGAGCAATAGATCTTCAAAGTTACCAGCAAGACATGTGCAAAATTATGTCATCACCAAACAAAGGAAGAATGTTCAAGAGTTTTTCCTAAATCGTATATCCTAACAGGACTTTTTTTCTGTAGCAAGCCTTTTTCATATATATACATTGGTAGTATTAACGAAACGTTTTAAATGCCACAAAATCCCTAGCATATATAGTGAAGTTGTCATCAAAGGCAGTTTTTTTAGCAAAACAGATTTCGGTCACTTCATGATGACAAGTGGATTTGAGATAAGGTTAGGATTAAGATTAGGATTATAAAGAAGAAGGAAGACCTATGTAGATTTAAGCTCCATAGCGCAACTAGTCTCCAGGAACTGATAAATTGAAGGAACTGCGGAAACTAAAGGCGCAGTCTTGAAGACTTTCACATAGCCGTTGTTACCAGAGAAAGTGATGAACGACCGGGCACCAAATCTTCACAGATGCACTCTTTACCTTGAGCAAGCATCCGCACCATCTGTCGGCATCGTCATACGCCAGCAAACTTAATGTTCACCTAAAAAGCGAGAAGAAATTGGTCAGAAGCAGATATTATAGAAATTAATCGCTTTAGATGAGAAATCACTCTAGCATTATTGACCAAGGAAAACTAGGAAAAACCTAAGTGTGGGGTCGAGACCGTTATCTCACGCGCGACTGTGGAGCCTGAGGAGCGGAGGTAATCTGTCTGCCTCATATACATGAGATCCCCAGTTTAAACAACGATTAGACTGTTATCCTTGCCTTAAAATTGAGAAGTCGAATATCGGGTAACTAAGCTCCATGCAACCCAGCCTTGTCTGAACGTAACTTCATGTTCTTTGTAATTTATCCTAGGCAAAGCTAAAGTTGGCCTTTCCCTTGAATCTTTGTCTAGAAATCTCAAATTATCATATAGAAATGGTTTCTCAGATACGTAATTGACTGACAGGGAACATAAGTTGGTACACAAACCATGGCTATACTAAAAGCTCTTTTTCGAATTCAAGACCTCTAGTGAGACCCTTTATCCTTATACCTAAACCACAGAAAGAGTAGAAATCCATTGAGGTATTCCAGCACTTTATTGATAAAAGAAAACTGTCAATTGTGTCCTCTTTATTGAGTCAACATCCTCTACTGCAAGGATGCTTTGATCAAACAGAATATGGTGTTACATTTTCAAAGTACAAAAGAATACATTAACGACGTTCCTATTTTAACAAGCTTTGGAGTTGAAAGTGGAAGCTTTTGTCGGAAGGGTTGGGCAGAAATGCACATTTATCATGCGGATCCTTTTCTGGATGCCAATAAAAAACGACTTCGTGCAAATGTGAAGAAGATGAAACGAAATTCGTGATTAAGACAAATGAAAGTGGAGCGCACATCAATTCCAAAGTGTTTAATGTGAAGCGCGAATCAATACAAAAGTAAAATGCTTGTATAATGGCTCAGCCAAACCGATCAAAGGACAGTTATTTACTTTTGCAGAATCGACTGTGCAGTGTTGCCAACTAGTGTGCACCAACAGTCCTTAAATACTTATTAAAATTACCCAGAAAGTCTCCAAATAACGGTAGCCCATAATTAAAAGGTGTTTACATATTATTTATTCATTTTGGAAATAAAATGTACGTGGTAATAAGAAGAATAGCTCATTTTCGAAGACTTTCTCAGCTACCTTCTCAGCACTTGAGAAGGCTATAAATAAGATGCATTTAAAATTGTGTAGGCCCTTGTAGCCGTAGTCAGTTGTATGTACCTCTCTAGGGCCCGCCGCGCAGAGGGTCGCAGGTTCGAATCTCGCCTTGGGCATCGGTGTTAATGGTATTGTGTGTATGTGTAAAAATCAGAAAACAGCATACACCCGGAAAACTGATAAAAATAAGGAAAAGATTATAGAAAAAATTTAAACCTTCTTTCCCTATGGTAGAATAGGAAACTGTAGAACTTTAATTTCAACAACAGTATCTAAGAATGCGTAAGGTGTATGACAGTTGGCTGCCTAGTAACTGATGGCGAAACAAACCACGGCCAAAATCCCAAAGTAACATAGAAATAGCACTTTCGTGTGGCTAGGATTTAATGGAAACTGGAATTTGTGAGGCTGTACTCTATTTTTATACAGAATTTGACAGTGCTGCACCCTGACAATTGCATTTAATTGTACATTTACATAAGCAGCGTTCGCAATATTCGATAGTCAAATTTCGTCCGAAAATGCATGAAGACAAACACTTAAATACGCCAGAATTGTCTATCAATGAGACATCATTTCAAACAAATTTCTAGTCGCTATCTTTGAAATCGTGTCTCTGTAAGACACCAAAAGAACCTTCAGACTTAGAACCTTGTCGAAATAATCAACAACAGTGGATAAGTGAACTAAAGTGTAAGAGACAAAACTGCCTTTGCATTAAAGTGGCGATACATGCAGACCCCGAAATATCGAGGTTCACAACCTTTTTTGTGTGTGTTGTGGTACTCTCTAGGGAGCAATATATCCAAACACTACAGCATTTTACTTTCAGGCGCGACTGTTCACCCACAAACTAATAACGAAACATTATTGTATGACCACGAATGCTCGTTTGGTTCATTTGCCTTAATTAGAGTTTTGTATATATTTAGTGTCTACTTTCAATATAAACAGTTGCTTAGAGTTTATCGAACACTGAAACATGACAGGATGTTATTTTTGAAACACTTACATATCGCAATCATATTACTCTTTCTATTACTATGGTCTGTTTTCAGTAATTCCAAGTGAGTGCTCAGATCTAGACAGTGCTTAAGGCCAGAATTTCTGTAACTTTCCTTCTAAATTTTATCGTGTTAGATAAAATATAAAATTCTGCTAAATAGTTAAATATTTAAATCCCATAATGAAAATAGAAATAAACTAAAGGCAAGAAAACGGTACATTCCCTGTATGTGTGTCCCTCTGTAGGACACCAATCAGCATAACTCTAAACCAGCGGTGGGAAAGAAGGCACTATCGGTGTGAGCTTACCCTTCCTCTTGTCCACACTACTCTCTACACACAGGTAGACTGAACCAGCTAAACCGATTATAGTCGCGTGCGTCTTGTCATTGCGGTGGGTTATGTGTAATATGAGCAAACAACGAAAGTTTTATTGGGATTAGTAGAGCGAGATTCTCTTTTGTTCTTCATGATCGTAAAGCACAGTGTTGATATTCCTACTAAAATTGAATAAAATACGTGTTTCTCCTTTAAAAGATATTCAATGCTTCTCATGCTGAAGCATATTGCGAAGAAAATTGTCAGGGCATTATTCAGTTAGGAGTAAAAGTAGCCACTTTGAATAAAATTACGCCTTTTTGCTTTAAAACTGTAAATCTAAACATAGTTCATGCACTGCGACACAGCCAGTTTCAAATATTCTTGACAATCTTAAACTCGGAATATTTGGATTTACCAAAAACTACCGCTAGGTAAGATGGCTAAGGAGAAGCCAACTGTTGCAAGGAATGCTGGAGCTGCAAGAAAGAAATTCACAGTTTCCTAACAACTAAGGGATTGCAGTTTCGTAACTTAAATATAAATTATTTTATTTCTGATTTGGCTCTCCTTTGCTCACCTTAACGAACATAACCTATAATTACAAGCTAAGCACAATGTATTTATATATTAGTTCCGTAAATTAAATATGAATTATTTTATTTCTAATTTGACTCTCCTATGCTCACCTTAACGAACATAACCTATAATTACAAGCTAAGCACAATGTATTTATATATTTAACAGATTGTATGAAAGCAGTTATGGTAAAATTTAAAATGTGGCAAAGCCAAACACAACTACTCCATTTTACATCTTTGAAATCGGTTGTGAAAGTTTAACCCATAGTACGAAATAAAAGTGAATTACTGTAGTAGAGGAATCATCAGAATTGACCTGAGTGTAATTTGTAGACATGCAGTAGCGTTTATAATGAACATCTTCTACATTAAAGTTCATCCAAATATTCACATTTAAAACGAAACCAGCAAGGATTTCGCTTATGTAAATTAAGGTAGTGCTATTAAGACTACACAACTGTCTATAAATCTAAAAAGTAAACAATTTCAATGCAGGACCTAAAACTACACAGTGAACGTTATTAATCAAAGCTTCCCAGTTCGCGAAACTTTGATTAATTCTATTGCAACTTTAAGATATATTGTGACGTTTATTGTTGAGAAAGTGGTATATAAACCATGTCAATTATTTAGCAGTGAAAGGGAAGTAATTACACCTGCATAACAGCTATTGGATAACAAAACAAAACACAGATAGACTGGCTCCGTAGCTCAGTCGATAGAGCACATGACTGCCTTGCTAGGGGTCCCGGGTTTGATTCCCGGCGGTGGGGTTTGGGATTTTTCTCCGACCAAGATAATTCCCCATTTTCTCCAGAGTCTGGAAGTATGAATGAGAGTGTGAATGTGTGCGTGATCTAATGATTAAAAACCAAAGATAACGAGTTAACACCTTCAGTATGTTCCAAAGGAGAACGGTCTCCGATATGACCATAGTAGTTAAAGGCGGGGTATAAATGGAACAAGGAAAAAAAAAAAAGAAAAGAAAAAAGAAAACACAGATAATAAACTTGATATAGATCTGTTTTTGTCAGCTTAGGATTGACTAAGGTCAATTAATTGGTGAGAGGTCGGTTTCTCACACAATGCCAATGTGAGCTATCAAGCATTGTTATCGTTACGTGCTTCATTTGCATTCTCTAGTGTCATTAATCCTCTTCCTGCTTTCCAAATCAAATCTTGAGTCAAAAGTATGCGTAAGGCGTATCCAGCATCCCAAACCTGAATTTTTTTTATTCTGCATTTCTTATGTCTTTGCCTCTAGATGCTATACCAAGACAAAGTATTACAATTTTTATATTTGCTCAAACATAATAATTATATTAATATTTACAAACATTTTGCAGAAAAGCTAACCTAAACTAACCCATTTAATCTAACCTAAATAATCTAATTGCTACAATTGAAGCTTACAATGTTCACAATCTAAACTACTTCTACCTTCCTATCCCTAATAAATCATCTATCCATCTGTTCTTGTGTTGATCTTGTCTTCTTCTGTCACTTCAAATACCAAGATTGTCTTCTATTAATCCTTCGACTAGGTAAAGTTCCTCTTCTTCCTTTGGTTGTTGAAGGTTGTTCTGTCCTCGAAGTCGTTCAGATCTTCCTGGTGTGGAAGGTGGTTCACGACATCTATGTTGAATATTGTCTCTTACTCGACGTTGCTGCTGTCTTTGTTGATTATATTCATCCATTACTATTGTTGAGACCTCCTCCGCTGCCAATTCTAGTATTTTAAAATCGTCCCTCTTCCAAATGAGGTTCCATATACATTTTCCTGCTAACCTAAATGCACACCACTGTGCAAGATAGAAGAAACAAGGAAGGGTTGAATGTAGGATTAAAGTATTTCTCACATAGGGTGCTCATTTTGCCGGCCCTGCTCTAAGTAAAAGAAATTACGAAGTTACATTTCTGAAACAGCAAGTTATTGTTAGATTGTATATCTGGTCTTTAAAAAGAGAATGACTAGTTTAAATCTATTGCATTCTTTTATTTCTCTTGTGCCTTCAATGAAATACTTAATGGGGAATTTCTGTAGATGTTAATCTCAATTAACATAAAAAATACCCTTTGTAGTTATAAGGAACACCAGGCGAGTGCATCGCGTCGTTTTTTGTTTGTTTGTATTGTTTGTTTTTATTTTGTTTCTCCTTTTTCAAGTTATGAATATATTTTTATATTAGAAAAAATTCTAATACAATGTCACAATTTACAAACAACGCAGATCTTAACACAAAGCAAGGTTTAAAATATTTCTCTACAGTGTCCAAAAACGAAAGTAAGTTCTCTATGGTGTTAGGGAATACCCTTTGGAATACTCTGTAACAATGAATTGCAGGTCGCAAATGCACCATAATGTACGCAAGCACAATATTAGTGCAGACACTTGAGTTTGCAGTGCTCTTGTTTGGATAATAAGCTGTCCTACTTTTGTTATTTGTGTACATTCTGACCTAACACCCCTTCATCCCCCACGAATAGTAATAAACAAATGAAGAGGAAGAGAAAGCCCTCCCAAATTTATCCACACAACCTCTTCATGTAGTTCATTCCCAACCAGGTCAATGGGAGAGATTTCCAACAATTGTTGTACAACATTTCATAGAGTTAGTTTCATGCAGTTGCCAACAAATAACGTTCAGCAGTTTTCAATGCATTATGCAATTAGAGCAGTGGTTCATCGTATTAAGTAAGAATTATACCATACAAAAATAGTTATTTAATCATTTTCTGGACAGAAATGTACTTTTATGATGTAATTTTAATTTAACAAACCACTTCAAATATGGAACAAACGTGGAGCTCTTACAGGTAAAATATAGAAAGAAAAAAAAAACAAGACGGCTAGGAATATTATGAAATACGTTGCTTAACCTTATATTTTCAGGAACCTTATATTATTGTTTAATACGTTTTGTATTTATTTAAAAATTACTTTTTCTGCTACACTATTTTAATACACAACACATACACACATGCATTCATAAACACTCTGATTTTCCTAAAAATAGTATTTTTAAGCAGACTTCAAAGGTCTCTGGAGCACAGAACTTGCTTATGTACCATGTATGGATTATGAAAATATAACAGAATAGCATCTGTTAATGGAAAAGTTTTATTGTTGCTATGTAAGCGCTGTGATATTTTTGTGTATGGTAAGGGATATGAGTAATTATATTTGTAAAACTGATACCTATAAAGAAGTGAACAACTTTGAGCAAATGATTCATTATACGCTTTTCAATGCCACATTCCTTTCCCAGTGGTAAAGACAGATGGTCTCATTATCAGCTCAGTTAACTTCATTTGAGAATTATATTACGTAGAAGAGACAGGTTGAGAAAGGTGATGGGACATTTAGAGGATTGAATGAGTGGGTGTGGAAATTGGATGACTCACTGGAGCTCTTAGCCGCCGATCTCTCACTCTCTTTGTCCGCTCTCTCTGATGCATACCCATTTGTTGTTTATTAGCTGCTGAGTACTGTAATGTACTATAGCGCCATATTACTGAGATGTCGGGCAGTGGGTACGGTAAACAATACAGATATTCCGCTCCCTCACCATAAACACCATTAAGTGTTTATCCACGGAAAAAACTACAACCTTGTAGATGTTTCGTCATCTCAAATGTTCTGAAAAGTTCATATGACATTAAAACAGATCGCGCTCACGAAGTGCGTTAATCTTGAACGTTTCAGAGATATTTGATGAAGTAAGTCTCACAAAAAGGGTGAGAAGGGAGTTAGCGCATGCGGTACGAGGAGAACTTATGTTCTCTGGATAACTGGATAGATAACTGTATTAGTTCAGTGGGGACTAGGCACGGAAACCACACCTTGTTTTATTGTACCTATGCCCCCAAATGGGGCATCTCTCGTGAGGAGAAAGTGAGGCGAGTGGAAACAGGGCGGCCGTCCCAAGGAGTCACGAAATGCAGAGAGCAGGCTCCCTATATTTCACTTAGATAGAAAGTTCCCCCTGTAGGCCAGGATAACGGATATCCCACCCTACTGTGGTCCGGAAACTTTCCTACCACGAGACTTGGGATTGAAGAACGGCAACCGTCCTACAGGAGGAGGAATTGGTTCACTCAGAGGTACCCGCCGAAACTTTGAGCCAGAAAGAGACCAACAGATAACAGATGATATGAAATAATAATGGAGATTAAATGGATGGAGAGGAAATTCGGGGGATGTAATTAACCTGGCGACCCGGGAAAACCCCTGAAAAATAATCGTACCCGGGCCTCCCGAATGCGGGTTACAGGCAAAACGGCCTAAACCGTCCCGCTTGGTTAGGTTTTCTGTGTGAGTTAGTGACGACCGTAACGTGCAATGATTGTTATGAATGCACATTATTGACGTTCTTTATTCGACTACTCACTGAATGAACTGTATTTAAGAAGAGCTTAAGTATTTCTTGACTGAAGAAAATGAAGTGATAGTGGAGATTGGAACTACTTCACATAGTGAAGTGACAGAGTAGCTAAACAAAATTTCAAAGGAAGTTGAAGTAAATTATTAAGTTGCAGTGAAATCTAAGTGACTGACAGCTTAGAAATTGGACCAAAGGTACAGTATGCTAAGCACTGTAACTTGGTGTAGGAAGGTATAATTTGTAATTAGCATTAGTTTAAATAAATCATTTTCCTCTTTATCTGGGGGCAGTAGTGAAGTCTTTGTCAATTAGGTCGCTTGTAATATTCATTTTTCTGACAACTTCCAATAATTTTTAAGGTATGTTCCAATTTGTATACTGATACAACTCCATTGTTAGGCACTTCTTTTATTTTCCGCCGCTCCTACGCTTCTTTTTCTCCACCCAAAGCACCAAAAGCATTAATTCACAATAAAATGACAAATCAGACTTACGTTTGCAAAAGGCTTACGCAGTTCAGTAGGGAATCTCAGGCTTAATTAACTGACGGAGATCTTGGAACGTCGCTTTTCTCATAGTGAATAAAACATTTCTTTCTCCAAATGAGCAGTTTTAATTAACTGAGCCTTTTCAATACGTAGGTGTTGAAGTAAACACAATGACACTAGATGAACAAACTACAATTCGTGAGCTCCATTGCTATAGGAATGTAAAATACAACAAAAGTGTTAAAAACTCATGCTTTTGCTTTTTGCACCACATTACAATAACCATTAATTGAAATTACTAGAAGCTTCAAATTGTTATGTTCCTGAAAGTATACCGTTTTGCTGTGGTAGAAACATTGAATTCCAAAATATTGTATATACTGGTTGAATAGAAATACACATTTTGATGTCTCGTGAAGCAAGCAAGCTCGTTGTGAAACTTATCCATACGTGTGCATGGACTACATAGCCCATAAGCGAAGAGTGCGAGGCCTGTTCAATAAACAATGATAATAATTTTTTATGGTCATAATTTTTCGCACTAAATTCAATCGTATTATATATGTTAGCTTAATGTGAAACAAACATGCCGTAGTAGTTTCATTGATACTACTGCTGGTTCCCGCCTGTGAGAGCCAGGTAAGTTCAGACATGTTCAGTATCGCCTACCGCTGCAGTGAAGGTAAAAAGCGAGGAACAGTATGCGGTTCTGTAGTTCTGCTTTCTTCTCAACAAATCTTCAGTTGAGGCCAATGTTACAGGAGGCCTAAGGAGAGTCTGTTCTTCCTTACAGCACAGCTCGAAGGTGGTTTAAACTGTTTAAAGAGGAGAGACAATACATTTCAAAGGAAGGTGGACCCGGTGCTCCAATTACTGCTGTTACGTAAGAAATCATCAACATTGCTGCTGTCATTGTGAGAGAGGATCGACGAATTACCTTAAGATCACTTTCTAAATTACTGAACATTTTGTTGGGTGCCACTTACACGTTGGTGACCAAAACATTACACATGAGACGTGTTTCTGAGCGATGGGTTCCAAGACTGTTGATTTCCGAAAAAAAAGGACATTCGCATGCAGGACTGCATGCAGTTAAAGTTGATATTAGAGGAAGATCTGGAGATTCTTTCAAACGTAAAAACTGCTGGTTCCATCATTTTGATCCTGAGAGCAAGCAGCAAAGCTCAGTGTGGAAATCTCCTTCATCACCCCCCCCCCCCAAAAGTGGTTGCTTCTGCTGGGAAATTTATGGTCCTCTCATTCTTTGATAGTCATGGAATGTCTTATCAGTATGTTGTACCTGAACACATATCAGTAACTTGGCAATACTACAGGGATGTCCTGAAAACATTGCAAGTCCATACCAGGCGCAAAAGACCACATTCCGTGAAGCAGGTTGGATGCTGCACCACGATAATGTGCGGCCTCATATTGCCAATGTTGTTGCTGAATATCTTGAAAAAATCAACGTGAAGTGCATCTCTCACGCTCCCTATATTCCGCATTTAGCCCTATGTGACTTTTTTCTATTTCCTAACTTGAAGAAACGCCTTCGTGGGAGGCATTATCCATCATCTGAAGCAGTGGTGAAGGCTGAGGAGGCGATTTTGAAGGATATCTAAAATAAATGGTTTCCAGCATGTCTTTGAAGACTGGCAGAAACGCTGCGACAAGTGCATCGCATTCAGGGGAGACTATTTTGAGAGAGACCATCAAAATTATGAGGATGAGTAAAGGTACGTTGTTTAAAAAAAGTTGTGATCATTGTTTTTGGACACCCCTCGTAGAATTGGTACCGAAGTTCTACCTTAAGCATCCAAGGTGAAAAATTTTCGACCTGAGAATAGTGTTTATATGGAATTGATTTTGTTACTCTTTAATGTTGTTTAAAAGGCCATATTTTGCCATTTTAAAGGCATTAATATCCCCTATCTGCTACTTTACTGCAAACAGTATATCAATACGTATTTAAACTGAAATCTTTAAGGAATATGTAAAATGTAGGTTGCGATAAAATAATGCACATATTATCGATCCAATACCTTAGATTTTTGTTTTTAATATAAAATATTTTAGGCAGCAAAGCTAAAATTTATAGAGATGTTTTCTTCCTCAATGAAATAATATGGTTATGTTATGAAGAATGGCATTTGTAGCTTATAGTCTCTAACTGTCGGTCTTGCGCGCTGTTGGCAATGCTGTGCCTCTGTCACTTTTTATTTTTGTGTTCTTTAGTTCTATTATTTAATTCTTTATTTTTATTTATTTTTATTTGTAATTTTTTGCGCTTGAATGCAGTAAATTTTTGTCTCTCACTTCCAAAGCTTTCCGCTTATGCTGCTAGAGGCGCTAGCAGTACCTGTTTCTAATGTGTGCTCCTGTACATGTGATTAGCATTGAACTTCTAATAACATACTGTAGAAAAGCTATTAAATTAAATGTTAATTATTATAGAATTTAATGTGACTGTTATAAGTAAGCTTTTTACATCTATTATTATCAAAAGATCACAGAGTGCTATACATGCCTAGAATCCTCTTAATAGACGACTTCTATTTACAAAGACAATGAAAGCTGTACATGTTTAGTTTAGGAATATTCGTTTGAGAGGAAAAACTACTGATATATTGCAACTTTCTCTACACACTATATTTTTACATAGCCTTGCCAACTACTCCAACAAACGTGTACTCCTATATATTCACTTGCCATAAAAATGTCCATAATGGCTACTTAGATGTTTCATTGTTAGTAAAAAGCGAACAGTTATAGATTTTGTTGTGTGTCGCTCATGTTCTTTGAATGATAATAAATACGGAATGATTAGAACACTTTTAAATAAACAAGCGTGGAGATCTTCGTATGACGTGTATCTGAAAATTGCTAACCTAAAAACATTTATTTGAATTATACCGTATATTTTAAGGACATATTCCGTTTTTACGCAATGTATTTTTTATTTTTGTTTTAACTATATTACAAAATTGGTTTAAATTCCTTTCGGATGTTGAAATTTTCGTAGACATTCAATTCATCAAGAAATTCATTACATGATTTTGTGTTTGGCACGCAAATATGTTACGTAATTTAAGTGAAGTTTATTAAGGATACCTTTCATAGAGTAAAAACTTCCAAAATTATTATATATAAGGGATAGTTTTTGTTGGAGGGAGTTTCTTGAGGATATTTGAGTCGCATCTTTGGAAGATACCAAATTACATATTAGGTTTTGTATTTATCCAAATTTTCGTTTTTTCTTAGGCTACTCGTAATCAGTACCGACACATATGAACTATTTTCTGCATTTATATTACATTTAGAGGTCTCAAAGCATAAATGTTTGGTAAAATCTCGGTATTTAAGTTTGGGGTACCACACAATAATTACTTTAACCTAATCCAGTTAGGTGGCAGAGAAGGCAGAGAAAAATTGGTTTCTTTGCAAGTTGTTTCCGTTATAATACATATCCAGAACGTTTAAAATAAGCTTTATTAAATGTTTGATATAAAACCAATTATTATAACATTTTAACTGTCAGCACATTTTAATTCAATTGCCCGCTACACCGTCACAAACTTACTTGATGTCGCACCCGAAATGCACTCACCACCACACTTATTCCATAGCTTCTGACAGGGGAGAACGCTCGCTTCTGTAGACGCTGGAAATTCCCACAGAACGTTCTAGAATGTTCTGTAGGGGGCGAAGGGAATCTCCATAAGATTGAATTTGTCTATAGCGCTTCTGTTGTCTATGTTTGGAAAAATGCTGTCACGTTTTCTTATCTCTGTGTATCGAACTCATCAGCTTTCCGATAAACTTGTGTTATTTCCGCGTGTGAAAATAGTAATATAAATAATAACGTATTATTAATATGCGACCACAGTATAGGTAGTAATAGCTTATAAGAACCGCGTTGGGCATAAAAGCATTAAAAGCCAATGTGCGAAACAAGTTTTAGACTTTCAATGTAAAGACAAAGTATCATAATCCAAAATTTAGGGTTTGTGAACATTTAACGACATAGGCTCTACTCCCATTGGGCCTCCTTCTACCCGGGAGCGATGGAAAACTCTGGGGGTCTTTCCATGGAGCGATATCTTGAGTCTAAAAAGCCCCCCCATCGATAACAACGTCGAGACGGGTGGAAGTGGATATACCACTTACGCGCGTCAACCCCGCAGGGAAGACTACCGAAAACCTCGGTGGGGCCACCTGGTGATCTAACACACCTTCTACTAGCTCTGCAGGCTAGTACCCGGGACTTATGAGATAAACCTCTACCCCCTTCGGGTGGCCATAGCCTGGCCGGAGGTATCCAATTCCCCTTGGGTATCGGGAACACACTGCCCCTCGAGTCCAACAAACTCCCGAAAAACTGCACCACAGGAGAGGCTCGGCAGTTCGGCCCGAGATTCGCCTGGTAACGTCAGAGGTACCACGAGTGCTAAGGGTCCGCAGCGCCCGCAAAACGGCAGCTGAAGGAGACAGATCCCCTCTCCTTCGGGAAGGGTTTGTGAACAGTCGAGTGGAGAATCAGATAAGTAAAAGCCTCTCACACTTTCACCTGTAGCGATTTTGATGGTCATGTATATCTTTATACATTGTGCTTAATAATCTACAACCGCATTATTCATGTGATATGAAAAGTTAACTGAATAGATATTACGTTTTAATATAGAATCAAAGCAGAATATATGTCACAGAATCATTTAGGATAATTAAGAAGCACAAAGTGAAGCTAATTAAATTGAAAAGCGCCATGTGATTTTAAAAATTGTAAAGACAAAATGTCCTTTTTATGTGTTCACATATGCTATGGTCTGTTGGTGTTAAGTGTACTTAGTGATATTCAGCACCATGGGAGTATGATAGGCCTAAAGAAGAACTAGAGACTGTGCTCTTTAATCAGCGTCAACAAACGTCACGCACATGGCTTCCAAAACAAAGCCTATTCATTAACTGTTGCTGAAACACTGACGTCATCAGTACAACGTTATCAGTGACGTGAGGTGCGCAAAGCTCTCCCGCATATGGAGGCAAAAAACTGCCTAATGCTGAGTAAAAT
Organism: Mantis religiosa; assembly: GCA_030765055.1. NCBI lineage: Eukaryota > Metazoa > Arthropoda > Insecta > Mantodea > Mantidae > Mantis > Mantis religiosa. The sequence goes on along the minus strand of CM060957.1, from coordinate 67,806,860 downwards.
ACTGGAATGGACTTCTGGTAAATACCACTAAAAAATATACGACCATATCCCACTGACTCGCACTCTCGCCTTAAAGGAAAAGTGGCAAAACTGGAACACTTTTTTATTTTCTCTTTTCCTCATTTGACGTAGAGTAAGTATCGATTGCACTGAACTTAAATATATAATGATTTTGATTTGCGTTTTTATATTTTCCCATGAATTTATTGAAACACAAGTTTCGAAGTTTAGCCCGTAAAAAATAAACCAATACAACAGGCTATTAGTGACTGGCGTTCCATGTTAAGAAATAAGTACAATTTCTTTAATATTGCATTATAATCTGAAATTGAAAATGGGGGAGGCATAGGTAAGTCGTAAGGTTTAATAATATCTCATATTATTGTGTAATAAATAATTAATTATGAATAAGATCTAAATTAAACCGCGGTTTCACATAGTTTGTTAAACTTTTCTTTGCACGATATCTATTTATAGATATGTGTTGAAAATCCAAGTAATTGAAAGAACAGTGCTGTATTTCTTCCATAAATTTCTTGAATATTCTGAGAGACACACTGGACAACATTATAATAGGACATACGAGGGCTGTTAAATTAAGAATGATCACAATTTGTTTTTTGACAACGTACCTGTACTCATACTCATAATTTTGATGGTCCTTCTCAACATAGTCTCAACTGAACGCGATGCACTTGTCCCAGCATTTCTGCTAGTCTTCAAAGACATGCTGGAAACCATTTTTTCAGAGATCCTTAAAAATCGCCATCGCAGGCTACACCACTGCCTCTGATGATGGATAATGCCTCCCACGAAGGCGTTTCTTCAAGTAAGGAAATAAAAAAGTCACATGGGGCTAAATCCGAACTATAGGGAGGGTGAGAGATGCACTTCATGTTGATTTTTGCAAAATATTCAGCAACAACATTGGTAATATGCGGCCGCGTATTATTGTGGTACAGCATCCAACCTTCTTCACGGAAATGTGTCACCCAATGAAATGTTCAGTATTTCAGAAAGTCTTCCTAAAATAATTCTTGGATCCCCTCTCAAAATAGCAGCAGCATTGATGTCCTTTCTTCCGTAAGAGCAGTAACTGGAGCACCAGGTTCACATTCCTCTGAAACTGATTGTCTTCCCTCTTTAAACATTTTAAACCACCTTCAAGCTATGCTGTAGGGAAGAACAGACTCTCCATAGGCCCCCTGTAACATTGTATAGGCCTCAACTGAACATTTGTTGAGACGAAAATAGAATTCCAAAGCCACATATTGTTCCTCGCGTGTTACCTCCATTGCAGCGTTAGGCGATACTAAACATGTCTGAACTTAACTGGTTCTTACAGGCGGACTCCAGGACTACCAACAATGGAACTATTATGGCGTGTTTGTTTCACATTCCAACAGAATATAACAAAATTGAATTTTAGTGCGAAAAATTATGACCGTAAAAAATTATGTTCATTCTTTATAGAACAGCCCTCGCAGCTATTGAAGAAACTAACCGATGGAGAAGTTTACGTAAATAAGCAGTATAATGAACGGGTAGGGTATAGTGCACTGGATATAGTTTTAAAATGCAAAAGCGAATCGTAATAATACACTGTTTTTATAAAACACATTAAAACTATTTTTCAAAACAAAGATAGAGAGAAGCCAATGAAATGTACGTCCAGGCATCTGTTTCATAACATGACATTTACTACAAGTACACAAACGTTTCTTTCATTTCTTTGCAGGTCTCCATATGGGAATGATATGACCCTTGTCACTTCTTGTCGTAACTTCATTGGGCATTATTGTAAAATGTCATATCTGTTCTTCTTTCCCGTTGAATATGTGGGAGGACATGAGACAATGACATGCTGGAACTATCACGATAAAAGTACAAAGAGTGTGTATATTCACTTAGTTTCCCAATGTGTTTTTAATTTTCTAGTGCTGACAGAACCTGCTGCCAACTGATGAACAGTCTCTATACCGCTCGCAAATGTTAATGGCATATGAACGTTGGCCAATGCTCAAGCGCAGCGCTGTTGCCGAGGTAGTACGTGCACCTGCAGAAATGAAATGTGTAGTGTTTAACGCCCGCTTTTACTACATACGGCAACGCAGGCGATGACACTGATGATACATGAGATGAAGATGGAGCACCGGTGGAATGAGATGGCGGGGGAAACCGGAGATCCCGGAGAAAACCCGCGGCAGCGCCGTGTTTTCCACTACAAATCTCACTTTGCGGTCGCCTGGGATCGAACCCGTGCCGCCTTGGTGAGAGTCAAGCGGTCTAACCACTGAGCCACAACGCGGCCTGCACCTACAGAGGTTCCGTGTAAATAAAAGCAGTTTTAACCGCCAGCAGAAAGTTTTGACTATTCTTCCCATAATTAAACAACACATCGATTATTCCTAAAACATCAAGATCTTACCTCCACACACGTCACAGCAGTAGAACAGCAAGCACCTTTTCCAATCCACTAACTCGCTTTCCGACTTCATGGATCTTTCCCGGAAATTAATACACAGGTACGCTCCCTTTTTCTAAGGATGAAGCTGTTTCACTACATATTCGTGACACTGTGTGCACACTACCTACACCACAAGATTACAGAGTTAATTGATGGGTTTTTGAAAAATCTACAGTTGCCCTATATCCTGGATTGGAGAGCTTGCATGCAAACGAGTTCATATTAAATATACAGAGCTGATTTTTCACACTAAAATTTAACCTTATTATATTCTGTTAGAATAATGTGAAACAAAGATGTCAAAGTAGTTTCATTGTTGGTACGCCTGGTTCCCGCCTGTGAGAATCAGGCAAGTTTAGACATCTTCAGTATCACCTACCACTGCAATAGATGTAACATGCAGTTAAAGTTGATGATAGAGGAAGATCCTGAGTTTCTTTCAAACGTAATCACTGCTGATGAAGCTCAGTGTGGAAATCTCCTTCATCACCAACCACCAGAAAAGCTAAAGTAGTTGCTTTGGTTGAGAAATTCATGGTTATCTCATTCATTGAAATTAATGGAATGTTTTATCAGTATGTTGTACTTGCATACACATCAGTAACTGGACAATACTACAGGGATGTCCTGTAAATATTTCAAGTCCATATCAGGCGCAAGAGAACACATTTTCATGAAGCAGGCTGGATGCTGCACCGCGATAATGCGTGGCTGCATATTGCCAGAATTGTTGCTGATTATCTTGCAGAATCAATGTGAGTGCATCTCTCACACTCCCTATAGTCCGTATTTAGCCCATGTGACTTTTTTCTATTCCCTAACTTGAAGAAACACCTTCATGGAAGGCATTATTCATCATCAGAAGCAGTGGTGAAGGCTGCGGAGACGATTTTGAAGGATCTCTCAAAAAAATGGTTTCCAGCATGTCTTTGAAGACTGACAGAAACGCTGGGACAATTGCATCGCATTCAGGGGAAACTGTTTTGAGAAGGACCATCAAATTTATGAGGATGACTAAAGGTACGTTGTCAAATAATATTGTGATCATTCTTCATTGAACAGCCCTCGTAATTATTTTGCCCTGTGAATGAATCACTTCACGTTTGTTGATCGAAAATAACTTGTCTCAGCTTCGATCGACCTGTTCACGCACTCGGACATGTGTATAATAATTTAATGTGATATTAACAATATTTCAGCTCGAGTTCAACACATGACTTAACAATGCCATTCACTTTAACAAAATGACACCTCTACTCTGAAAACGAACTGAAAATTCGTGACTTCTATTTTAATAGGAAGTCCAATATTTATGGTTGAGATAAATGTTATGAAGAAAGAATGGTGTTGCTTTTCAGGCGTATCTGTGTTGAATGGATGGATGTTGGGTGTAAGCTTAATCGTCTGAAGATAAAAACGTGTATCGTTTGCGTTATAAGTATCGTAGAGACATTATTTTTGTACGGTCACTATCACAAAGTGATACTCTTTCTTGTTATAAGGTTGGCATCTGTAATTTTCAATTATTTATCCGTAAATTTTAAACATAACATGTGAGGATAAAACATACATCGCTCGTGTTCTAAGTATCGTAGAGACAGGAGTTTGTACGATCTTGATCAGAAAATAAAATTATTTCTTATTATGAGATTGGTATCTAACAGTTTTCAAACATTTATCCGAGCGTAATTAATATAATGTTCTCAGTTTAGATGCGCGAGATGCGTGTACCACATTCGGCAACGCTGCTAGGCAGGCAAGCTGGTGTCTGCAGTCAGCATCCATATGTGTTTAACTTTTGCGAAAATTATAATTAATTTTGAGTACATTGCACCAAATAAGCATTAAGTAGGAAGAGTACCTTAAATGATAGGAAATAGAAAGATAAATAGTATAGCTTATGAAATAAAACAGAGAAAATAACCTACATTATTAATTAAAATAAAATAAAGGGAACTGCTTCAGAAACTACTTAACATTCTTCTTTAGGTTTTGAACTTTCGGATTATTCCACCTCCATAAAATGATCTCACTGACGCTTTGCTAGCGTCCCTATCCATTCCTAATGGACTCTGAATGACGTATGCTCTTGCTTTGTTTACATCTGCTGTTTTAAATACATTTATATTTCATCATTACAGTGTGACATCTGTATCATGTGACTCATAATATGTACTATATAAATTATTTGGAATCATTCACAAGAAGAAAATAAAAACACTTGAGAGTACATTTAACGTGGTCAATGACAAACGGAAATACAATGGTAGCCCATGTCAAGAGGATAGAAACATTTGAAGAGAGACCTCCTACATTACATCACACGATATTATGTACTAATTTCAAAATTAATAAGAACTAGAGACAGTTACAAACTTAAACAGCATCATATACTATCTCAATTCAATTTATTGGTATTTCTATGGACAACTCAATGATTTATAGCCCATGATTTTATATAGAAAGGCAGTTAGAAAGTTCACAGGTACCCACCAAAATTAATCTTCAAAGGTAAATCAGTCGCTCTCTGGTGAGAATCGCTTTCTGATTGGCCAGTTCTGAAATTTCGACTGGCCAGAAAAGAGACAGATTAAAGTTGTAAATCCTTACGTTTAAGTTATGTTTAATTTTTTCGTCAAAAATAAATACTTTAAAGTCATTGGCAATTGTCGGAGTCATATCTACGCCACCAGTGTGTGGAATTTAAATCCAAAGAACTTCTTTTACATGCTAATAAATCTTCGACATGGAGCTGTAGCTTTCAGGCACAATAAGAACTGTCAATCTTGGATGTTTTTGAAACCTTGAACTCGTGTTCTGCGAATCAGTAAACTACAAAAATAAATTTTTGTCAAGGTTAGTTAATTATGGGTAATGACATGTTTTTGCTTATGGAATGCCTATATACAGGTTTTTTCGGTATTTTCAAAATGTCCCCTTGCTGTATAAGTCGATTATATCATTCACAATTTAACGAAAAGTTGCTTAGTGGATTCAAAATTTTGTTTAATTGACGTCAATTCTAACTTAGGAGACTTCACTCTAATCAAACACTAAGTAAAAAAAATATAGTTAGAGTGTCTTTGGTGGGGTAATCGTACATTATAAATTATATATTAAACATTTGAATTTAAATTTTAATTATCATACAAATATGTAAATTAAGCATTTCTGTTACATGAGGGAATTTGTATTTTAGTTTTCTGTCTTTATCTCTTAAACTACGTAATTGGACGCATATTTTTAGTACATAGGGATGATAATTCGGTACCATGGTTAACGTCGATACTCAGCGATTTGAAGTGTGTTAATACTTTAATACAAGCCTTCGATACTTTTCCATACATTTAAATGCTATAGGTTTTTCATTATTGAAGACTTTTTCGTTTAAACTGATGTTTAGATAAGGGATAAAAGAAGTCAACACTTCACGTTACTGCCTCATACGTGTTCCAAACGAGCTGCTGTATTATAGCTCTGGGTCGATTACGACTACTCGTCTTGGGTGTGAATGCATTAAATATTACAGAAAATCTGTTTCGTGGTTAATCGGACGCATTAGTCATATTTATGCAATAACTTGCCTAGTGATTCACTTTCAGCTATTATGTAGTAACCAAGATCTAAAAAATCCAGCAGAACAGGAAAATAATCAGCGCGAGATAATTCAGCTTATACGGACATCTGTTATATCCATCTATCATTAGATTATTTTTAGAAATACAAATTCTGATCACTTGTAACATTACAGATGTGTTTTACCAGTAATTACTTAAATATTTCGTTTTGAGAATGCATGCTAGTGATGTTTATTAAATCATTACTGAAGTATGGAACTTTTTCGATGTAGATAGGAATATTAATAATACTACGGTATATAAAATATACAGAAAATTTTTTTTATGTGTTCAAAAAATTTGAAGAAGCATCTTAGATCCACACATAATGAAGTTTAAAGCCTTCTATTGAAGCAAGAATGAAATAGTTTTAACATCGCCGTCAGCAGATGATGCCACATCCGAAAATGATAGGCGAAATCATTGTTTAAGTGCTTTATATTCAGAAAACAAATAGCAGAAATACAATTATTAGAAGAATCCACTGAGTTTACAGCTTTTTATAAAGGAGTATTAAATACTCCTGCTTAAAAATTTATATCATGTTTGTTTCGTCCCATCGCCAGTCGTAGAACATCAAGTTAATGGAATGACGCCTGAAGTGCAGGCGGACAGTAATATCCAGGTGTCTTACGGGCTGCCATTCTACACGGCGTTTCTTTACATAATATATCTACATAATTTGTGCCTAACTGGCTGCCGTTGCTCACTGCCCACGCAAAACAGCTACTGCTGCTAATGAAAATATTGCTCAAAGATTTGGGAAGGAAAAATTCCGCTCGTTTTTCATTATGTCCTCGACAAAATGAAACCCGCGCCCACGTACTCTCAGCCCACGACAAGAAAACTGGCGTTGAATGAAGGGCAGGGAAGCTAGACCTGTTTATCTGCTGTGTTAGTGGATCTGTTTGCTACGAAATGAGTGTATGAGTGTATAGTAGTCACCCATGGAGCCATGCAGGTCTAATGCTCATCTCAGAAACTGTAGTGATAGGTATTATGCATAGGTAAGTTATGTGATAAGCTGTGAACGTAGCATCCACATCACATCCGGAAGACTAGCGCAAACATAGCAAAGGTGATTGCATTACACATTCCTTTCTCGTGCTGGGCACACATTACCTCTTTTAGTGCAGATTAATAAAGAAGGTAGAGGTTAGATAACAGAGCAGGATACTTAACCCATTGCGATGTATACTCAGATATATTGCAGCAAATTTCCGCTCCCGTAGCGCAGTTGCTAGCGTTTCAATCTCAGGGCAGTGTGGATAAAACTTTCTCCGGGGTTTTCCCGTATCCTTAAAGATGACTTTCATGTAATTCTAAGCTCTGTGGACCCTGGGCTAATTTGAGAACACTTCACCTATTTTATTCGTTGTTCATATGATTTAACGTTGGAGGACGTAAATAGGTTCACTCAGCACAAAGATCTGAAGTGAGGGAACTGCGTGGTTCGAAGGCAGCAAAGTCCCCGATAGCTGCTGAAAACCTCAATTCCTGCGTCAGGATCCGCTACGCAGTCATTCAGGGTCAGGTGTCGACAGCGTTTCCCCAGATCACAACAGCGACCACTCAATGCGGCGCAATACCGAGGACAGCATTTAAAATGCGCAAGCATTCGCACCATCTGTCTGGTACCTCCATGCATCTAGAGCCTGGAAGTGCACCTAGAAGATGACAAGGAATTGGAGTGAAGAGAAGTTATGGAAAAAGTGGTCATTTAAAATTAAGCACTCGACTAAGTGGCAAGAACAAACCATGGAAAACCTAAGTGAGATTGCGCGGTCGAACGGCCTCCGAATGCAAGATGCACACATCACCGCGGCGCTACGTGGCTCTGTGAAGAAAGAATAAGAGGAATACACGGTGTAGATCAAATGAAAATGGAGGATGTGGCATTGTGGTTATTTATTATCCTAAACGCTCTTCTTCAAGAGCGAATACATGGACCCTGTTGTGCAGTAAACATTATTGTGTTCGGCACTAAAACTTAGGACGTCGAAACGAGTAGAATCGTATAGACAACGCAGGATTCTAATTTTAATAGCTTTTGTTCAACCCATGTGTTGAGAGTTACATGTGAATGTTTCAGAATATTATAACATAGTTCAAACAGCACATTGCGTTTTGATCTGCATTTGATGGTTTTTTCCCTTTAGTTTGCCAGACACAGGGGATGTAAAAAGCAGTTTTGGTACTCTATTATGAACATCAATTACTTCTTCTTACATCGAAATATTTTCGATTACTCGACACCACAAATAACAAATACTGGATTTTGGACCACTTTAATACGGTCGGCATTCTGTTTTGTACAACAGTAAAGAAACTAATGTGTCTAAGGTAAACCGATCTTTGAAACTAAGTCTCTTCTATGATTCTTCGTTATTCACTCTCGCCGATTTCCTTTTGATATTTCTATGTATTCACAAACTGTCAAATCTCTCAGATTTCTGTAATTTGTTGCAGTACATACTTTTATTTTCACTTCCGCTTCATTCTGGAAAGGGCCTATTGTCCGTTTTCCCCCAAGCTTTTGTTGCAAATTAACGTAGTGCTTTGCTAATGTATACAGTTACTCTGCGCATTCCTGTCCTTTTATTTTTATTGACATTTTTTTTTGAATCAGTATTTAAATTCTCTTAAATGTTTGGCTAAACCCTGGAGACTTCTGGAGACTTCAATATAATTACTACAGTTTAATTCTATTTTCAGTTGTACAAACTCTTTAAATTTAGAGATTCTAAATCTTACTTATATCAGTATATGTGGCTTTATCAAATCATTACATACAAATTATTTTACTAGATAACAATAGATATAATTGCAACGTAAATTGTAAATTATAAATGTTTAGTTGTACTGCTCTGAAAAGAATCCATGTTAAATATGTCATTACATTTGATAATTACTTGTTGGGTTTCCAAAAGAAATTACTACAAATGTGTTGTTTGTGTGATGGTGGTGACGACATTGATGACGTTGTGGATGCTATGGTGTTCTCGATGGTGAAGACGCTATGATATACTCGAAGTTCTGCATCACGTTGCGGCAACGTTTTCTTATTCTCCTACACCATGCGAAGAAATATTTCTTATTATTACTCGCTGCAAGTCTACGATGATCAGACATATTCTCATACGATTCAAATTATTGCAATTTAAATACAATCATTTTCTTAGATTTCTGTTGTTTTTACATACACGCGATTTTTTCGCTTTTCGTACAATAGTTTTCAGCTACCTTCCTCTTGGAATTATATCCGAGCTTCTACTCCAGTTGATAAATAATTATAACTATTCTAAATCACAGATTTAGAACCTGCCCTTTGCATTAACATGCAATGGTTAGCACACGCGTCTGCTGGCTCTTCGATAAGGACACAAAAGACGCTATCTTCTACTCTTCATTTATTGACTTTTCCCTTATCACCATGGTAATTATTACAGTCTACAACACCTTTTTTGTAATTTACGTCCTCCAACGTTAAGTCATATTGGACGGTGAATGAAATGGATGAAATGATGCTCAAATGAGTCCGGGGTCCAAGGAGCTTAGAGCTACCCAACATTCGTCTTTCAGGATAAGGGAAAAACCCAGAGAAAAACCTTAATTAAGCAACTCACCCTGACCGAGATTCAAACTCGGGATTTCTTAAACGTGAGGCAGACACGCTACCATCTACGCTACAGAGGCTGGCACACCTTTTCTGTGGCCAATAAATTAATTTTTAATTGCATGACTTTCTGATTTTCCAAATATCAAGTCCTAAAAATAACTTTCTTTTATACATTTATATTTACTTTATCATATTTACCATTAACCTAGATTGGATATTAACGTTAATCTTCACCTATTTGTGACCTACTTTATTCGTTCGTGGCCACCGATAACTCATACAATTCAAAACAAAACTCTCATGATTTTAAGCATATCAATTTTAATCATAAATGAAAAAAATAGCATTGCTCTGGCACTTGACATTAATATCTGTATCACGTTATTTTACAGTGTTCGCGATTCAAGATTTTGAACTGTTTCATTAAAAACCTACCATTGTTATTCAATTAGTAATCATTGAACACTGTGATGAACACAGTTAATTTAAAGCGTTACGTTCATTTCGATTACAAATCTCTTTTTAACGATATGTTTAAATGTGTGTGTTGGTCCCAGTTTTCAAATACTATTTCATAAGAGTGAATAATCAGTTACGGATATATCAGAATTGCGTGTTCTTGTAAAATGCACCCATTCTAACTATACAGGTTTCAGTTAGATCCATTTTTGTGAGGCCAAATAAGCTTATTTCAGAAATATTTTATTTGCAATTAAGTTAATTTATAAGTAAATTGGTGGAAATTAATCACTTCTTTCACACTAGCCAAGTATAGGCCAGGTTTTGGATGAGTAGAGCCAGACTGAAAAATTCAATGCCATAGCCAGGTTTTGAAACACGGATCACCCGGTCTCCAGCCGGTTGCTCTTAACCATTGAGCTACTATGGCCTACGTGCTAGCATTACGTTAAATTCTCCAACTGAGTCATATGTTTTCCGGTAAACCACTGAACTTACGTGTAACTGTATTCATCATAGCAACTTGCCACTCGGTTCCATTCATGCAATTTATAGCTGCACAAGACTTGGGAATAGAGAAATGACTACTGGTTTGTTTATACTTTCCTTCCTACGTGTAATGATGTGTGCTGAAAAATTAAAACGACTGTAAAAAGGGTTAGTAAAGCAAAACAAGAGAATACCATCCCCTTTTACATTTCGAATGACTCCTGAAAGAGCGGAAGTTTCAATTACATTGCTTAGGCATTTGCCATTGCTAAAGCGCACAGCGACTGTACTACAACATGCAATGTTTGTCCCATTTCCTGAGAAGAAATAAATGCCTTTAGCTCAGAGTGGTAACATATATGTGGCTAAGGGAAGAAGCTCAAGAAGCACTTCGCCAACGCAACGGTGATCTGTGGCTACGGATTTCTTCGGAGTCAGACGTTGTTAAATTTCACCAGCAGCCTGCAAATCCGAAACCCTCGGAAACACTCACATACTTAAACAAGCATGTATACACATGCGGGCATAAAATAAGATTTAGTCCCGGCGTAAGAGAATATCTCAGGACCACGTTGAAAGCCTAGAATCCTGAAGGAAGACGAAGGATCGTCTCCGGGAAGACGCCTCGGCGTCAGGGGCGCGCCAAATCCTCTTTATCTCGGCACAAATCTGCCTTCGTCGTCACTTTCCTCGCCCCCTCTTCCCAAGCCGCTCCTGGCATGACAAGTTTTATCTCTCAGATGGCAGTGTTGTGTCCTCCCCTCTAGAGTCATAGCCATTACTCCAGTTCTCACGCTGAAGGCGTAATACCCCCCTCCCATCCAAGCTGTACATCTTCTCCCTTACCCGGGGCGGCTAAGGGCCCGGATTCTCGCGGATTCCTCCGCTCGGCGGGCGTGATAACGAAAAATTGACGAGGTGGGAGTTTGGACTTATTTCAAGTTTTATGACAAAGATGTGGTACGTCAAGACATCCACCGGTTTGACTCTGCCAAGCACTGAGCTCATTAGAGGTCGTCATTAATTAGACAGGCAGATAAAAAGTCACGACTACGGAAATGAAGAGGTTTACAACCTTCAAACTTTTATTCTTAACTGTTCTGTTTCTTTCTTTAGAGCAAAAGAGTGATTTGAAGAAATGATTACAGTTACAAGTTTTGCAAGGGCGAAACTAGATATTTTTAGAATGCCGTGTTTCTAATAAAATGAATGTTTTCACATTTGGTAGCCGCTAGTCAATTATCATTACATAAATGTTTTGTATTCATCCAGAAATTAGAGAACGTTTCCAGGCTGTGATTGTTTACAATTTTAAAACACCAGAAATGACTAAAAATCCTGAAGATCGCCTTAGAAGTGCACTTTTATGTGAATTCACATACACATCACAAAGCAGTTCTAAATTATATAAGCACAATAACCTAATAAATTAGTATAATCGTCAATAAAATATTTTGGCTAAAGTTTATAGACTGTGGCAGTTTTAATAGAAGATAGATTTTGGTCTAACTCATTTTATAAATATCAAAATATTGATGTTAAATATTTAACGCCGTTTAAGATTCTATTCTAATTTTTCTTTGGATAGGTGTTTCTATTAGTAATGTACTTTACTTCTTTCCTGATACATATAAGGTTATAAATTGAAAGTCGCACCGAGATAAAATGATAAACCACACAAATGTATACCTGTTATCTAAGATAGACTCACAAATCAGTGTATATATATTACATAGCTAATAATTATTAGCAAAATACAAGCAGTTTAAGAAATGCAATTTACACTTTAAGTTACTTTACCACACTGAAGAAGCAGTGATTCATCCATTGCTACTTATTTAAGTATAAGGTAAAAATTAGTTTTCCTTCCTCAATACATATTTATGCCTTAATTTCTTAAGGCATAGGTATAGTTGCATTTCGCGACTTAATTAATTCCTTAAGTCGCGCCTTAATTTAGTCTCGATCGGTCACGCGGTATCTAGTACACACCAGTTACTTTTTGACTACTTTTATTGATTTTTGTGAATGTATATCATTATTTTTAAAAGTTTTATTCCATTAAGTTTGATTTTCATATTTATTTCTATTAACATCAGTGGTAAATTATCAGAAGCAGCAGTGTAGTGTAGTGCGATCCATAAAGTACTGAACCAATTTAGTAGGCCTTAACTTTTGAACCAATAATAGGACACACGTGCTATTTTATGAGAATATAATACACAATTGGGAGATTACATTACACTATTTACATCTCAGAGGAAATGTTGGAAGTGTCCTTCACCAGAATCTATACATGTTTACACTCATCTCACCATATTCTCTGAAGTTTTACGGAGAGTATCCTCGCCAACGTTACTTATTTCGGTTGGAATGGATTCCATGAGATCATCAATTGTCCGTGGCCTATTCTTGTACACTCCATATTTTAGATACTCCAAAACAAAACACGGCGAAGTTAGTTCAGGAGATCACGGGGGCCACAGAACTTCCGAGATTATTCCATTATCAAAGAAACTGGTTACAATTTCCATGGTGTCATTAAATGTATGGCATGTTGCTCCATCTTGCTGGAAATAACCTTCTGTCAATTCAATATCATCCAGCTGCTCAACAAGTGTATTGAGGATACCCTATAAACGTCAGGATCTACAGTTGTATTAAAGAAAATTGTCAACAATTGTCAGTGTTGTCAATTTTCCCAGAGACACTGAAATCATTAAAAAAAATTCTACCTTCTGCGAGCTTGCAATAGGAAATTACGGCCTATTTAAATGGTTCAGGTTTATATGGGCCATACTGTATTATTAAAAGGGCAGCAGATGTCAAAATATTGTATTAAAGGTTAAAACAACTTATTAATTAAAAATAAAGCATATAAATAATTTTCACTCCATGAAAATACAAGCTAAACTTGCAAAGCACTCATAGAATATGATTTTACTGTGTTACAAATAAAAATACTTCTTGCACTTTCTATAGGCTTATGTGAACTTATTCTACATGTAATTCTGGGTTCACGATGCTTCCCCTCGTATTTCCAATCCTTCCTAACTAGAATAAGGTACCTGACATAAAAGGTTCATCTTCGGGTCACGTTCCTCTGTGTCAGAATATTCTTCTCTTCTCTCAGTTAAAAAATCATCTGCATCTGCATCAAGTCTTCTTTACTTGTTCATCTAGTTGGCTTAGATCAACATCGCCGCTCTGGGGTAAACCGACAGCTAATTCTAAGTCATTTGTGTTGCTTAGACCATATATCTTGTGCGTGGAAGGAATGGACAGGTTAGGTCTCATGGCCTCCAGGGGATGCAGATGCTAAAATTCGCAGCACGCGTAACCCTAATTATAATGGCTTTTCAGAAGACCAGTAATGCATTGTCAGCCAATATAGTAATAGAGCGGTGACGTTTACAAGTCAAAAACTTGAAAGCAGTGCGGGAAAAACAGACGACTGGCGCTTTCTGGATCCACCACGACCGACGGAGGGTCAAAGAACAATATGAACATATTCGAAAATATTTGATAACGAGTTCTCCACCATCGTTTGTCATCTAACTAAAATGCATACAAACAAGGGAGCAATGAGATTAAACTCCAAAATGCTTACAATTGACAAAAATTAATTCCACTTACTATGTTTTGGCGCAGAATGATGCAAAGATACTTACCAGGACAGACATGACATTAGAAAGCAACCTAAGGGTTGCCTACCATCCCGCTACTGACCATATGCACGTCAGACAAGGACCAAACAGCTTATCTCGGAAGATGTGATTTAACACCATGCATTCTCCAGCCGTAACGTAGGCTTTCGTAACCGACAAACTACCTACCATACCCTCTCAGGTACATAATAATGGTGGTGAGACACCATATATAGACATGGACTGAAACGTCCCCATCTATAAGAGTGGGCATGAACAAAGGCGCGTTCCATGACTTCAAACTGGAGTTCCATAAGTACAAGAAATTTAATCTGATTTCTTGATATGTAGGATATAATTTTTCCTAAAGTAGTAAAAGAAGAAAAGCTAGAACATTTAATTGCTATGTTCGCATTCCAGGATTGCGGCATTAAGACAGGAACAACACAAAAAATGAGTATATAAAATAATAAGAGAAACTCAGCGTGACTACAGCACTTTTACACCGGTGTGCGTGAAATATAAACACTCAAATTTAATTCGTTCAAGGTGACAGTCTCACGGTGACAACCTCCCCCGCAAAAGGTAGGCACAGCTCACTGGGAGGCTCGGAAATCGGAGACCGCGCCGTCAGTGAACAAAACCTTACACAGAAAGTATGTTTCCCAAAACACCTTTAAGTTGCCAGCTACTTTTTTAATAACTAAGAGGAGGTGGATGAAGTGAAATGACGTGAACCTTTGCAGCAGTTGGCTATTGGAGAACAACCCGAAAAAAATCTATGTCTTATGAAGCGGAAACCTCAGGTTTCCGATAGAGGAATGTAAGAAAAGGATGCTAAAGCCATATAAATTATTAATAAGCAATTTGGAATAAAATATATGTATGAAATACAGTCAAAAAGAAATAATGTAATAGGAATTACGTGCAAATGAAATAAATATAAGGAAAAAGATGCCTTAAGCTAGAATGGGCAGAGAATGCCGGATATGTAAACAATAGGACAATAGAAGCCCAAAATTCCAGCGCCACCACGGAGCCTCAGACAATAACATGGTTTAAGGAAAATATGTAGAGGCAGGATGCGGTACTTTTATGACGCCAAAGGGTCACAGAACTTTAGGGAGTGGACCCGTGACTGCTACTCAGTTGAAGGTGAATGGAAATGGCCAATAAGTTAAAATCGTAGAAATAAACTGCCCCAATAAAATTGTAGCGTAAACCATGTGATAGGCGTGGAACAGAGAGCGAATAGAAAAAGGGTGGAGATAGACAAACAAATCTAGGAGGAAGACGAGAGTAGGGTGAGGTGAGAAGCGTCACTCGGTGTTGAAGACACGTTAGTTTAATATCTGATGGCGAGGTAATAGTGGAGTTAGACTTCAAACGTGGTGGGATTAAATATTCTCAAACAGACAATGCAACGCAACGAGACGTAGAGTAAGTGAGAAAAGCCGAGCAAACAGACAAGTAAGACCTTAGTTAGTAAACAATCCACAGAAAATTGAAGCAGGACTTTTCATTGGCTGGTGATAACTGCTGGACCCTGAGAGAGTACTCATGCTCACCGACAGGTAATTCTTAACCATCCTGCCATACCACACCAAAAGGCCACACCAAGAGAAATTTCCCACACCACTTAGAAAAGTCGGCCAATGTAGTTGAACCCACGACCTCCCTAATGCGGGTCAAAGACGTTACTGCCTTCGCCAACTCGCTCGTCAGTTAAAAGCACTGGCACAAAAGACCTTACAGCCAGGTCATTCTGCTTTTCCCAGACTATTTATCAGATATATTCCAAAACCTGATAAAATACATGCAGTTATTTTTAAAGCCTATAAAAACAAGCCTTTATACGAGGCAGTCAACTGCGGCGTGATTTTGTTTAAGAATAGACTTAGTTCTTAAGAGGCTTCCCTTTTACTTGTGCCTTCTCGAGATTTTGCTTAACAAAAACCAAACAGAGAACAAAGAAAGAACATAAAACCGAATTACTCAGACCCTCTCTTTAAAACGAGCCGCTGAAGCGTAAGCAAATGGAGAGCAGTAGCGAGACAGCCATTAGGCCCAGTAATGTGCATGCGCATGTAAGTGAATGAAAGAATAATTGGACATCCTTTTCCTGAGCGAGGAAGGACAAAACGAAACGCGATAACGGACTAACACGTGCTCTTAATGCAGTTGTGTGAACTTTCGACGTTAAGTGGCTCACTGACAACTGTTTACAACCGCAGAAAAACTACTGCTGTTTGTTCTCATCGGACTTTCCTCTTTATACTGGGGATTTAAAAACAACGTTTTAAAGTGGTTCATATACCAATTCCAATACTTGGTTTGTGATCCGATCAAACGCTAACCCTGTATTTGGCACATAACTATCATGTGGCACATAGCAGAATGTTTTGTAATTTGCACATTGTGCGGTTAGTAGCTACCTATTTAGAAATCTCGTTACTTTGTCATGTTCTTCTCGGCAAGCAAGCCAGCTGAAAAGACGATTAGAAATCGACGTTTCGGGAGTGTGCATCTCTCCCATCATCAGGATATTTATTAAACGTTATAACTATAAAAGATTCATTGGATATAACACAAATATAAACAAAGAGAAAACACTATGAAAATTCGCATTACTGAACAAAAGACTGTTTTCAGTAAATTAAATGCCAGGTCAGGAGATGGAGAGTATAGAAAATTAATTGGGTCAAAGAAACGTAACTACTTAACTTGATTATCTAGCTGTATTGATATGTGCTTCTTAAGCATTGAGAATTAAGAATTAATTAAGGAGGCTTTGGCCATTTCCTCCGAGACGAGCACGCTTAGTCGTGATGCTGTATTTCAGATCAGCTCCTCTTGGAAACCGGCCTTAAAATGGAAATCCGTCGACATAAGTAGCACAGATCAATACAGCTTGATAATCCAGATATGTAGTTACGTTTCTTTGACCCAATTATTTTCTATACTCACACCATCTCCTGACTCCACATTGTGTGTGTGTGTGTGTGTGTGTGTGTGTGTGTGTGTGTGTGTGTGTGTGTGTGTGTGTGTGTTTTCTTTGTTCTTTTACACCATGCCTTTTAATTTTCTAATTATATGCGATATAAAGAATGTTTGTCCTGCGCCGTGGCGTAGCGGGCTAAGGTAGCATCCCTTAGTCCCTACCCACGGAAAGCGGCCCGGGTTCGATCCAACCCATGTGGTGGGGATTTTAGGTCACGGGTATGTGACCGGTGCCCACTCAGCATCGTGAGGAAAGTGAAGAGCTTACGCTAGGTAAGCGGCCCTGGTCACGGAAACCAACATTCCGGATGGGGGTTGCCGAGATGCTGACCACATGTCCTCCCCGTATCGGTTCGATGACCGTCCACCTCTACCGTGCGCAAGTGGGCGTGAGGCCGGCAGTCGGGTTGGTAGGCCTTGTCCCTCTAAGTTCTGTCGCACCGTGGGTTATTATTATAAAGAATATTTGGGCGTGTAGGGAAAATTTAACACCTTGCATCTTATTGTTTCAGCACGTATTTAAATGAACGATTATTCAATCAAGACTTAGAGGAACCTTTTCTGAGACAAAAGGTCAAAAAGTTGTTCTAATTTTTGTTTTTGAGACGTAATTTGCTTTCATCTCTCTCCGTCTGCCTGTCTTTTGTACAACATGCATACAAAGATTGAATATAGGTTGATTTTGAAGTTTTAAGGTTCAGTATCAGCGTTTAAGATATTAAGTGTTATGGAAAATATCTCAAAGCTGTAAATCATTACCTGAGGTCAAAATCAACTCCATCAGCACACTAAAATTTTGAGTGATATTTGTCTTTATGGGACTTCTATGGAAGTGCAATTTCTGTAAGAGTGAGTATGATATTAGATTTTGAATGCAATTTTTACGCGATACGTATCATTATTTAAAAAAATTGATATGTGTATTCAGCATGAAGTTTACCTTATCAGAACATAATATTTTTATTAATTTTTATGTATAGGCACCAGATTGAAAAATTATGCCTGCCTTTAAGATTAGTTCTGGTTAACTTTGACGTATGGCCTCATATTTTGTTTTACCTACTCTTTTATATTATGTTATAATTAATTGGGGTTGGTTTCGAATGCTTCAAAAGAGTGGGCAACATTAAACGTCAGATAATAAAGCAGGAACGAAGCTGAAATTGGAAATAAGAAGATCGTAGCCTTGAGGCGCACAGGTGAGATTAATTTTCAAATACAGTATTCTTTTAAGTAAGATTTATTGAAGTTTCTAGCAGTTCTTGGGCCTGGCCTAGTATGGCAAACCCTCTAAATTGTACTGAGTGATAGTTGTACTTGGAAAAACCTTTTGGAATATATGCCGAAAAGACGAAAAAATAATTTTGGACATTATGTGAGGGTTTCAAAAAAAGGGGTGTCAAAGGGGTACATGGAGGTTACTGAGAGCATAAACATTACTTGGTATTTAGGATAGGTCACCTATTAGCTTATTACACTTTTCATACTTATTACAAACATAACCTTAGACGTCATCATAGATTTGGCAAAGCATTAAAGGATTTCTTTTGAATCAATTCCATGAAAATTCAGTAGCCAGCAGAATCCTTTAGCTAATGTTCAAAATGAGCTTCTTTCTTTTATTTACCCTAATAATAATATCGCAGAGTAAGTCTTTGCATGCTAATTTATTCTCACAACACTGCAACGGCTGCGTCCTTTCTCAACATGCTATCTAACATTTCCTTTAGAGCAACAATAGTTAAATGCCCCCATTTCTAAAGTGAACCAACTCGCTAAACGTTAGCGGTCATTTTATCTTTTTTTTTTGTGCTTTCTTTCTTTTTCTTTTTACTGTTGTTCGGGAAGCGTGCTATTTCGAAAAAAATAGAACTAAAAAGTCTGACAGCGTATTCACACGGACAAGGAAAAGGAGGTACCTACTCTGTGATAAACTACATAAAAGCTGTGTTAGAAAGTGCCTTTCTCCTGAATGGCGAAACGGTTGTCATGCTCATTTTGTTGTTTTGGGCTTTGCTTTATGGGAAATAAATCCTTTGCGTTGCTACAAAAGCTTAATTATGGGAGCATTCACAAAGGGTGCATATAAGTTGTAAACCTGCTAGAACAGGACACAAAGTTCTAATATTTGATCCAAAGTTCTCATATTTTGTGTCATTTTCATACCAAACAGCTAATGAACCTGGATTTTTTTCATAAAGTTCTTTCACAAAGTCAAGAATGGACATTATTATTATTATTATTATTATTATTATTATTATTATTATTATTATTATTATTATTATTATTATTATTATTATTATTATTATTATTATTATTATTATTATTATTATTATTATTATTATTATTATTATTATTATTATTATTATTATTATTATTATTATTATTATTATTATTATTATTATTATTATTCCATTTTTCACGTTTGCAACCTGCTGTTCAAAGATGTATCTTTTTGTTGTTGTAATTTGTCCTCCAACATTAGGCCATATCGGAAAATGAATGCAATTTGTGAAATAATGCTCAAATGAGCCCAGGGTCCATGGAGCTTAGAGCTACCCGACATTCGTCTTGAAGGATAAGTGAAAACCCCGGAAAAAACCTTATTCAAGTAACTCACGCTGACCGAGATTCGAACTCGGGACCTCTTGAACGTGAGGCAGACACGCTACCATCTACACTACCGAGGCGAGCTTAAAGGCTTAGAGGTTCCTTTTTGATGCTTTATTTGAGTTTCCTGATTTAAAACTTTAAATTAATGGAAATTAAACTATATATTATACACGGTGTATGTAAATGAATATCGGGGATTTAACTCTTTATAATATTTATTACATTCAACTTACGGTGACAAATGATATATCAAATGAAAAAGAAACCTAAACATTTTACCAAGAAACTTATTAATGTTCAATGTGACTACTTTTTGTCACACGGCACACATGAAAGCTATAGTCGAGTTCTTCCCAAACGTTGATAAGTGTGTATTCAATAATTGTAGCAACAGCTGTTTTTTCCGGTTTCTTAATTCAGGGAGGTCAACTGGTGGCGGAGGCACGTGCACACGATCCTTGATGAAGCCCCAAAGGTAAAAATCGCATGTCGTTAGGTCAGGAGAACTTGGAGGCCATGCATAGCAATTCCCTTGCGGCCTATCCAGCGCTCGGGTAGAGTGACGTTCAACAAATCGCGTACTTTATTATGCCAGTGAGAGGGCGCACCATCTTGCTATTCTCTGGCTTCACAGTTCTCTGGCTCATTTTCTTCCAACTAAGGGAAGAGCCATTGCTCTAATGTATCAAGGTAAGAAGTACCGGTTACAGTAGGTTCATCTAAAAAGAAAGGCCCATGTACTTTTCGCCGGGATATGACACAAAAAGTTTTACTTTAGGGGGATATCGTTGCAATTATACCATCTCGTGAGAATTTTCTTAGCTCCAGATCCGCATATTATGAGTGTTAACATGTCCACCAAGGTGAAAGGTCGATTCATCACTGAAGACAACACGATCTATGAAATCGTCATCGTCATGAAACAATATGTCGTTTGCGAATTTGGAACGCAATACCTGGTATATCGGCTTTATAGCATGTAATAACTGTAAACGGTAAGGAAGTAGTCGTAAGCCTTTTCTTAAAACTTTCCAAAGAGTCGACACAGGAATTGTACTTCACGACTAGCCTCCGGACTGATTTCTTTGGGCTACGAGTGAACGAATCTCTCACTCGCTCAACAGTCTCTTCACTTATTCTTGGTCGTCCCATGCTCTTCCCTTTACAAAGACAGCCGATATCTTCAAAATGATACCATTTACGAATGTTATTATCAGTAGGAGGATCACAACCGAACTTAATGCGGAACGCACGTTGCACAGTAACTACAGATTCGGTCTTTGCAAACTGCAAAACACAAAACGCTGTTTACTAGTCGCCTTCTTTGCTACTACTGCTGTCTAGCGGATTGCGGCAGTAATATTGCATGCATATGCGCACTAGTGAGTTGCTTTTTCATTTGACATATCATTTATGACTGTAAGCTAAATGCATATTCATTTATATACACTCTGTATATAGAATTCTATACAAGAACAGTGATTCCCCGTGCGCTACACTTCTGTTAGTGACTTCTAATATTTTATGTAAGTTATGTTTTCTTATTGCGTATATCTCTTTGAAGTACGTTTATATAATGTTATACATCATTTCACAGAAGTGCATCTATGGTTATTTATAGTCAATAATTTAAATCCCAATTGAGTATAAAATAATCGGTTCTTCAGGCTATAGGAATTTAAATATTCCCACATATCTATTTTTGGGAGCGAAACGAAACACAGGACTATTTCTAAATAGTGGATGTGTTTCTTTGTCTATGAGGTTCAAACTCCACCTTTTAGTTGTCTTGCCTACATAAATGCTAACGCCACTTTCTGAAATCTACTCCGAAAGGAGACTAGCATGGGTTTCCAATCAACACATGGAAATTGCTAGAACCAGACAAGGGTGGGGTTGAGGTGCTTTAGTATTCCATTACAAACATAAACAATTGCTTCTTACATTCACATGTTTCCGTGGAGCTAAGTTTGCCTCCTTCAATTCCAGGCTTTAACTACTGCCGTTCTTATTCATATCAAGAAATTCAAAATTTGCTCTAAATTGTGTTTGAATGTACCTGAATCCAAAATGAAATTAACCAAAACTTTCTAGATTAGAATAATAGGTACCTTTTCACACTAGATACTGAATAGCTTAAAGATAAAGGAATATTGTTTTGTAGTACCTATGGCACAACATGGCATAGACCAGCCGCGTGCCCTCCGTTTGCCATCTGAAATGTTCTGGAACTATATGGACTTTCCCAACGGCTATATAAGCGAGCGCTTTCACAAATTGAACTTGTGGGCGTATGAGACAGAGAGAGAGAGACTTACCTCATCCCGTACTAAACTTTTCTTGTAACATTTTTTGATAAGCTAGACATTCTTGAAAATAGCTCTAACAATTTTATTAGCTATTTCGACATATGTACTTCAATGATATTTGATTACAATGAAAATTTATTTTAAATATATCACATGGCAATTACACCTTGTCTGTCAATATTGTTTATATACATGCTTTTGTGTTGAATCAATAACACTACACAATTATTTGCTCATCTATTTGGTGAAGAACCTTATGTATATGTTATGCTTATGATCTTTCTTGAAGATTTTGTAAATAACCACTGAAGTCCTTTTAATTTTGAATTAGTTTTGAATAACTTTTAGATCGCAAGATACATATTTAAAATATCTTATCTCTGAAACAGACAAATTTGTGTAAAATTATAGAAATCAACACTTTTAGTACCGAGTACCCTTAAAGTTTAGTGCGCTGTAAAATATCTTGGATATAATTTCATAAAGAAAGATCATGGAAACGATAAACAGTTGACAATAAGTAACTTCCATTTTATAAAACCAATGTGTAATAGGAGATGCAAACGTGCAATTTCTTTAGACGAAGAGAGCGATTTAATTGTAGGAAGAGACTGTTATAAGGAATGACTCTGTGGTCCTTTGGTTAGCATGTAATCTCCCATATATATGGGTTCTGTGTTGAATTCTTACCATCCTTCCTAAAGCTGGAAGTAGAACTGGCGGTATAAGCGGATGTATTTCATGTTTTTAAAGGAAACCTAACATAAACAAACCCAAGTTACACAAGTAGTTATGATTGGGATTGGGATTTCATTACTGAGGGGATTCGGTATGTAGGCCACCATGCTGGGCTAATTGTTCCCCCCAGTGGGGGCACCCCTGGGAGGAAGGATGAGGCAAAGGAGAAAGAGGGCAGCCTACCCAAGAAGCACAGAGGGCAGGGTCCCTGCACTTTACTTGGGTAGAGACTTCTCCGACAGACCAAGACAACGAACTCGTTCCCCCACAGCGGGATGGAAGGAGCCCAGCATCCGAGCCCTAATGGTACCAAGTCAGGCGATTCGAGCCCCAAAGATCCCTGGCTGGCGGTCCCGAAATGGTCCAAATAGAGGAGCGGAGACCGACAACTGACCTACCTACCGGAGGAGGAAGTAGTTTTCATCAGATCATATCATCCCGCCATGCACTGCCGAGACAACCACCGACACGTCTACCCTGAAAGAGACCATCACATAAGAGATGATATGAAATGAGAATGGAGATAAAAATGGAGGTACAAGAAATTCGGTGGACGTAATTAACCTACCCAGCATTCGCCTAGCAACCCGGGAAAAGCCGTCAATAGCCCATGGGTCAGGTAGGTCGGCCATGGGGTTCTAACCCGGGCCTCCCGAATGGCGGCCACAGACGAAACCGCCTGAGCCATCCCGCTCGGTAAGTTACACAAGTATTACATCTGTAAATATAATTACGGATGTACAATTGTTCCGAAAGAAAGGCCGTCGTTAGTTATTAGAGGCGGCATGTAAATGACCTGGGTGAGGTCAAAGTACCTATATACAACAATGAACTCGGCCATAAAGAATTACATTAGCTCAAGTGTGGGTAACTGGGGTTCAGGGCTTTCAGAAGTGAGAACTGCATTAAAATATGTGGGTACAGACGTTCTGAAAATTAGGAACAACAAAAGGTGTTGTTAGAATTTAACAATTCACAAAGAAAAATTTAGTATTTCAGAACATATGAAGTAGGATCTTAGGTGGCGTAGTCAGAGGTAACGGGACCTGTAGTGAAAGAGGGTGTATTTCTAAGACTCCGGGCTTTTCTCACGGGTCTTTCTATTTCACAGTCTTATGCAGGTGTTTTAATGTAATTGATTACAGGCTGTCCTAAAGAGCGCGGACTGGTTAGCACATACACCGATGATCGCAAGAATATTCCCAGCTTTGCATTTCACTGACTCATAGGAACTTATGCTTCACATGGTTATTACCACAGTAGTGTTACATCTGATGATGGATAATGCCTCCCACGAAGGCGTTGCTTCAAGTTAGGGAACAGAAAAAAGCAACATGGGGCTAAATCCGGTCTATAGAGAGGATGAGGGATGCACTTCACGTTGATTTTTGTAAGATATTCAGCAACAGCATTGGCAATATGCGGCCGTTCATTATTAAGGTGCAGCATCCAGCCTGCTTCAGAAAAATGTGGTCTTTTGCGTCTCATATGGACTTGCACTGTTTTCAGCACATCATTGTAGTATTATTCAGTTATTAATGTGTGTGCAGATACAACATGCTAATAAACCATTCCATGAATATCAAAGAATGAGATAACCATAACTTTCCCAGCAGAAGGAATTACTTTTGCTATTTTGAGGGTTGGTGGTAAAGGAGATTTCCACACTGAGCTTTGTTGTTTCTTCTCAGGATCAAAGTGATGTTTCAAAGTTTCATCAGCAGTGATTACGTTTGAAAGAAACTCCGGATCTTCCTGTAACATCAACTTTAACTGCAGGCACACCTGCATGCAAGTGTCCTTTTGTTCGGAAATCTACAGAGTTATAAACCATCGCGCACAAACACGCCTCATGTGTATGTTTCTGTCACCAACGTGTGGGTGGCACCCAATGAGATGTTCAGTATTAAGGTAATTCGTCGATCGTCTCTCACAATGGCAGCAGCAGCAGCAGTGTTGATTTTTCTTCCTTAAGAGCAATAACTGGAGCACCGGTTCCACCTTCCTTTGAAATTGATTGTCTCCCCTCTTTAAACCACCTTCGAGCTTAGCTCTAGGAAAGAACAGACTCTCCATAGGCCTTCTGTAACATTTTATAGGCCTCAACTGAAGATTTGTTGAAACGAAAACAGAATTTAAAAGCTGCATATTGTGCCTCGCATGTTACCTCCATTGCAGCAGTAGGCGATACTGAACATATCTGAACTTGACTGGTTCTCACAGGCGGGAACCAGGAGTACCAACAATGAAACTACTACGGCGTGTTTGTTTTACATTAAGCTATCTGAATATAATACGATTGAAGTTTAGTGCAAAAAATGATGACCGTAGGAAATTATGATCGTTCTTTATTGAACAGCCTTCATATAATAATAAGTAGCAAATCCATCCCTAAAGGGCAAAGGCCTTCTGCTAGTACAAGGGGTTGCTGCTATGAGCTCATTAGGGTAGCAACTTCAAAGAACCTGATACCTAGCTGTCGATACCTCCTTATCTACTGTGATGACTGTTCATGTTCTATATTCTGTACACCGTGTACTTACATCTACGTTAGACTGTATTATATTCTATGTTCTATAACCCAGTATGCTCCACTGAACTAATGGTGATGTATATGTGATATTTCTATAATTTCAACTGTCATAAATTGTGTGATGCAGCTTAAGTTCCCTCTTGCACAACTTGATTTTTGCAGTTTACATTGATGCTACTACTCCTTGACTGACTTAGCACTGACATTAAAACTAACGTAGACACTTCTGTTGCAAATTAGGTGTTGCATTTGTGGGTGGCTGCTCTTTCCAGTTTTCTACACGTTTTTCTGTCCTTAGCTTGTCTCATCCACAGTGTTCCTGCTGTCCTTCTACAGTTTGCCTTGCTACCGTGTCTTCGGCTTCCCTATTTATCTTGGATCTAATCTCGGATCCCATATTGTTCTTTGGCTCCATCGGCCGTGGTCCATTCTGGTGACGCGCTCTTCTCCCTCCATTCCAGCTCTTCCACATGCGTCAGTCATACCTGTCTTCTTTCTTATAGTCTGGTTTGATATCCTGTCTCGTATTTTTATGTGCACTATTTTCCTGTTTATATTTCGCTGGCAAATCTGAGGCATTGTTTTGTTTTGTGTTAGAGACCAGGTGTGGCAGCCGTTTAATAATGCCGGCAGCACGGAGGTTTCTATTACCCCATTTTTAAGTTAATTTAAGGAACCTGACTTCTAAGATAAATTTGAGGCTCCAAAATTTTTTCTACCCCAGGTTGATTGTGCTTTTCTATCTCCAATGTGGAATTGTTTAGAAAAGATACTGTTTGCCCCAGGTACATACAGTTCTCCCATTGACACTTGTTTATTCTCAACGGTATTCTTCATCAGCTTGCTTTTCCTTCGGTTCATGTTTAGTCCTACTTCAATGCTTACCCTGCTTAGCTCTGTTGGCATTGGTTGCAGTTCCTTCGTGGATTAACAATGTGCAATTGGTCCATTAAACTTATTAACCAACGCATGGTGTACAGTTAGATAAAAACCCCATAGGTCACCACTGTAGCAGTAAGCAGAAGATTCATTACGGCCGGAGAAATTGGAGATGGCATCAAAGGGTTTCGCCCGCAGAGAGGGTTTTCAGTTAAGGTTACTCAGTCATACACAACAGTTCCCTGGTTTCGGCCGATGGGGATGGAAGCAGTTCTACGTCCTACTTCTGTATAAATTCTGACAGAATAGGTTACATGAACATTGTTATTAGTATTATTCTTTATCCCATTTTAACTTTTTCAAAGTGAGGGTCTTGAATATCTGAACTCCAGGTTTATTATGAAATTGCTTGATAAAAAGCGACGCAAACAGCTCTTCTTTCAAACTTCATCATCGTTTTACTTTAACTCAAACGGTGGAAAATAACCTGTTTTCTTTAAAGCGGTTCATATAAAAGGTCGCTACGTCAGGCACCCGGAGTGATTTCTTGCTGCCTGGCTACCCTTTACAATGAAAACAAAGGCAAATGAGATTTACCGCTTGCACGCGCACTGGGCCTTGCTTTTACAAGCAGCTAGCAAAAGCAAAAGGGATCCAAAGTTAATAATACATGGCAAATTGTAGTAACCCCCGGTGAAAATGCTCCCGCGTCATAATTATTCCCATAAAAGTTAACTTCACTCCCGTGCAGCCAACTCATTATGGCTGCTTGTTTTGGTGGAGAACATATAAAGGTGATGAACTACTTCCACGTCAGGGTACTTCGATTCCGTATACTTTAAATAGTAAGTCAGGGAAATATTTTAAAGGAAGCTATAGGTTGATATAGGTATTTTGCAAACAACTGTTAATAGTACATGCCTAAGTGCGATAATGTATTTGAGAATATCAATCAGTCGCATATATGCTGTTCATTTGTCAAATCACGTCACTTTTTACATGCACATAAAGCCTAACATATGCACAAATGTTACTTTGTAATACCTTCTTTAACCTTTTATAAGGTTCGTGCTGAAGTATCAAATTATATAATTAGATTTCCTAAGTTTTATGATAACTACATACATTTTACTATCAATAAACTTGATTGATTAATCTTACTTGTAAAACATATTTTGTGAGGTTTGCGAGATTTATCAAATTATGATATTCATGAAAATTCTCTTCTTATACGTAAATCAAATAATAAAATCACCAAATATGATATTGTTGAAGTCTTTGCAATGAAAATCGAAATCAGATAGAATTAGATCAAAGAAAGTAATGTCTGGACCAGGCCTTTGGTTTTGGTAACGAAAAAGGCTTTTAAAATGTCGCCTAAATGACCCTAAGATATGTAAAATATATTTAGGACAGCAACATAGATGTGGTCTAAAATTAGGATTCATTCAATTAATATTTTATAGCTTATGAATTTATATTAACAGTTATCCAAGCAAAAGATGAGGTTCCAGATTAATCATGAGTTGATTCAGAAAGGTGATTCTCAGCTTATGCAAAATACATTAGAATTAAGAGGACGTTATCACGGCTTTATGCACTTAACGCAATAACATGGTAATATCTGGTTTGGGACATAAGTTCTTAATGATACCTGCTACCCTGACAACAGCCAGCCCCTATAATTACAAGCAACTCAAGAATACAAGTAAGGGATAAATAAAGTTACCTTAAATCTCAATTATTTAAAC
Organism: Mantis religiosa; assembly: GCA_030765055.1. Taxonomy (NCBI): domain Eukaryota; kingdom Metazoa; phylum Arthropoda; class Insecta; order Mantodea; family Mantidae; genus Mantis; species Mantis religiosa. Next base: position 67,778,739 of record CM060957.1, on the reverse strand, counting down.
GACTTTTCCCGAAGTGAAATATTGATAGTATAATGTAAAATAGTTAAAGATTATTTAAACCCAAAAGAGTAAAGATAAATCAAAAATTAAAATAAATTAAAAAATAAAATTTAAGGCCAAAATATTGAGTTAAAATAAAGAAACAATTTACCTAAAACGGGAAATAGGATAACAGCACCAAAGTGATCTAATAAGTATTGGGTATTTTAATGATAGATAATGGGACCCCTTGCATGGCAGGCAGGTGCTCTACCAACTGAGCCTCGGGGCAGCCAATGGAATATTTATGTATGATTACACGAGGAACTACAGAACATCGTCTAAGAATTTAAAAATATATTTACTAGAAAATAAATTGCCAATGAATTTTTATCTGAAATGTTTGGTGCCCAGAAAACATTTGGCATAATTTTAAATGCGTTAATCTTTACTTTAAATAATTACACAAAAGTAAATTAAGGTACTCTGCAGATGTTCCTAAATATGAGGAACTTTAATAAAAATAATTATTAGGATTTTGGGGAGAAAAAAAACATTCCACGTAGAAGATAAAGGTATGGATGTTTGTTGAAAATCTCATTGTGCTCTTTAGAAAATGGTAAAACTAAATTCCAACTGTTATTTTTGTTCCACCTTCCATTTTAATCACACTTTGCACACATACATCGTTTTCTGATCAGTTAAATTTTTTTACAATTCGGAGAACTACGAAACTCTGCATTTTAAACGAGGCGTTTCGTGAACTGCAATATTTTATATTTCCGGTAACAAAAGTTAAAGGCCTAGAAGTTAAAAGTTTCTTTCTATGTATTTTAGATAAGTGCTACTTGATAAACTAACAGTAAGAAGAAGAAGTAATGGGCCACATGTAAAATATAATAGAATACAATAGAATGATACATTTACTAAGAAATTCGTTATTTTATTTTACCCCTCTTGAACGGAGAATTTACTCCTTCAAGGCTTACTGGTGCGTGTCGGGGCCAGACGCCTGTTGAAGAGCAGAGGAATTCAGGATCCGAGAGAATATCCAAGGCAACGGAACCATTCTGTTATTGGGTGTATGCGTGAAGAGGTGATGACATAGACTGTGGGTGCATTGGATGGAGAGCATGATGATTATAAATTAGCTGGCGAATTGAATGGCGGGTTTAACCGAAGAACACGAAGGAAACACATCTAGACGGCGATGCATCCACCATAATTCTCACATGTGGTCTCCTGGTTTCAAACCCAGGCCATCTTGGTGAAAGATGGATGGTCTGACCACCTCGCCATAACGACCATATTTATCATTTATCCCAAAAAATTAAAATTCCGTTGTTTAAAAATATCGTTCAAATTCTGGTATTTACAGTTAGAAAACTGTCCTGAATTTAACTTACCGTTATTCAAACTTTTAGTTTGTGAACAATAAGTTTTGATATTATTATATAACGCAGGTTTTCAACTGATTTTCACTTAAGAGATATTCCTGTTAGAATAAGATTGTGGCTATACTATAGCTCTGTTATTCAAACAAACTTCGAGAGCCATGATTCCATTGTCGCTATTTTCATACATGAAGTAATCCACCGAACTTCATTTTCTTGTTCAACTGTGCAATAAATAACCACTCTATGGGCCCATTGCGCAGGAAAGCTACAAGGGCTAACCTCATTTTATATCGACGTTCCTCTAATGAATGGCGCTGTTGATTTTATAGTATACTGCTTTCAAGGATCGATGACTAATGGGAATATTCACGGGGAACTGCCGTTGCAGATTGACAATCGACCCATGAGTAACACCGAGATGATTGGCTCTAATATACGGCAACTGACGTAGATAATGTAAGCCTCGCGGGATAACCCTCCACCGTTTAGGAGACATTCTGCCTCACCAATTTCGCTTTGAATAAGACATACTAGAACGGTTTAGAATTGAATAAAGATTTTATTGAGTACCGTAGAATATGCTAATATATTTTTAGGATGAAAATTTTAGTCGGATACTTCTGAAAACCTATTGCCAAGGAGTACTCACTGATAGCGCCCGATATTTGTTTCTCTTACCCAAATGATAGAATAGCTAAACGCCCGCTAGATGACGCTATAGAGAGGAAGGTGCTTGGTGTTCATTATTCCTCAACAATTTCTTTAATACTGTAACGGGACCGCTGGAACACCCTGTGACCACCTGGGAACGGAAGGCAGGGGGAGGACCGCGTTAGCCACACCTTCCCCTCGTTTGTCTTGTAGTGGTGACAGGCAGTGGTTGGGAGGAAAAACATCAGTGGGCCGTCTGTTTCTGCCCACCTGGTTCCAGAAATTACGGAGTCTGGAACATTCTCCTGGTCACTAGAAACCGGCGATATTCCTATAAAGAGGGTTCCAGACAGACAGAGTCTAGTTGGTCAATCAGTTGGTTAGTGAGTGTGAGCGAGAAGACAGTCGCAGTTCTTGGTGTAAGAGTTAGTCAGTGACGTGTTAATGAACGAAAGGATTGTGCAACGGAAGACTGTACGAACTGTGTATGAGTATCGGAGTTTATGTAATCGCGAGTACAAGTGAAGTTGTAACGGACGAACGGGTAAATTGTAATTGTGTGCAGCAAGTAATTCTGTGTAATTGGCAAGTGTTAAACTGTAAGTCGGTGGAAATAAAGAACATTGTTGAGTGGTGTAATTGGACTTTTTATTCCACGAACCCACAAAGTCACAATACTGTAACGCAGCCACTACAGCCCGCGCTTCTGGACTTTGGTGGAGAAGTTGCTATAAATAGTGTAACTAGCGCTCTCACTTAGCATATATAAGAGAAGTACCATCATTAAACAAGCAGAATCATTGAACATTTTATTTCTACCCGCCTCCTGAACATTCTGGAACGCTTAGCTCCAACCTCCAGCGGTTATAACCGACCTGTCTCGCGGTTTAGACAGTTGGGAAGTAAGTGATTTTGGTGAGTACTTTTCTAAATCCAAAAGAAATTGTTCATTCTCAAGTGGATTTATGGCGTACCGTCAAATGGGGCGACTTTGTGCCTGGAGGGTGCCTTTGTGCCATCCATGCGCTTAATAAGGAAGCAGTGACGAATGGTATTTGATAGTAGTAATACCGGTAACATTTATGTGTTTAGTGTTTAACGCCGGCTTTTACTACATATGGCACCGCAGGCGATGACACGGATGGTACATGAGATGAAGATGGAGCACTGGTGGAATGAGATGGTGGGGGAAACCGGAGGTCCCGGAGAAAACTCGCCCCAGCGCCGTGTTGTCCACCACAAATCTCACTTTGCGGTCGCCTGGGATCGAACCTGGGCCGCCTTGGTGAGAGCCACGGCGTGGCCCTCGTAACACTTGCGTAAGTGTTGGCACCACCTGGTGACTGTATTATAAACTGCTGACTCTTCTAAAGTTGGGTGCATTGTGACGATTTGTGGAAACGTGTCTTCACATGTTTTTCGTGAAGTCTGCATAATTTTAGTTGGATCCAGGTGAAGAATTTTATGTTTCAAATTAAAGGTAGGTTTGTTTACTTAGACTATTATTTGGCTATTGATTACGAAATTATAAGCTTTCTGGCAGATGTGGCATTCCTTTGAATGAGGTGGAAACTTAATACTAGGAAAATAGCGGGTGCCTTTGTGCCACCACAAATCATTGCATTTCACTCTCATGCAAGCACATAGTGTCTTACTTTGTATTATTAATTTTGTAGTTATGTTCGTTTTAATTGAATATAGTTTTAGTATTTTTTACATTCATTTATGTGCAGAAGATCTACTCCTATTAGTCCTGGAGCCGTAGGACCAAAGACCCGGGCCTCCTTCTACCCGTGAGCGATGGAAAACTCCGAGGGTCCCTCCATGGGGCAATACTTTGAGTCTAAAGCCCCCCCCCCCTCCAATCGACTACAATTTCAAGACGGGTGGAAGTGGATACGCCACTTACGCGCGTCAACTACGCAGGGAAGACTACCGTAAACCTAGGTGGGTCCGCCTAGTGATCTAGCACACCTTCTACTAGGTCTGCACGCTAGTTCCCGGGACTTATTAGGCAATCCTGTAACCCCCTCCGGGCGGCCGTAGGCTGGCCGGAGTTACCCAATGCCCCGAGGGTGTCGGGAACACACTGCCCCAACGAGTCCAACCCAATCCGAACAACTCCCCGACGGGAGGGGCACGGCAGTTCAGCCCGAGGTTCCTCTAGTAGCGTCAGAGGTATCACGAGTGCTAGGGGTCCGCAGCGCCCGCACCACGGTAGGTGAAGGGGACGGATCCCCTCCCCTACGAGGAGTATTTTACTACAGACTGCCTTACTTTCATTACATATACCGATAATAAATTGTCATAAATTAAATTCCAAGAAGACACCGAAGGGAGCCAGAAAACCGGCCATACTGTAATTACAGCGAATCTACATAAGAAACGCGCTAAAATAAATTAGATCAAAGACTCTGTCAATACGCTCTGCTGCAAAAAGGTATAATATTCATAGCTACACATTGATGTCAAAACTTCGGAATAAGCAATCCACCCAAGCAGGTGGACCAAAGATGTTTTCTGGACCATCAACATCAAAGTCTAAAAAAAAAAAAAAACAAAAAAAAAACAAAAAAAAAAAAAAAAAACAAGAAGGCCAGAATTGGAGATCTTAACAACAGCAGTTGATGATGAATTCACCACACATTATCAGGAGAATTCCAACTGTCAATTTTCCTTTGACGACAGTGAAGATCCTCCATCTCTGGTAAATCAGAAAGCAACATCAGCACTAAATCCGAGAAACCTGCTGGTAGATGATTTCGTCATTTTACAGTATGAGGGGGAGTTCTTTCCAGGAAGGGTTATAGCAATGGATGAACAGGATGCGAGAGTTAGTGTCATGCAGAAGTTGCCGTCTGTAGACGAGGCCTAACGAAATAGACTATGAATATAAATATTTAGTCAAGAAAATTTATTCACCTGTAAAAGTGTCCAAGCGTGAATTGTATGACGTTTCTGAAATGCAAAATAGTTTGGGGAAAATGTTTAAAATTTTTGCAGTTTAAAAGTTTTTGCAACAATAAAGAGCAATAATTTGACATGAAAATGTTATTTTCTATTTTTACTGCAGCAAATACTCCCATTCCATGGAGTAAAATTAGGCCAAACACTTTGAATAGCAATTTACAGGTGGCACAAAGTCACCCCACCTAATGGGGTTACATTGGGCCATGTTTGAATAGCATTTTTGGGTATCAGTTGACATCAAGGAATAACTTGATTGCAGTACAATGTTGATGTTTTTGCTATCTTATAAATGGTAAGCGTTTCTTTATTGACGTTAAATTCGACGCAGAGATTTCTAAGAAATGCAAAAAAGTGGCACAAAGTCACTCCAGATGACGGTACTGAATATGTTACTGAATTAGCTGCATTTTAATTATTTAAAAAAGGAGAGAGTTGAGAAGTCTGTAAGAACGTTATGAAGAAAGTGAAACAGTGAAATCTAGTGAGGCGAGAGAAAATTTTGACAAAGTCACAATATGCAGGTATGTATTTACGAATTGAAATGTTACATAACGTTTACGAAAATATGTCTACGTAAGTAGATATTTAGATATAATATTGATATAAAATAATAAAAATGAAGCAATTTTAGCTAACCTCCTCTTGAATAAAACTCTAATGAACACCATGTAATAAATCTCAATTTTATATATGAAAATTCACCCTTCTACTAAAGCCCTGCAAATGAGATTTAATCGTTTATATTTTCATTTAACATAATGACACGTAAACAAGGTCTTGTCATACAGAAGTGTCACCCCCTCTGAAGCTCTCACTGTAAAAATTATAGCAAATTATAGAGCTATTTTCGAAATTTAAATATTAAAGTTACTAACCGTGGACTCTTTAGTGTGAATTGTATACATGATTACAAATACTGCAGAGGTAGCAAACAATAATGTTTAACTAAACTTAATGTTTCGTTTAGGTATAAACACATTAGTACTCAACTCCTAAAACACTAACTCCGTAACAGCCGTAAGGTAAGGCGGAAATTTACGATGTGACGTGAGCTATCAGTTGCTTTGATTGTGAACTTATCAGTGCTGCCAAGTTTCTCGACTGGACATGTACAATTCTGAAGTTTGTGTTTGTTAACAAATTTTAAGATATATTAATAAAATAAACAGATGAATATTTTAACGAAGCGACTATTCTGTGTTTTGAAATGGGACATTTGTCATTGAACACTACTAGGTGAGCAACCAATCGGAGTACTCCGGAGTTGTGTAATGCATTCCCATATGTGGGTAGGACGAGCGCCAAACTAATCAATATCTTTGCCAAAACTTATCCATCTGGAATTACAATTAACATAATTGTAAAAGCTCCATATTTTCAGGTCAAATAATTTTCCTAATACAAATAACTGAAGTAGATACCACCATGTTGTAACAGTGCATTGCGACGTAAGCACTGTAATGATAATCATTATTGGTTTGCATGTATGTGTGAACGTATATTTGAAATTACTCAGAGCTGTAACGTAAACATTTGACATGACGTGATAAAAGATATATGTACCTTGAATAAGCCAAGGTGTTGGTTAAAGTCGACGAGAGGATACAATATACTTCCTGCTGGACTGGCAGAATGTGTCTGGTCACGTTATATCTTTCTTATGAATGGTGCGTAATATTTATTTACTCTAGAGAGTTCCAAGCAGTATTATTCAGTTACTCTTCCATGAAAAAGTGTATCAGCTGGACCAGTGACATACGAACCACCTTCCCCCTTACTACTCCCAGAACAATCCAATTAAGTTAATGTGGGCTCAAATTATGTTGCAAATAGAAATAATACTTTTAAACTGACTGACGTTGAACGACTTACTCACAAAGAAATTAACAAGGAACATAACAAGACTGGGAAAACTTCGTGAGATATCATATAAACTAAAAGATGACTTATAGAAATAAATAGCACATACTGAAATTTTGGAACCTATGATCATAAATTTGCAGTACTCAGGTGATGAAGACAATGACAATGACGAATTACCTCTTAGCATAAGTAACATTCACAGCTATACGGCTGCACCTCTGGTATTTTCCTTGGATTAGAAAAATAAGTAATGCATAAATTATAATTAAATTTAAACTAATTATTTGAACCATCTGGGCGATATACGAATATCTACGTTGCAACTGTGACTTCAACAAACTGAATTTGAAAATTCAGTTTCCATTAGTGCCAGGTACACTCGCAAGTGTGGGAGAGAGAGAGAGAGAGAGAGAGAGAGAGAGAGAGAGAGAGAGAGAGAGAGAGAGAGAGAGAGAGAGAGAGAGAGAGAGAGAGAGAGAGAGAGAGAGAGAAATATTAAGAGTGGGGATAACGAGGTGGCAAAGCTGACGGCTCTAACGCATCTGATTAGCTACAGGCGAGAACTCCACCCATTTGATATACATAATAATATGTTAGCGAATATAAATAACGTTGTATGCAATATGAAATATCGTTTCAATTGCTGAAAATTCCGTAATTAGCCCACATTTTAAATGAGCAAACCTTACAGTAGCAGAAAAAGTATATCTATTAAAATCCTATCCCAATAATAAGTAATATTGCTCACAGATGCACTTTTTATGAGAAGATTATGGTACTGTTGGCCTTTTGCCTTTGGAAGAATTCACGGGTTAATTTGCTATCGGGCAATTAATATTTCTCTGTGCAATTCATGTTGTGATTAACACACATTTACAGACAGCTAAAGAGAGAGAGAGAGAGAGAGAGAGAGAGAGAGAGAGAGAGAGAGAGAGAGAGAGAGAGAGAGAGAGAGAGAGAGAGAGAGAGAGAGAGAGAGAGAGACAGACAGACAGACAGACAGACAGAGACAGAGAGATAGAGAGATAGAGATAGAGATAGAGATAGATAGATAGAGAGAGAGATAGAAAGGTGAGAGAGACTTGATCTAAAACATATATTCTTAATGGAATTCCGGATTTTTGTTAGAATATGTTGGTTAGAATGATATGTTGCAGACAAAGTAAGCGGTAAGTAAACTTTCAGGAGGAAAAATGTGTACTTACGGTAGGTTTTATTTACAAACAGGCAGTTACAATTAAATCAACTATTATGTTACTTTAAAATTTCTCTTTTCATAGATGTAGTTAGTATTTTATGTTATGTCAGCAAGCCCTGCTTCATTTTCGTTTTAACTGTTCTATTTAATATACTGTTAAAATATTTGACAGTTGCTCTGGAACAGGAATGTAGCTTCACCGGTAACGGCAGCTAATGTAGCTAATTACAATTACAAAACGAATTAGCGCCAAACACGGCGCCGATTTATAAGTATTAGCTCTAATTGTGAACTGAAAATGGCACATAGATATAAAATAAATTATGTAAACGCGTCGTCTGCAGTAAAATGATAATGGAATGTAATTTTCACACTTGTTTTATATTACAAGTGAAGCCATCCTCATTTCACTTATTCTGTAAAAGCCTTGTAAAGGAATCAAATGAACGGAAGTACAGTAGATTGCAGGTTATATAGAGCACAGACATTCATTCAGTTCTTAGCGAGCGGGATGGCTCAGGTGGTTTCATTTGTTGATCACATTCGGGAGACGCGGGTTCGAATCCTGTGGCCGAACTACCTATCCCATGGGCTTTATCTGGGGTATTCCCGGGTCGTTAGGCGAATGCTGGGTAGGTTAATTACATTCCCTGAATTTCCTGTCCCTCCATTTCATCTCCATCATCATGGCATATCATCTCTCATCTGGTGATATCTTTCAGGGTAAAAGTGTCGGCGGGTGTCTCGGCGGTGCATGGCAGAATATGCTCTGAGGAAATCCACTTCCTCCTCCGGAAGGTCGGTTACTGGCCTCAGATCGTCTGCTGGGACAATTTCGGGACCACCAGCCAGGGACCTTTGGGGCTCGGATCGTCTGCCTAGGACCATTAGGGTGGCCACGCCGTGACTCAGTGGTTAGACCACTTGGCTCTCACCAAGGCGGCCCGGGTTCAATCCCAGGCAACCGTAAAGTGAGATTTGTGGTGGACAACACCGCGTGGGGGCGGGTAATCTCCGGGACACCCGGTTTCCCCCGCCATCTCATTCCACCGATGCTCCATCTTCATCTCATGCATCATCAGTGTCACCGCCTGCGGTGCCGTATGTAGTAAAAGCGGGAGTTAAACACTACACATTTCACATTTCACCATTACGGCTCAGCTGCTGGGCTTTTTTTGTGTAATTTACTTCCTCCAACGTAAAGTCATATCGGACGGTGAATTAATTGGGTGCAATGATGCTCAAATGAGCCGAGGGTCCATGCAGCTTAGAGTTACCCAACATTCGTCTTGAAGGATGAGGGAAAACCCCGGAAAAACCTTATCCAGGTAATTTACCCTGACCGAGATTCGAACTTGGGACCTCTTGAACGTGAGGCAGACATGCTAGCATTTACGCTACCGAGGGGGGCTGCTGCTCCTGGGTTTGTGCCATCCCGTTGCAGGGGAGCGGGTTCGTTGTCCAGGCCTGTCGGGGGAGGTCTCTAACCAAGTAAACTACAGGGACCCTGCCCTTTGTAATGTCGTGGCTCTTTGGATCGGTCGCCCTTTGCTTCCTTCACCTCATCCTTCCTCCCGGAGGTGCCCCCACGTATGGGCACGGGAACAATGGGCCCTGCATGGTGGCCCACGTACCAAATCCCCTCCTTAATGAAATTCCAATAAATTCTTTCTGTTGAGTATAGAAGTGTACGCGTAAATATAAAGCAATATTTAAATACGTAATTCCTAAATCGTGCTACTACCTATACTCCATCCGTCTTATGAAACACACTTTTTGTATCACTCTGGGCCCACGTGCACAAGCGTGACAGAAGACAGTGACACTTTTGCCCATGTGTTACGCCATAATACATTAAAACAAGTTGTATGCACAAGAGTAGCTTAGCAGTAGGTTTTGTTCGCGGGATTGCTCACAGGAACAATGTGCTTCTCAGGACGACAGGAGTATAGTAGTACACGCTTAAGCTAATTCCGGTAGCAATTTTACTTCATTAAGCATCATATATCTTACGTTGAATATGATTTTCCTACTCCACTTCTGACATACCCATTCCAGGAAGCGATTGGTTTGCTTGGCCAAGTGAACAGTTATCCTGAAACCAAATCAACTGAAATATATCCGCCCTAGAGCTGGTATTTCTGCGTGTTTTATGCTTTACATCCCAGAAGCTGCAAATATGGTAAGGGCATTTGTTCTTGGATGTGCATGTTACCAACTTCGCAACAAGGGACGTCTTCTTGTTGATGTGGAGCCTGGAGCCGTGGATCGAAATTACTGTAACATCATCTTCTTCCCTAACCCCCCCTCCTTCATCCACCAGCATCACGTCCAAACCTTAACTTTCCCCGCCCGTATATGCAAATCCAAAATAATGTCGGATGCGACTACGCCCTTTGCCGAAAAGGACACGCGGTTTGTCAAGGGATCTAACCACTGCAAGACGGACGTTTAACTCCCTCCGGCCCTTCATGGACATATGCAAATATATTAGCAATACAGCCACAGGGTATTTCAAGCCACTTGAAATGCTGGGACAGCTATAGGGAGATTTTACTACCACTTATATGGAGAAGCAGTACACTGCTAGGCTGATTTGCTATAAGGACGTTCATCTTATCAGTAAATATAGGGCTGCACGAGTATAGCTTATACCACGGAAGGGGACACCGCACTCTGTCACTTACATGATCAGTAATTATAGACAGCTGTGGAATTCAACAATCATTGTAGCATATTTCTAGATAGTTCGTTCGGTTAGAACAACCGGATGGAGTCCGGAAGATCTATGGTTCAAATTCTGGATGAAGAATTACATTTTCTCTGTCTGATCCTGCCTTTCCAATCTTACTCTAACCACGACGTGTAAAGAACAATCACTACATAGGTAGATCTATTATAGCTGATGCCGTATTTATTAGCCGTATGATTTAACACGGTTTTAATAATGAATAAAATGATAATTAAATTATAATGAGGCAGTAAGGTGAATGAATTTAATGTAATGATTATTACAAGTGGATAAATTCATGAAACGAGGCAATAGTTTTTCAATTCAATTACTAGGATGCGAGTAAATATTTTAACTCAGAGTTATGTAATAATGTTGCTGGTCTATGTGGATAAAAAGTTACTTCTAAAGGTGTTGTCACGGAATGGGTTACTACCAGGCTCGTTAGCAGCCTGGTCGGGACCGGTCAAAACCTGGCCCATACCAGTATTTCCGGGTAATGTCCAAGTGTTGGCGGTTCGCTAGCTAGAGTGAGTTTCTGAGAAACTAGCCAGAGACGAGGCTATATCTGTTTTTGGTGGGAAAGATGAGGTTCTAGAGTAAGTCTTCTGGTCTAATACTTGGTGCGGTGCAGACGTGTCTAGCCGGCCCTTGACTAACGTTGAGATGGTAATAATCAGTAGCGCGTATCTTATAAAGTGAACAATATCTTTCAGCAATGAAGTAAGCGCCGAAGTATATTTCTAAAATAGTGCTAGTGATTTAGTCCACCGTGATAGATTTCAGCAACTCCGTATAGTTTAACCGTGATAGCGGAGAGCTATAGTCATTGGATCGGAACATGGTGGCAACTCATGGTGAACTGTGAGCACGGAATGAAGCTGAGAAGTAAAGAAATTACAAGGAACTGTGTTGCTTTCATTCTTCAACCTATCTCACGCATACCCTGCAGATAGCGTAGTCTCAGCTCTACTGACTAGCCAGGGCAAAGGAATAGATAGCTTATAGAGCTAATCTACTAGACGACCAGACCATCGGGATCCAGGCGGCTGAGATCTCATCAACGGGCAAATAACACGGCAACATAGCTACCCCCCTCAAAAATAAGGGATGCAGTAGGGAAACCCAAGAGGCTACCAGTTACATGAAGACCGCCCACAGAACCGGGCGGATATGCCTAACACTTTCCTCCCATTGCTACACGTTACTGTGAAACGTCATTCGATTGTAGCGATTTATTGTATACGAGATTCGAAACAACTGTTGTGTGCTTTCCTAGAAGTTAATAGTCTTTAGTTTGAAAACATCAGTAAATAAAGCCCATTTGTAATAAGGGTTTGAATATATGAATTGGTATAGGTTATAAGTGTAATGGAAGCCAATAGCTTGCAGATACGTGAGGACTTCTTTTTCCACGAATGGGCAAATGAAATATCTCAGATATTTTCTTCTGTGAGTTAGGAGATATGTTCCACTACTTTAAAAATTAATGAACGTTATCCGTTTTAAGGACAATTTTGGAAAACATTAAGAAAAGCTCAGTTCATTTTCTATTCAGCATATTTGTATTCAAATTGCATCACCATAAATTAATCAAGGTTAGTCACGTTCTGACCGTACAGAGGTAACGGTCCAAGCACCGAGCGGGATGGCTCAGGCGGTTTCGTCTGTGAATCGCATTCGGGGGGCCCGGGTTCGATTCCTATGGCCGACCTACCTGACCCATGGGCCCTTTTGGGGGTTCTCCCAGGTCACTAGGCGAAGGCTGGGTAGGTTAATTACATTCCCTTATTTCCTGTCCCTCCATTTCATCTCCATTAGCATTTCATATCATCTCGCATCTGGTGGTCTATTTCAGGGTAGAAGTGTCGGCGGGTGTCTTGGCGGTGCATGGCATGCTCTGAGGAAAACTACTTCCTCCTCCGGTAGGTCGGTTGCCAGTTTCCGCTCCTCTGCTGGGAACATTTCGGTACCGCCAGCCAGGGACCTATGGGGCTCGGAACATCTGTCTGTTACAATTTGGGCTCGGCTGCTGGGCTCGTTGCTGTCCCGCTGTAGGGGAGCGAGTTCGTTGTTCTGGCCTATCGTGGTAGGTCTCTGTATAAGTAAGCTGTAGGGACTCTGCCCTCTGTACTACCGTGGCTCCTTGGGTCGGCCACCCTCTGTCACCTTCGCCTCATCCTTCCTCCCGGAGGTGCCCCCAATTGGGGGCATACGGACAATGGTCCCAGTATCGTAGCCTACGTACCGAAACCCCATCGTAATGAAATCCCCATTACAATCCCAATGGTTCAAGCTGTACGCATTAAGGTGCTGCAGTCTCTGCTTTACACAAAATTAGCTGAGTAGCTAAAGAAGCTGGCAAATATGCTTTACAATCTTCAGATAATTACAATAAAGATTTTTATCCCTATAGTCTGTGCAGTCGATTTACATTTTGTGCCATTGCGTTATTCTTTGTTTAAAATTGATAGAATCTCCCTACGACAGTCCTGGTTTATCCAGTCTTTTGTTCATTGGAATTACCACACATATCAGTCTGTGAGCAAATGTGAGTCCTAGTTGAGTGGCAAAAGGTGAGGGGTTTAAGAGTTTGAAACGTTTCACCAGATTCACTGGAAGGCATGCTTCGAAATGAGGTATGCCGCAAACCCCTAGGTGAGTCTGTATTGCATTACTTTGATGTTGAAATCCTGGCAATCAAAACATTACCTATGAACATTGGTCGAAGGGAATGGGAGTACACACAGATAAAGCGTGGCAAACGCAATTTAGTATTTTGTTACCAACGTAATCAATGAACATGTATAATATTTACTCGGGCATGAAGCGTATGTTACCAGTATTGTTTTAAACTTTTGTATTTAAATACAATTGGTATGTGAAATAGATCAATTACAATAGATAACATTCTAATTAAAGCATTTCTGAAATATATTTCGTCACCATCATGAACCAAGACTGATAAGGCTTGTTCCATTCTCGTGTTTAACACTCTTATGCCCGATTTCACTAACAAATGTAACATAACAATTGTCACAAGGCTAACGCAACTGTTAAATATCTTGCATTTCACCAAACAGTTTTCTGAAAATGTTAACAAACACGTGTTTACGCAAAGGCACTTGTAAATATTACAGCTATAGAAGGGTATGTGTGGATCAGTCGTATTATTTTCTGAACCTACTGCGCTGCGCTTTTGTTTTCCATTTTCGACTGCACACAGCTGAATAAATGGCGGGTGAAAAAAATTGTAAACAAATGCCATGGGACAAATTTCTCATCGATGGAGAAATAATTGTTAATTGAACTGGTGACAAAGTGTGAGGATATCGCGGAAAATAAGGAGACAGATGCGATGAATGCAAAAGAGAAGGATGTCACGTGGGAAAATATTGGAAACAAATTTAATTCAAATGCATGTGTCAGTACTACAAGCACCAAACAGCTTCGTCAGTATTACTTAAATTTAAAACAAGGTGTAAAGGACAAGTGACCTGAACGTTTCAAAACGGGAGGTGGGCAATGTATTATCCACATAATGCAGTGAATTATAAAAAATTGCAAAGTTATTAATACTTGAAGCAATGACCAGGTCGGCATATTCCTTTTGAAGCATGTTCTAACTCCTCTTGTATTTCCAGCAACTTGTTTCGACAGTCTGTACCTCTGTTGAAAATTTTGTTCTGATACCTCCTCAAATTAATTTCTTCTCATACGCCGTACTCTATTACGAATGTCTTATAGACGGTCTTAAATATAGCAAATCAATATCAACAGCTTAGTTCATGCCAGCCTATTTACAATTGTTAAGAACTTAGCAACAGAAATTTTACTTGTTAGTTTAACAAAAGTTTTAACACGAGTGTTGAACTAACACTTGTTGGTGAAATGCAATTTTTGTTTTAAGTATTGCTAAACTCGTGTTAAGTCTTAACATCTGTTGGTGAAATCGGAATTTAAAGTCACGCAGTTTTCGATCTTTGTATGCATTATTTCCAATCCCTTCTCTTCTGTTTTATTCTGCCTTCTAATTTAAATATGTTTCATTCCCTACTTATATCTTACTTCCCGTTTTATCTTCTAAATTATATCCAGCAACAGAGATACAAAATCAATTCTACTGTTTCAGATCGCCTTTCCTCTTCTTTTGTAATATCCCAAAATTGAGTTTTTTTCATAATATGTTCAGGAATCTGTTTATAAAACCACACGCGTAACTAACCTATAAATTTTTATTTACATCATCATGTTTAATTGAAATATTGTGGCCGAGATAATTAAAATAAGTAACTTGTTCTAATATTTTCTTTCAAGACGATTTTAGCTTTTTGTCTGTTCTTCTAAACACAAAAGCTATTTATTAATAAAAGTCTCAAACTACATTTTGTGTTCATTGAGAACTGCTATTCAAACTTTAATTTTCTTACCAATGGCTTTGATAAAGGCACATTGCTTTGTAAGGTAATAAGGAAAATCCACCGCCGACACCAGCTTATGGCAAACAAAACACAGACTATGACTAGCTGATTTTTGAAAAAGCCTCTATGTGTAGTGCTACATAAACCAGCATTTTAATTTAATTGGATAAGCTGAAACTTTACAAAGCTTGGTAAACTCGCACTAAAGATTCCAATTTCAAGTAATTTTCAGCTGAACAAGGCTGTAGGTTACATAATTTTCTTACAAGAACATTAAATTGAGAGAGTTACAGTGTAGCAGATAAATAAGAATGGAATAAAGTAAAATACAAGATAACACTGCGAGTCTTTCTACCTCGAGAATGAAATATATCACTGAGAACTGCACCATTAATGTCCGGAATAAATCAGCAGAAATTGTGAGAAGACAAGGTAAATGCTTCAGAGCATTGTTTTAAAACTGAGCTGTGTTTTACGTAACTTTGGGGGAAAAATAAAATAAATACTCCAGTGTGGCCAGAAAAAACGAGTAACTTGTTACACTCTGAAACGAAGTTGATAAATAAAACTGAACTCTCTTGATATCTAAGTATAATACTTTAGGCTGGATTAGTCACAAGATTGTTTATGCTAAATGTAAGTGAAATATGTGTGCTTATAAAGCTTTTAGTTAAATTAACAGGGGTATATAATTCAAGTTTTTATTTCACATTTTACCTTTTCTTGAACACAAGGACCTCGGAGACACATTATAGTTATTAAATTAATGACACTTTGGGTATGCCTAGAGAAGTATTCTTAAATACTTTAGTGATATAATCCGCAATTTGATTGGAATATCGTGTCTAAGTGGCTCGGTAAGTTTAAGGCACGGCATACAGATTCCAAGATGTTGGTTTCAAACCAAACCTAGGCCGAAGTTTCTTAAGTGCGCTGAAAAGCAGTAGCCTCTCTCAGTAGATTTATGTAATAAGAAAGAATTATTTTAGGGTACAATTCCAGTAAACCGGTGGCGCTGATGTGATATTTATAATTGATTAATTTTATTAGAATATATCTACATATGTACACGTCCATTTATACATTTTTGCTTGTTAACTGATGGAATCAACGCCCTTAGCGTTATCAGCAGAAGGCTCGTCACGACTATTGTATTTGGCTGATTCAAACAAATTGGTATTTTATTTATGGATTCTGTGAATAGTTATAGTTTACAGCGTCCCATTTTCTATATTGGAAGTCAAAGACTCTTAATTTTATTCAGAGGTATCTTTATCAGATTTATGGGTCAATCCACGCTACAGGCTACCTTCTCTTACGAAAGCCGTTTTGGTAAGGTTAGAGTTATTTACAACTGAGTAGTCCATCGTACCAAGCTTCATGTCTCAGGCGGTTTCGTCTGTGGCCTGCATTCGGGAGGCCTGGGTTCGTCCCACCGGGGCCGACCGATATGAACCATGGGATCTTTCTGGGGTTTTCTCGGATCACTAGGCGAATGCTGGGTAGGTTAATTACATCCCCCGAATTTCCTGTCCCTCCATTTCATCTCCATTACTTCATATCAACTCTCATCTGGAGGTCTCTTTCAGGATAAAAGTGTCGGTGGGTGTCTCGGCGGTGCATGGAAGGATGATATGCTCGGAGGTAAACTACTTCCTCCTCCGGTAGGTCGGTTGCCGGTCTCCGCTCCTCTGCTGGGACCATTTCGGTACCGCCAGTCAGGCACCTCTCTATTCAAGCAAACAGTAGGGACAGTGTCCTCTGTACTGTCGTGGCACCTTGGGTCAGCTGCCCTCTGTCTCCTTTGCCTCATCATTCCTTCCGGGGGTGCCTCCACTTGGAGGCATAGTAACAATGGGCCAAGCATGGTGGCCTACATACTGAATACCCACGTAGGGAAGGGGATCCATCCGCTTCAGCTGCTGTGGTGCGAGCGCTGGGGACCTCTAGCACTCGTGGTATCTGTGACGTTACCAGAGGAACCTTGGGCCGAACATTCGAGCCCCTCCCTGAGTGGGAGTTGTTCTAAATGGGCAGGACTCGAGGGGGCAGTGGTACCCGATACCCGTGGGACATTGGGTACGTCTCCGGCCGTATCCAGGTGGCCTTACCTAGGTTGTTCGGTAGCCTTCCCCTTTGGGGTTGGTGCGCGTAAGTGGCGTATCCACTTCCCGCCCGTCGTGTTTTCGGACCAGATTTGGTGCGGGGGGGGGGGGCCTTGTTAGTCTCTAGGTTTTGCGCTATGGAGAGCCTCATGGAGGCGCCGGGTGCCCTTCGCGAACGGCTAATAACTCCCTGGTCGTCAGAGGGGGGGGGGGTTCGGTCCTCACTCTGTGTGGACTGCCCTGGTAGATACCCTTGCGTGATATATACTAAATCTCCTTCGAAATGAAATCCTAATCCTAATCCCATGGATTCTGTGAACAGTTATAGTTCTCAGTGTCCGATTTTCTCAATTGGAAGTGAAATATTATTAATTTTATTCAGAGGTATCTTTATCAGATTTAAGAGTGAATCTACGCTTTGGGCTACCTTCCCTTCCGAAAGAGGTTATGCTAAGTTTAGAGCTATTTACAGCTGAAACAGTTCATCCCTCTTCACCGGGTTTGAAAAGGTTCCAATGATGCATTCGTGTAGGTCATCCAGAGTTAAGGTAGGGTTTCATCTGTGACCCGTATTAAGGAGGTCCGGGCTCTCTTCCCGGGCCAGCCTACTGTACCCATGAGTCACCATGGTCACTAGGAGAATGCTGGATAAGTTAATTATATCTCGCAAATTACCTGTTCCTTCATTTCATCTCCATTATCATTTCACACGTTCTCTTATTTGGTGGTGTCTTTCAGGGTGGAACTGTCGGGGGCCGGGAGGTATTGGTATAACATGGCAAGAAGTTATGCTCCTGATAAACAATTCCTCCTCCGGTAGGAGGGTCGCCGGTCTCCGAACCGGCCTAATGGGTCGTTTCAGGACTACTGACCTGCGGGGTAAAGATTCCATCTAAATAATACTGTCGCGAACCCCTTATCTACAATAGCGTGGCTTGTGTATACAAAGAGCTGGCAAATAAAGATAGCGGAAGTAAAGGACTTGCCGGCGCAGATTAAGTTACGCTTCTGGCAGGTTCGGGCTTCCTCGTTCGATGTCTTGTTATTCCAGAAACATCTAATGATTGTACGGAACAGTTGGCTTCTTGTTTGTCCCAGAAATCTCTCGAATTTATGAATGACATATAAAAGAGATTGTTTCACGCCAGCGGACAGTTGTAAAACAAGAATAAGTCGTAAGCAGTAAACAGCTTTAGAGTGTTGTTATAACGAGAGCTGATTAATCAGAACGTTGTTTGTTACTGTCATCGACCTTGGTAGACTGTGTTTATGTCATGCAATTCAGTTACATAAGGGTTGAACATAGTGCATATCTACGGAAATGAAGAACATTTTGAATTTCTGCAAATTGGGATTTTAATTCTACGAACCCACGAAGTCACAATATTTACGGATCCTCTGTGTGTGTATGTTTCTGTGTAGTGTAGCGTTTAACGTCCACTTTTACTACATAGGGCACCATAGGCGGTGACACTGATGATACATGGGAAGAAGATGGAGCACCGGTGGAATGAAATTGCGGGAGAAACCAGAGATCCCGGAGCAAACCCACCCCAGCCGCGTGTTTTCCACCACAAATCTCACTTTGCGGCCGCTTGGGATCGAAATGAGGCAGCCGCGACGTGGCCGCGTAGGAACCTTCTCTCTGCCCTGTCGTAGCTCCTTGGGAAGGGCACCGTCTGTCTCCTTGCGCCTCATCCTTCCTGCCGGAGATGCCCCACTTGAGGCATAGGTATAATAGACTAATGCCCGATTTCACCAATAGATGTTAACATCGACGTTAACAAATGTAATGTAACAATTGTCACAGCGCAAAAACTAATGTTAAATTTCTTGCATTTCACCATCCTGTTTTCTGAAAATGTTAACAAACCTGTGATAACGCCAAGAAAATTGTAAACATCACAGCTATAGAAGGTTATGGATGAGTCGTATTATTTTCTGAACGTACTGCGATGCCTCTTTGTTTTAATTTTCGTCCGCACAATTGGCGGATGAACAAAATCATAAATAAAGTCGTGAAAAAATTTCTCATCAACAGAGAAATAATTAATTGAAATGATGACGAAGTGTAAGGATATCGTGGAAAATAAGAGGACGGATGCAGTGAATGTAAAAGAGAAAGATGTAGCCGGGGCAAATGTTAGAAACGAATTTAATTCAAATGCATGTGTCACTACTACAAGCACCAAACAACTTGTCAATATTACGTAAATTTAAAACGAGGTGCGAAGAAGAAGTGCCTTAAACGTTTCAAGACGGGAGGTGAACAACGTATTATCCACATAATTCAGTGAATTATAAAATCACAAAGTTATTAATATTTGAAGCCAAGGCGAGATCGTCATATTCCTATCGATGCATGTTTTAACTCAGTATTGCGTAAATTTAAAACGAGGTGCGAAGAAGGACCAGTGACTTGAACGTTTCAAGACGGCAGGTGGACAGTGTATTATCCACACAATTCAGTGAATTATAAAATCAATAGGTTATTAAAAACTTGAAGCTAAGGTGAGATCGTCATATTCCTTTCGATGCATGTTCTAGCTCAGTATTACGTAAATTTAAAACGAGGAGCGAAGAAGGGCAAGTGACTTGAACGTTTCAAGACGGGAGGTGCACAATGTATTATCCACATAATTCAGTGAATTATAAAATCGCAAGGTTATTGATACTTGAAACAAAGGCGAGATCGCCATATTCCGTTCGATGCATGTTCTAACCTCTCTTGTACTTCCGCAGTAACCTTCATAGCAACATGTTTCGACAGTCTATAACCTCCGGAAAACAATTTGCTTCGGATAGTTCCTCGAAATCATTTCTCCTCATAGGCCGTACTCTATTATGAATGCTATTTATACGGTCTTAAATATAGCAATTCAGCTGAGTTCATGCTCGCCATCTTGACCATTTACAAATGTTACGGACTTAACATTAGAAATTCGGCTTGTTAGTTTAACATGAGATTTAACACGAGTGTTACGCTAACAGTTGTTGGTGTAATGCAATTTTTGTTTTAACTATTGTTAAACTCGTGTTAAGTCTTAACATTTGTTGGTGAAATCGGGCATAAGACTGGAACTCAGAGCCGAGTCACATCCGTATCATAGTCCAATCCAATTCAAAAACAGACCCAATGATGTCAGAAACCTGTTGCACATTATTTGTTGATATTACCAGCATGGTACTTACTTTTGTTTGGCCAACGCTAATTTAGAAGTTCGTTATAACTTTATGCCAGAGGAGATAACACTGAACTAACCATGAGCATTTGATCAATGATGTTTTGTCCTCTTTCGAGTTAAACTGATCACCTGGTCAAGTGTAAATACTTTACGAGATTTTATCAGCCTCCAAAGTGAAACTGTAAGGCTCGCTCCGCCACACTAGCCCTTTTTCCATCTAACAGAAAGAAAACACTTTTTAAGTCATCTTTGAATGCAGGTTTTCGTTTTGTGGAGACTTATGAAAAATTCATTTCGTCTTTAGCTTTCTTTTGGGAATAGATTTTGGACAACTTGTAGCCGGTGCAGGTAAAGCCGCAAGTGTTCGTGTGTAACTTCTTGCTTACGTTGCCTTGCGGGTCTTGCAACTCGCAGCTTGCTTTGCTTCCAGACTTAATGAGACTCGGCAAAAAGGCTTCTCTGATGCCAACTTACTCCGAGACCGATGGTTGACCAGAAACTTCCTTTCATTGAGCACGTAAGCATTCCTTATAATCAGAATATTTGAGTTACTTTAACCATAACCATTAGATGTATGCATATTCAGTGTGATATATAAGTATACCAGTTATATTCAGTGTGCAATTTGGATAGCTCTAACAAACAGCAATCTGTGGCATAAAACACAATAGTTTGAGTTAATCGTTCAGGATTATATTTTAAGTACATTTTAATAAGCTCTAATTGTGCAATTTATTTATTCATTAATTTATTTGTAATTTATTTACTAATTTATTTATCGGCCTGTTCCGTGTCTCTTTCTTACGTCCTAACAACTTTGTCCTATAGGAGGATGAATGGAAAGGGTGAAATGATACTCAAATGATCCGAGGGTCCACAGACTCATCCTGACCGAGATTCGAACTCGGGAGCTCTTGAACGTGAGGCAGACACGTTACCACCACGCTATCTAGGATGGGCTCGTGACCCTTATTTTACCCAAAATTGTATTAGGTACATGTATAGTTTACATATATAATGAATATAATGCAATTAAAAGTTATAAAAATTCAATGCAATATCGTTCATAATAACAAATATTAAACATCGAAATTAATTTAACATTAACACTTAATTTAACAAATAATTTGTTCAAAAAAGTCATGAAATTGTGATAAGTTTCGTAATTCATCAAAGATTTGTGTAAGTAGTTTTGGAAAAGTGTCACCTAAGGATTGAAGTAATAATTCAAGCTTATATATCTCAAAACAGAAAATGGGGCAGTCAGATAAAATTTGAGGGGTCTTTTTATAGTGTTTCCCAAAAATGCAATCAGAGATAGATTTGATTTTGAATGGAAATAAGTAAGAAGAAAATTTGACATCACCAGTTTAAAATTGAGTGAGAACATAATTAGAATTAACGAATTTACATTTATATTTATCAGAAACCGTTGGGAAATACACCTCCTTAGTCGAAGAGGAACAATTACTTTTTAACCAGTACTAATTCCAGTCGTGGATGATAACCCTTTTCAATGTTTGCCTCACATAAGAAATAGGGCGTAAAGTGCAAAATACCGAATGATCTGAAATCGCAGCTCTCTTCGCAAGCTCGTCGGTACGTTAATTTTCGGCAATCCCCACGTGACCTCTGACCCATGAAATATACATACAAGAAACCACATAATAATTTATTCCTTATTTCAGGTGCAATAGGATTATTATTGTTTACATCTTTCAAAGCTGCAATTGCTGCCTGGAATAACTGCAAAGGCGAGCATGACATTGTAAGCTGCACCGTTTCACTACTTCACGAATGACTAATAATTCAGCTTGAAAGACTGAACCCTCTTGAGCAAGTACTTGTTTTTCTTTTACAATTACTTGTAATAATGGTGCATATTTGCATTGATTTAAAATGTTCAATGCTCAATTTGTTAATTTGTTATTTTTTTAATTTACGTCCTCCAATGTTAACTCACATCGGACGATGAAATGCTGCTCAAATTAGTCCGGGCTCCATGAAGCTTAGAGTTTCCTGACATTCGTCTTTCATGATAAGGGAAAAAACCGGTAAAAACCTTATCTAGGAAACTCACCCTGACCGAGACTCGAACTCGGGTCCTCTTGAACGTGAGGCAAACACGCTACCATCTACGTCACCGAGGCGGGCAAAAATTTGTCACAGGTTACAGTAGGTTGGCAAAATGGTCCATTTACTTGTAATTTTCAGGCCAATATTTATATCTTAAGGTACTACTGTTTCATACTAGATCGAAATTCATTTGATCACAAACTTGACAATGAAGGGGGGAAAGGTACTTGCAATATAGTACCTTTTTCTCCAATTAAATAATTTTCAAAATAATCAAAAATTAATTTTAACTCAATCACTAAATATATTAACTATATAGTGTCTTCCAGCGCCTTAATAATATTTAAGTCTTTTTACTAAAAATAAATTCAATTTCAGTTAACATAAAACAAAATTAACAAGGCAGAATATACAAGTTTACCACTTCTGATCTGAAAGAATACTCATTTAAAGTAGGAGCCTTAACATATAAGCATGAAAATTAGGTAACAATAAACAGCATTTTCACGGATTTTACCTGTCACACATGGTATGACAAGTATTCTGATATCAAATTGCTCCCTAAGGAGCACATTTTGAGGTCTGATGAATCAAAGTAGTAATCTATACTTTTAATATTTTGAAGTGTTTGTAGACAAAGAGAAGAACTTCAGGTGTAAGAATTAAATGCAAATTATAATAATTTTCTACATTTGGAGGAACCAAAATGATTTAATTTTGCACTAATGTCTTTAAACGTCAAGGCAAACATCCTGAACATTACTGTAAACACAGATTTTTTACTTAACTTAGTTTAGCTTAGCTAGCTGGAGAAACTGAGAAGAAAGGAAATCAAATAATTAAGGAAATAGAGTGATCTTCTACAAATGACCCATAGAAATTGCTTTAATGATGACTTCAGAACCCTCTATGAAATAGAACAATTTGAAATATTTTTCAGAACATTTTAGGATTTTTCTAAACGAGACGAAAGCCTGTTAATGAAGTCACAGACTACAGAGCATTGATTCTAGACAATGATAGCTTACGAGGTCTATTCAGTAAAAAATGATCACTTTTTTTTTTGACAACGTACCTTTTACTCATCCTAATAATTTTGATGGTCCTTCTTAAAATAGTCTCCCGTGAATGCGATGCACTTGTCTCAGCGTTTCTACCAGTCTTCAAGACATGCTGGGAACCATTTTTAACAAATCCTTCAAAATCGCCTCCCCAGCCTTCACCACTGCTTCTGATGATAGGTAATACCTCCCACGAAGCAGTGTCTTCAAGTTAGATTTTAGAAAAAAGTCACACGGAGCTAAATCCGAACTATAGGGAGATTGAAGGATGCACTTCACGTTGATTTTTGCAAGATATTCAGCAACATCATTGCCAATATGCGGCCACGCATTATCATGGTGCAGCATCCAGCCTGATTCACGGAAATGTCGTCTTTTGCGCCTGATATGGACTTGCAATGTTTTCAGGACATCCCTGTAGTATTGTCTACTTACTGATGTGTGTGCAGGTAAAACATGCTGATAAACCATTCCACAAATATCAAACAATGAGATGAACATAGCTTTCCCAGCAGAAGCAACCACTTTTGCTTTTTGGGGGGTTGGTGATGACGGAGATCTCCACACTGAGCTTTGCTGTTTGCTCTCAGGATAAAAATGATGTAGCCAAGTTTCATTAGCAGTGATTACGTTTGAAAGAAACTACGAATCTTCCTCTAACATCAACTTTAACTGCATGTTACCTCCATTGCAGCGGTAGGAGATATTGACCATGTCTGAACGTGCCTGGTTCTCACAGGCGCGAACCAGGATTACCAACATTGAAACTACTATGGCTTGTTTGTTTCACTTTAAGATAACAGAATATAATGAGGTTGAATTTAAGTCGAAAAAATTATGACCGTAAAAAAATTATGATCATTCTTTATTGAAAAGCCTTCGTAGTATATAGAGTTAGTTCCTTATGGAATCACACTACAGAAAATTAATTTCTATGGTGTTAATGGTTTCAGTGCTGTATTATTATTATCCTTTTACATTTTCTCTTACTAATTAGTTATAAAAATATAGGTTTTGGTAGCTTTATGTTGTATAGTAAAAAACGTACTATCTGTAATCACTCACCACCATTTTCCGCCCTCTCTCTTTTCTCATGTCTCACTCTTTTGCTGCTTACCTGAAAAGAGAAAGAAAAGCTTTTTTACTGAATTGGTCATTCACATGTAATGAACTTATTTTTTTAAATTACGTCCTCTGTTAAAACATATAGGACGTGAATATATAATGGAGTACCTGTCCTCAAAATGTCTATAGGCATTTAATATGCAGAAAAGAGGTACAGTTCCCCGCAATGTAATACACCTTTCACATTCCAATTTATCATTTGAAAGGAGTGATGTGTTTGTTATTTCAATAGACTTAGAAATATTAATCAAAATTTAATATGGTAACAATGGAGCTACTACAGCTCCAAAAAGTGGCATCATTTATAATATGTTTTCCAAAATATCATCATTAATTCACCATAACTAGATATCCAGTGAGATAGCTTTACAAAAAAATCATATGGACTGAAATTAACTTTAATGGAAGGAAAATTACATTTCATTTGATATAATGGTGTAACTTAAGCACATTTTCCAAACATAATGCAGCTATTTTTCGTTTCCTTATTTAATACAGCATATCCGCACAACGCACTGAGCTAAAAAATTACAAGATACACATTTGTCGGTATACCTGTCACTGATATGCATGATTCTGGGGTTTCCACCAAAATATATCTGCTTTACTAAATCTGATTTGCCGATTCCAAAACTGAAATCTGTGTTTTTTTTCTATCATGTACCATTTCTTACAACTAGTAGTTATACCTAAAATGTTTTGATGTAGCACTGAGTATAAGTATTCTATGGAACTAAGAAACAGTAATTATTTCTTTATTCAAATTAATATTTTTTTACAAAATGGCACAAATGTGACGGACACAACACTAAAATTAGTCTGAAATGTATAACATTGGGCAATGGACATAAATAGCAATGAGTTCCTGTAGCCCATTCAGTTCACCTCAAGGAAACACACCATAATCCAAATTACTTCCAGAAAAAGTGAAATATGCAGAGCTGGTATAATAAAATGCCATGTTTATTTTGTAAGTGGTATAGCAGACTTCGATTCAAAAAATGGAGAAGGAAACATTGGAAGCAGAGAGACAGTCTCGTGCTAGGAATGAAAAATGTTAATGAGTATCTTGTGGACCCAAAAAATTTTCTCTATCTTTACTCATAAAATTAGGCTTAAAGAAGCAATTTATTAAGGCTTTAAATAAGAATGATAACTGCTACAAGTAAAACTGCAGCTCTATCCAACTCTATCCAAGTAATCTGAGTGACCCTGTCCTCTGTGCCATCTTGGCTCCCTGGTTCGGCCGCCCTCTGCCTCCTTCGGCTAATACTTCCTCCCGGGGGTGCCCCCACTTGGGGCATAGGAACAATGGGCAGCATGGTGACCTTTGTACCAAATCCCCTCCGTAATGAAATCCCAATACCAAGGTCATTTTTGATATATTTCTTTTCATATGTTCATATTATATGAGGTTAGAGTGGGAGAGGGAGAGAGGGAGAGAGAATGAAAGCACAAGTCAAAGAGGTTAAACCATATTGTCACCTAATTATAGGAAGGCACGACCAACTGACAGCTGAGTGGGGGACAGGAGCATTTAGCCCACGCCTACCCATTTATTTCGTGTCACTAATTGAGGGGATAGGAAAGTATCACTGGTCGCTAGCCACCTCTTTCCCCTCCCCCTGATGTCTGGAACTGTCGGGATATTTCATCTCACCCGGAAATTTCTAGATTGGTCAGTTGGTTTTCTATAAGAGACCCGCAGGGCTGGAGGAGAGTTCAGTTATTGGCGAGCAGCCGCGAGGAGCGCCCTGCTACCGAACGTACTGGAAGACTGTGTACGTGTATCAGAGGAGTTGTACGTAATTGTGAGTGTGGAGTTGTCCTGTGACAGACGAACTGGTGAATTGTAATTGTCTGCGCTACGTAATTCTATGTAATCGGCAAGTGTTCCGACTGTATTTCGGTGGAAATAAAGCACATTTTGAGTTTGTGCAATTGGACTTTTAATTTCACGAACCCACAAAGTCACAATATTGAGTTAATTGTTAGTTAGGTATGTTCAAAAATGTCCGGAAAAGGTTTCAAAATAAAATAGCCTACCGCTAATCAAATGAAATTGCTATCTAAAAGTGCTACTTGTTTGATGTTTTCTAACAAGCTACTATAACAACTTCGATTACAATATCGCAAGAGCGTTATACTTATGGGATGAACACTGTAAATATTAAACTGTTTCCAGTATTGTAGACGATACAGCTTCTTATGGAGTGTTCAAGTAATAACTGTTAGAATAATCACACGGTATTTAACACACGCGCGCGCGCGCTCGCTCGATTCTTCATTGTTTCATTTGTTTCTTTCTATCCTTCAGCGGCAGTGAATCTAAGTCATCAAGGTGTCCAAGTACCGGCGACTCAGAAGTAACGGACAATAGGATATTCCCGTCTGTTCGGACGAGCAATTGCTTGTGCGGAAGGAAGAGGTACTGATGACGTAGAGCGGATGCAGTAGCAGAATGAGATAATAGTGTCGTGAGCTTGTAGTGAGGATAAGTGCCGTCGTCACATCTGGCCGGTAATTGATATCATACACATACTTGCAAGGGAGGGGCGAAGTTGGCATGGCTACCAGGAAAGTGGCCTTTTGTTCTCCTTCTGCCGACGCAGTTAAGAGAAAAGCGAGGCCAGAGTCATAAATTGGTCTTCACATATATCACAAAGCGGGACCACCGCGCTTCCGAAACACCTGACACTTTGTTTAGCAGATTATTAGATTTAATAACCTGGCAAAGTTTCATTATGCTGTTCAAATTGGTGCCGTTTCAGTTGAAACATGGAAAAGCATTACTTTGACATCAGACCAGATGATGTGATTTCAACTAGTACATGAGTTATTGTGTGACAAGTGATAATGCCGCGGTACTTTTGATTCTGAAACTGACACCTTCGGCCTGGATGAATTTCTGGTGAACTATGAGATCTTTTGAGTCAGGCTAAAAATTCATTGTCATAGGCGGGATTTGAACTACTGATCTCCTAGTCTACATCGCCTGTTCTAACCACTGATCTAATATGGCAACGAGTCAGTTAGGACATTTAATGTCCTGGCACGCATTTTTCTTGGAAAGTCACTAGGAGTTCCGTTATACATATGAAACAACTACCTTAATGGCGATTTACAATGCTGTAAGTACTTTAAATCTCGGGTTCCATAGTTTAGACCGTTATTAGGCCAATTAATTGTCGATGAGATCTCTTACTTAGAGAATGCTGGCGTGGGGATGAAAATCAACACAATTAGAGCTGGCTAATGGAGGCTAATAACTTAATGGCAGTATTTGCAGCAGCTACCCAACTACTTGATAACATCGATTTAAACTTTCTGAATGTTAGCATGATCAACCGTAACTTTTGAATTATGTAGTGTGATCCATATAAACCTGAACCACTTCAATATGCCATAACTTTTGAAACAAAAATAGGACACACTTGTTACTTTGGGAGAATTCGAGTGCTGTTCAATACAGAATAATCACAATTTTGTTGACAACGTGCCTTTACTCATCCTCATAATTTTGATGGTCCTTTTCAATAGTCTCCCATGAAAGCGATGCACTTGTCGCAGCGTTTCTGCCAGTCTTCAAAGACATCCTGCAAACCATTTTTGAGACATCCTTCAAAATCGCCTTCGCAGCATTCACCACTGATTCTGATGATGGATAGTGCCGTGTCTTCAAGTCTTCAAGTTAGAGAATAGAAAAGAGTCACATGGGGCTAAATCCGGACTGTAGGGAAGGTGAGGGATCCACATTACGTTGATTTTAGCAAGATGTTCAGCAACAACATTGGCAATATGCGGCCGCGCATTGTCATGGTGCAGCATCCAGCCTGCTTCACGGAAATGTGATCTTTAGCGCCCGATAAGGACTTGCAATGTTTTCAGGATAACCCTGGAGTATTGTCCAGTTACTGATGTGTATGCAGGTACAACATGCTGGTAAAACCATTCCATGAATATCAAAGAATAAGATAACCATAACTTTCCCAGCAGAAGCAACCACTTTTGATTTATTTTGGGGGTTGGTGATGAAGGAGATTTCCACACTGAGCTTTCCTGTTTGCTCTCAGGATCAAAATGATGTAGCCAAGTTTCATCAGCAGTGATTACGTTTGAAAGAAATTCCGGATTTTACAAGTTTTACGGTTACAAGTTTCATGATGTCTTTATATGTATGGCACGTTGCTCCATTCACAGAATATGGTGAGACGAGTGCAAGCATGCATAGATGCTTGTGGAGGCACTTCTAACATTTTCCCTGAGATGTAAATAATGTAATGTAATCTCCCAATTCTTTATTATATTCTCCCAAAGTTGCACATGTGTCCCATTATTGTTTCAAAAGTGATAACCTATTGAAATGTTTCAGATTTATGTGGATCGCTCAATACGTTAACCTCTGTCGTATCAAATATTTTATAGTTCCAATAACTGTTTCCATAAGAATGATGTGAAAAGTATACCAACATGAGTGGCTGAAATGCTTACCGGAGGATCCTCTGGCAGGAACTGCCAAGTCTGTATAAACCGAACGTATTCCTTGGATGCTACAATCTGCCGATTAGCGATCACCATAAATATTTCTGTAAGACTAAAATATTAAGGAAAAGACACAAATTTTTACTCATTTGCCAACTGAAGTCCCACCCACTGTATAAATTCCCACCAAAGTTCTTACTTATGTTCAACTCTGAAGCTTCCCTTTTGCCTTTAAAAACACTTTTCCACTTACTAAGTAATAAAGGTCTTTTCCACTTAAAATTTTCAGAACTTACTATGTGAATTAATAACTTCCTCGTTCTGATTATACCAAAGTTTGGATTAATGATTTCTTGTCGAATGCCTCCATTTTAAATGCAAGCCCCATAACTACAATGGCTTATACTAACAGTTTATCCTTAACTGGAAGTTGGCAAATGACTTACACATTCCAAAATATTTCAGACTATACTTCCAACACTCTGCAGTGTTCCACACATACGTAAATTATCTTTTGCGTCTATTTATAATTTCTTTATAAAGGTTTTAAGATTACCCTAAATAATTACAGTTTCAGGAGCTACATTTTATTAAGTGTTTTTTTCTGAACACGGTATATTTAGCCTCTAAAGGTATAGGTGAGAGCAGATACTAACGTCACTAAGTGGCATACAGTAAATCCTTTCCCGTTTATGTTGACGTATTTTCCTTGGAAACAGGTGGCCTTTGACGTTCGTGTCAGCACTACATCTTAGGCTTCCTCCTCACAATGGCAGATGCTTAGCACAAAGTATGGACAATTAACACCTAAATGAGAGAAAGTGCCCGATCTTGCGTATCAGAATGTGACTTGTATTCATCTGAGTTGAGAACTATTCAGTTGTATCTAATAGTCATATAAAGAAATAAATATAAAACAGCAAATACTGTTCTTACTTTCGTCTCACTTCCATTACACAAACCAAATGATTTCGGACCAAGTGACATGTTTCCACTATAATATGTGTGATCCACCTTCACTAATTAAACGTTTAAAAGCTTCTGAAGTCGACGGATATTTTATTCAGGTTTGCCTCAGTTCTTATTACTGGAAAATTCGAATAGATACCCAAATGCAGATTTGGGATGTTGTCTTTACAAAACTCCTGTCCCATCTATTCATTACACTTCTGTCAAACGTCTGTGTTGACATACATATCTTCCAGCAAAGAAAAAATACAAATTTACATGACATTTTTAATTATTCCACAACATATTTTTCTTAAATACCTATATTCCTTTTTCTGCTGCACGTTAATCGAGATATATATGCAATTGAAGAAAGGCCTTTGTCATATATTTCCCTATAGATGCAATGGGTATAGGGAAATATAGCAGTCTTAACCGATTGCCAAATCTTTTAAGAGACGGTAACTTTGCAATTCCGGGCTCTTTTTTAATTTGGTTTAATTTTTGTTGCTTTAACTTACATGTCATATCGTGACATCTTAACATTGAAGTTACATAATATTAGCAACTGGTCCAAGACCCGTAGGTCCTAGGACACTGGTCTCCTTCACTCCGGGAGCGATGGATACTCCGTGGCTCTTTCCATAGGACAATATCTGATTTCTTAAAAAGCCCCCTACCCCCATTGAAAACAACGTCAAGACGGGATGGAAGTGTATACGCCACTTACGCGCGTCAACCCCGCAGGGAAGACTACCGAAAACCTCGGTGAGGCCACCTGGTGATCTAGCAAATCTTCTACTAGCTCTGCAGGCTGTATCCGGGACAACCCTCTACCCCATCTGGGCTGCCGTAGCCTGGTCGGAGGTACGCAATTCCCTTTGGGTGTCGGGAACACACTGCCCCCTCCAGTCCAACCCAATTCGAACAACTCCCCAACGGGAGGGGCTCGGCAGTTTGGCCCGAGGTTCCTCTAGCAACGTCAGAGGTACCATGAGTGCTAAGGGTCAGCAACGCTCGCTTATACCCTATTTTCCAATCAACAATGCCCAACCGACTCAAACTCCAGCTGTATCGGGCGATTATTCCGCCTATGATTCTGTACGGATGTGAGGTCTGGGGAACAGTGGCTAATACCACTTTCGTCAGGCTCCAGACGCTGCAGAACAAGGCACTTCGCAACATATAGGATACAGACTGGAGATTCCCTGCTCATATCCTACATGAGCACTCCCAGATCCCGTACATTATCGATGTCATCCGCGAGAGGGCACGATCAATGTACGACAAAATCCAAATTCATCCCAACCCTTTAGTGAACTCACTAGGCAGGTGTGACCAGAGATATCAAAGACGCTTGCCATGCTTCAGAGTACCAAGAGACGACCCGGGGCCCCTTGGTTAACCCAAGAGAAACCCTAGATGTCTCTGGGACCAATTTTTACCCCTGATGGATCAAGCGATATACAACCCGTAACCAAAATGGAGCAAAAACTTAAATCGTGTCTCCCAAAACGGGGGAACGCTTATGTTCAGCTGCCTATGAGAATTAAAGAAGGGCATCCCATTCCAAATTCCCAACAAATTCAAACACCCCAGCAGAACATGAAACCAATTACTAGCTCATTTCGCAGGTAAAGCCGCAAAGCGGCTAGGTACTGCGGCATAAGACACCCGGACGAAGAAAAAGAAAAAGAGCCCCGCTCGACTAGGACAACCTCTGGACCTCTGGACCATGGCAGCTGAAGGGGAATGATCCCCTTAGGGAATTAGCACGTATATCGAATTTGTTTACAGGTTTCCGTAATGTTACAAAAGTACACAATTGTTTTACAATATATATGGCTTCCAAGTGCTTCTGTGATTTTACTAGAAACATTGGTTTCTATTCGCTGCTGTTGGTATTTATTGCATTTTTCTATGATGTGTTTGACGGTGATGATCACGTAATAAGTGTTGCATACAGGAGGTACGGTTTTTGTTGAGTACGTAGCTATCGGTAAGTTTTGTGTGTCCAATACGAACAGGGTTACTGAGGATTTGTTGTCGGCGTTTAAGCTTTGTTACTGGATATGGTTCTTTGTAAGATGCTAAGTTCTTGGAGTTTGCTTGTAGAAGTCTCTAACCAGGTGGAATGCCAGTTAAGGTGTATTGTTCCTTTGCGGTATGTGATTACGCCGGTACACTGAGAACTGGTATCTGTCACTTGTAATGGTTGAGAAGTTGCTTCTTTTGCTACAGCGTCAGCTTCTTCGTTTCCGGGAATGTCCTGATGCGATGGGATCCACATTGAGGTAACACTTTAATTCCGAATGAAATTTGCGTGTAAAGATTTTGGTTTATCGTATTATTGGGTCTTTACTGTTTCGGCTTTGTGGGGCCGTTATGGAAGATTGGGAGTCAGTCAGAATTAGATACTGAGAATTATTTTCATTGTTTTAATAACTTCAAATTAACTTCCGGTATCTTTGGCTCTCCATTAGGAATAAAGTAAGGACTACTCATTTTAGGGAAGCGTATGAATTGAAGAATTCAAACCAGTAACCAGGGATATATATGTTAATTTAAAAGGAAAGTAACAATACATAAATTTTGTGATATAATTGGATATACATTACATGTAGCATCCTTTTGTTTCTCTTTACGGTGTACCAGTTATGCAAAAATCATTCAGATTGAATATGACTCAGGGGTGGCTTGAAGAAAATTCACCATGAACATATCATTCGTCAGAGAAATGGTAAATTAATTAAATTTTCTACAACCATTTTTGAGAAATCTGAAATAAAAATTGTCAGAAAATCAAAATTCTCGTGTCTCATTTTTGGCGACGTTTTCATTGCAAGAACACCTGTGATTATATATATATATATGAAGTTTGGTGCTTAACCCACGCACACACACACACACACATACACAAACACACATATTCGTCTACGTTTTTTAAAACTAATTTCGATTCGTAGGAGAGCAAAACTGTTATTTCTTGTGAAATCTTCCTCAGGAAGTTATTGAGTGGAATTTAACACGTTTATCTATATGCACGTGGTAAAGGACGTAAAATAAAAAATAAATAAAGAATAATAAAACCATGTTTATAAGCATTTATCTAGAATAAAATTAAATGAATAAGTAAAGTAAACTCTGCAACAATAATATATAGAATATTAATGATAAGATGGATATGGGTCATTCTTGGTTAATTGCAGAGTATGGGTATAGAGGCTTCGGCAAAGAAGTTAAGATTAGAAGATATTGACAGACAAGACATTCTTGCCGGTACAAGTGACAAAAGCTCACTGGGGTTTCATAGAGAAATAAAAACAACCCGGGGGAGGGAAAGATATACAGACATATGTAATAAGTTAGAAAGTTTTGCTTGGGCAAGAACAGGAGTGAGAAACTTGAATGGTATAGGTCAAGAGAGGGAGATAGATAAATGTCCATTGTGTGGGGAAGAGAATTCAGATTTCCATTGTATATTACACTGTAGTCAATCAAAGATATGGAGAGAGCAGACCTGGCTACGAAAATGGGACAATTTGAGGGGCGAAGTAGTAATTAGAAAAATGATGTCAGTAAAAGGGGAAAAGAACAGGAGAACTATAGGGAATTATTTAGGTAAAGCTAAAGAGAGATGGCTAAGAACACTTAAGATAAAAATGTAGAGTAGAATGTCTAAAAAGGAGTAGAGGGCCTCCAATACACAAAAACCTGGAGTTAGGTGTATGGAGACGAATTATTATTCAATGGTGGGCAACATAGTAGGATTTTCAGGATGTAGGAATATATGGAATTTAACAGAATGGATTTTATAATTGTAATTTTGATTTTGTATATCCATTTGATGTTGTAAAAGAAAAGATGAGAAATAAATTACTAATTACAAATTACATATGATAAGAGAAGGCCTTAGAAGATGACATACAGATATTTTCCTCCAGTGTGTCGATTTGACATCTTTCCCAAAGAGGAAGCCACCATCAATTACCAGTGAAGATCACAGAACCAATATGACTCAATCCCAAACATCCGCGAGAGTGATGACCTCCACGGTTCAAGAGTTATTTGAAACTCACTCTCGTAGTATTTGGAAAGCAGAAGCTAAAGTGTTAACCACAGAAAAATTGAAAACCTCACAGTCCACGAAACAACATTCCAAGCTGTGACTTTATTAAAAAGTGTGTATGTTTTTTAACAGAACTGTGTGTCCATGCTGAAAGAGCGGATTTGGACGTAGGATGAATGCCGATGGGCAGGCTCGCAACTACACGGTTTCACATCTCTCTTTCTCTGTGTGTCGTATGCGTCCGTGTATTAAACTCCATATTGACATTACTACGTCTATGGGGCGGACCATCTGCTTTTTAATAAAAGAATCATGGCACGGAAAAACTTGTGCAAACAGATATCTACAGCCGCCTCAGTCCCTTTCCTAACCCAGAAAATAATGAATCGGGCATTAGCCCGTGATGCAAGTTTTGTATTAAAAGGAAAGCTCCCATATTTCTATTAGAGGAATACAATACAGAATTTCATTCTCCATCTACGTAATGTTCTCTCGGTGCCGAGAACGGTCCCATAAGTTGTCAAATTCTTGGAGAGCAAATGTGTGAAAAATTATCCTACTTATGCTTCCACAAACTATTCTTGAAAAAGCTTATAATTCTCTCATATATTTGCCAACCTTTGGCTACATTTATTTGTTTTTACCTTGTTGCTACCTTGGCGTACATTACACCCTGGTCTTCTGCTCTGCCAGGTAGCTCTTAATCTCCATGCCTCCTTGTTACTTATCCACTTTCTTCCCCCCCCCCATTTATGTTCCTCTCTAATGTTATTTATATTTCTTGCCCATTTTTCTTCTACTTTCATTAAAAATTCACCAATACTTCTTACCTTCGTTACCTCCTTTCCTGTTAACATTTTTATAGCTATTATCGTCTTCCATACTTTCTCCCATTTTTCCACGCAAACTTATTCTGTAGCTGGCGCGATAGCTCAGGCAATAGCCTCTGTAGCCCGATTTCACATAGCCATAGTTTGGATTCTTGTGGCCTGATTTTATAGACTAAAGATCCTTTTTTCTCAGTTTTGCCGGGTTGGTTGACGAAATTCAAATTGAGATTGAATTTGTACTTATGGACACCCTTTAACTGCAGTGGTTCTCAAGTTCCACCCTATATAGGGGTGAAATGCCACATAATTTTCCCCAGAGAACTTTTGATCAAACTTGACGCTTTTTATCTGCGAAAACCTAAGACACAGAATCACCAGCTTTACCGACCTGTTAAAAGGCAGTCATTCTAAAGTTTTTACGCTCGAAGAAGTCTACCGCTCACCACCGGGTTCCCCTAGGCCAACACTGTGAAGGATATGTAAATTCTGTCCCTTTTTTCACCTCATTTGTTACTTCACTGCACCTTTCATCCTGGTTAACTATTTATGGTACTAAGTGTCTTGGAAATTTCGACTTATATGGCAAGAAATTTGCAATTTGTAAATCCTTAACCTCCGGATTAGGAAAGGGCTCAGAGGAAGTGTAAGCTCGCAGGGGAGCAAGGTAGTCTGTTTTATGAGCCTTCACTGAAGAGCTTCAATCTTAAACTGCTAGGCAACCTGACCTCTACTGTCATCTCTGCTCAGGTCCAAACATCTCAAATATTCTCTCATCTCACTCCTCCCTTCCAGGGACGCCGCTTCAGGGATATAGGCTCAAAATATCTTCTATAGTTTGAGGTGCTAATCCCCATAATCTTCCAAACCTTGTCACAAAACCATACATATTAATTTATTGTATGATACATTAGATAAATGAGTAATTGCAATTGATAGAGTTGACATGAAAAGTTCAATGCCACGGCCGGGATTTGAACCACATATCTACTGGTTTTCACCCAGTCGCTCTTACCCATTGAGCTACCATTGCCAATTTGTACCTGAAGCAATATTTTTACTCTGTGACTTGCTACACTTAAATAATTGTTTTCCAAAATATTTTTCAAAAGGTAATGTTCAGTTACCTTTGTTACTCCGACTTATCCCAATTGCCTTATGTCAACCCAAAACTTGGCTAATGATTTCTTATCACTGGCAGATTTGTAACTTATGCTCCCTATTCTGCATTGATTTTGACAATTGCAGTTATTAGAAGGGCTCAGGAGTAAATAATTTTAAGGGACATTTACGGTAAAAATGAGTTAATGCAAATAATAATGGTAAGGTATCTGCAGTTGATTTATGAGTAAGCTGTTTGGTGGTTTGCCAAGAGATGGCAGCAGCATGAAATATTAGATTTCTTACCCCTGCTGGTTTTCTCTTGTCTCTGGCATGAAAAAAAAAATGTTAAGGGACAACAAAATGGCTGACAGTAATAAAGCTTTGTGCCTTGATTCTGAGAAACAAGAGCAATTAATGAGTTGTTTAGTTGATTCTGTGAAAGTAATAACTCCACGAAAGATCTGACTTTGTCCCAGAAAAAAATAACTTGCTCTATTCACCCGAAAGTATCGGTTCTCAGTTAAATAAGGTTCACATCTCATTTCAAGTAAATAATGTTAACATTGTTTACTTAACAATGTATGATGTCTATACTTACAGTGTTAAGTGTTACCCGAAAACACTATTTACAACCTAATATGTAAGATTTAGTAAATGAGTTAACCCTTTAATACTATTAGTGCTTAACATTAAAAGGTACCAATGTCTATTAATGTTATGAATGTTTTCCTGATTTTCTAGTTGAACATAAATGTTATCGCAATGATTCTACATTGGATTACACCTCCAAATAAACATGCTGATGCTCCTGCTGCTGATGATGATTATGATGATGCTCTTATTGTAAGGAAGGTAAGAGGAAAGTACCAACTTTGTTCATACTTGGCTCCCAAAAAGATATTGAGAAGGACTGCCAATACACCCAAATAAACTAAATCACATACCTATTCTCTAGTCTGAAATGGATCCCTCGCATATACCATTGCCCGGTACAACAACCTTAAATCTACAAGAAGTACTGAACTTGGTCAAAATTTTAATGCAGTGTTAAGTACCCTCATGTTTCATTAAACAATGTTAAGTACAAAATAATATTAATAAAATAAAATTAATTTTTACATTCACCAAACGTCATAAAATTCTTAAATTGGAAATGTACGAGGGCTGTTCAATAAAGAATGATGACTTCTTTTTTGACATTGTACCTTTACTCATCCTAATAATTTTGATGGTCCTTCTCAAAATAGTCCCCCCTGAATACGATGAATTTTTCCCAGCGTTTCTGCCAGTCTTCAAAGACATGCTGGGAACCATTTTAGAGAGATCCTTCAAAATCGCGTACGCAGCCTTCACCACTGCTTCTGATGATGGATAATACCTTCCGCGAAGGCGTTTCTTCAAGTTATAGAATAGAAAAGAGTCACATGGGGCCACATCCGGACTATAGGGAGGGTGAGGGATGCACTTCACGTTGATGTTTGCAAGATATTCAGCAACAACTTTGGCAGTATGCGGCCGCGCATTATCGTGGTGCAGCATTCAGTCTGCTTCATGAAAATATGGTCTTTTGTGCCTGATATGGACTTGCAATGTTTTCAGAACATCCCTGTACTGTTGTCCAGTTACTGATGTATGTGTAGGTACAACATGATAAACCATTCCATGAATATCAAAGAATGAGATGACCACAACTTTCCCAGCAGAAGGAACCATTTTTCCTTTTGGGGGGGGTTGGTGATGCGGAGATGTCCACACTGGGCTTTGCTGTTTGCTCTCAGGATCAAAATGATGTAGTCAAGTTTCATCAGCAGTGAATATGTTGGAAAGATACTTCGGATCTTTCTCTAATATCAACTTTAACTGCATGTTACCATTGCAGCGGTAGGGGATACTGAGCATGTATGAACTTGCCTTGTTCTTACAGGCGGGAAGCAG
The DNA here is from genome assembly GCA_030765055.1 of Mantis religiosa. Classification (NCBI taxonomy): domain Eukaryota; kingdom Metazoa; phylum Arthropoda; class Insecta; order Mantodea; family Mantidae; genus Mantis; species Mantis religiosa. The sequence continues at coordinate 67,740,612 of CM060957.1, read as the reverse complement.
GAGTACCAACAATGAAACTACTACGGCGTGTTTGTTTCATATTAAGCTAACATAATATAATAAGGTTGAATTTTTGTGCGAAAAATTATGACCGTAAAAAAATTATGATCATTCTGTATTGAACAGCCCTCGTAAGTTGTTTAAACATAAGTTTATGGAAAATCATCTTTGTATTCTATGTATACTTTACAAAATACTTAAATTATGTTTCTTAACTTTCAACTCTTTGTTTCTCTAAATATGCTACGTGTCACTTACCATTGTTTTCAGCCGAGCCCTTCATTTATTTATAATTTTAACAGCTAAATTTAAGCTAATGGGTTCATACTCCATCTATAGAGTTAATCTCTCTTTTCTAATGCCCAATAATTCGACAAAAATCCTCTTTAGTTTTATTTCTATATAAAGTTATTAATCTCAAAGTCACTAATTGCAGTATAAACAGCAATTAAAGCTTTCGGCGTATATAGTGTTAGTGTTTCGTAAAGTACTTCTAAAAGTCTGTACGCTGTTTTGAATTGTGCATCTAACTGTTAAACATTAGTTTAAATATGAAATATATAAAGGACAAAAACAAATAAAGGGTACTTAATTTATAAAACAATCATCTGTTAAAACAAGTTCTTGTAAAAAGCCTTTTATTATTAAATATCCCTAAAGTTATTTTGCGACGCTTTTCTTTATCTAAACTATATATAAATATACAGGTATATAAACGAAACCTGTTGAAAATAGCGCATTATTTATAAAGTACAGGGCAATGAAATTCTAATGGGCCATGAGAGCTGCCTGTTATGCACATTTGCTGTAAAAGTGAAATTTTTTAGAATATATTTTTAGTATATGAATATCAGATTAAAGCATGGATGGATATTGTCCAATAAAATTAGAAATCAAGCGCCTGGTTTAATGTCATTGCTAAACTTATTCATTTTTGAATGAAGTACTCGGATTATCTTGACGGTGGCTCGTTACTGGGCACAAAAAGTGAGGTTTGGACTGTGTAAATATTTGGACGTGGTATTCGTTTAGAGCCGGAATACCGCTCTCAACCAGCCCACACGCCCAATGTGCAGTTAGTAGATTTTGCGTAAAATGTTCTTTTTTCCCTCAAATTGGAGGATTGGTGGCTTGTAAATGTTATGCAGATTCTTGTAGCCATTTTTAAACGATTTCTATGTTTTTAAATGTTTAGTTTTAAAGATTCTAATGAACAAATTATGACATATAGATGCTTCAGTGCAAACAAAGTTTGAGAGCACATGAATTCAAAAGAGTGAGCTTTAATGCATCCACATTTTTGTATGAATGGAAGTGGGAGAGGAAAACAAGGGGAGTGAGAGAGAGATAGAGAGTTGGAAGATAGGCATAAACCAAGACAAGACATTTTCTAAGGTTCCTATTATATATCGCTGAAGAAAATCCGTTAATGATCTCTGATCTCTTTTCTTCCCTCCCCCCTCACTATTTGTAACTCTAAAATGTATATTCTCTTAAATGTTTTATTGTTATGACCAGTGAACATTTACTGTTATTCTGTTCTAAAAAACATGAAATGTTAAAATCTATATATCTATTTACCTAGTTTACATTCCGCATGCTTTCCATTTACTGTACATAATAAGGGCGTCTATTACCACTTGCTAATTTATTTTAATTCGTTACTGATTCTAATACCAATATTTAAAACAATAATAATATTAGCTATACACAATTTTGCGCATGCTCATATGAGGAGGCATACAGAGATTTATTGCAACTAAATCCTGCCCCGTGACGTAGTGAACTAAGGCAGCATGCCTTGGTCCCTGGCCACGGAAAATGGCACGGGTTCGATCCCTCCCATGGGGTGCGGATTTTAAGTCAGCCCACTCAGCATCGTGAGGAAACTGAGGGGCTCAGGTAAGCGGCCCTAGTCACGAAAACCAACATTCCGGCTGGAAGATGCCAAGATGCTGACCACATTTCCTGCCCGTATTGTTTGGATGGCCACCCACCTTTGCCGTGCGTAAGTGGGCGTGAGGCCAGCAGTTGGGTTGGTAGGCCATGGCCCTCTTGGGGCTGTCGCGCTACATAAACAGCGAACGAAGGGGGGGGGGGGAACTACTGGACGTCAAGCCACAAAGACATGCTGAAGTCCCTGAAAGGTGCAGAAAGTTTTCATCCTCTGCGCAGCTACCAACGTTTTTCTAACTGATGTTTTTTTTTTCCTTGTAACTTACGTCCTCCAACGTTGTCATATCGGACGTTGAATGACCGGGTGAAATGATGCTCAAATGAGTCAAGGGTCCATAGACCTTAGAGGTACCCGACATTCGTCTTTGAGGATAAGGGAAAACAACGGAAAAAACCTTGTCCTGACCGAGATTCAACTCGGGACCTCTTGAACGTGAGGCAGACAGGCTACCAAATACGCTACCGAGGCACGATGTGTTCAAGCACCGACCCTTCCCCATAAACGAACTCCCTCCAGCGCCGATAACATCATTTATTTACAATTTGCAAGCCTCCGTGCCATTTGTTGGGCACTGCCATACATCAAGCGCCTGAAGGAATGTCCAACAGATGAAAAGAAATGAAATGCAGGGGAAGCATGGATAAGAAATCTTTGAAACTAAGCATCCTACATTCCTCTAAGTGGCAAGGAAAAGCCATGACAAACACAAATCAGATTGAAAGGGTTGAGCCAGACTGAAAAACTCAATGCCATAACCGGGATTTGAACCACGGATGACATTGATTCTCCAACTGACTCTTGTTTTTCCCGGTAAACCAATGAAAGTTCTCATAAACTCATGAGACAACTACCTTAATGGCGACTTACTATGCTGTAAGTACTTTAAGGCCCGGGCTTCAATTCCCGGCTAAGGCATTGAATTTTTCAGTGTGGCTCAACCCTTTCATAGTGCGTCCTACACACGACTAGTGTGAAAGAACAATTTATTTCCACAAATCAGATTGCGTGGTCGAGGGGGGTTCGAACCCTTGATCCCTGCCGGCTCTAAGGACTGCTGAATATTGCCGATGCATTACATAATTTTGAATTTAAATTCAAATTCTTTTTATTTAAAGTATCTCTAAAATTTAGAGCCTTTGAAAGACGAAATATATTATTGACATCGTACGCGTTTCATTTTTCAAATAAACATTTAATAATAAAGTAGAAGGAATAGACAAATGGAATACTCCCAAGGGCTACACAATTCCAAGAGAAAACTAAAGAAAAAAGGAGTCATACCCAATAAAAAGGTCTGATAGAAATGGGACATTGTTAGTTGGATATTGCATAAGTGGTGTTCAAGAGATTAGTTGGAAACATTTTGGTTCTATATATGGCATTTTTACACTCCTACGGAGCAATTAAGAACAACGGTGAATCCAAATACTGAAAATAACCTTCCATGCAAACAAATAGCCATGCTTTACAGGAGCTTAATTTAACCACAAATTAATCGAACACTATGATGCAACGTATAGTATAATTAATATGTGCCTATATAGTATACAGGTCGGCATTTGGACAATAGGAACTTACTTAATATAATTTCAAAGTTAAATAAAGGAATTTCTGGTGAAGTGTTCCAATATTCTTCTCAAAGAAACCAATACACTGCTAATCATATGGGACGTAATATAATTTGTATTGTCAACCATAGGACGTCTTCTGTTCTTGCCAGATTGCCTAATAGTTAAGAATTCCACGGGATTTGAGGTTAAAAATATCTAATATTCCTTTATTAAATAAATGCCTTTTACTATTTATATTATGAAACTGTTAGACTAGCACAGTTATAAACATGTCACCAAAAATTTCTATGCTGAGAATTTGTATACCAAGGACCCGGAACTGTTCCTCTCGTTCTTTTCCATATTTTCCACAAGTTCGTGTAATTGCTACTCCATAACAGTTCGGAGAAATTTGTGGCCTTTATTTTACTCTTCAATAGCCGGTTCCGTTCCTAGCTTTTGCGTGAGAAAATACATTTTTATAAACCATACCCCAGCCTCCATTGGGTTTGGAAGAATAAAATGGAAGTCAATGTATTTAAAATGAAAAATGATTTTAAAAAGGCTGCTTTGCTGTAATTTACGTCCTCCAACGTTAAGTCATATCGGACGATGAATGTAATGGGTGAAATGATGCTCGAGATTCGAACTCGGGACCTCTTGAACGTGAGGCAGACACGCTACCATCTACGCCACCGAGGCAGGTAAAAAATTAAAATTAAAGGAACTAAGCCAACAAAAAAAGCATTCTCATGACCACGGAAGTAATGGTAGCCTATACAAATGAAACTATGAAAAATATCTGAACTATTTTTAACTTTTTGGGGGGGAAGGGACTACAATAGCAGAAACAAAGAGCAATAATGAAAATTCGTTGTCGCTGTGATCTAGTGGCTAGCTAGGTTGCAAACCTAGAAGTCCGGGATGCAAGTCCCAGCAGGAAAGTGATACATTTCTTTGGCCAGGCTTATTTACCACTCTCCCTAGATTCTATAAGGGAGAAAGACAGTGAGGAAGGAGGGGAGAGATATAGAGCGAGTGAGATTTTGTGTATAAATACGAAGACAACCCAGTGATTAACGCCAACAATAAGTTCATCATTGTATTCACCATTACTACAAGCGATTTATTTTTTTCATTTATCTCGCCCTTTAACTTCAACGGCTATTTCAGCGCCTTTCCTATGGAACATATTTGCCCATAAATAGATGATATTGTTACTTGGTATTCAGTGCGAATTCGGGTTTTTGATATTTTTTTTTTTTTTACTTTAGATCATACACATGCACACTCGTATTCATATTTCCAGACTCTGGAGATTATAGAGAATAAACTTGGTTGGAGCAAAAGAACTTCCTTTCACTAGCGGGGAATGGAACTCCAGAGCTGTCGCAATAGGGACAGGTACTCTAACAACTCATAACAATTGTTCCAGATAAAGCCACTCATGTACAAGCGGCATACAAAAAGTTATACATACCGGGATTGTTTGTGAATGAATTATAAATTAATTTAAACAACTCTTTCTTTTAGTTAATTAATGGAAATTAATCATTTCTCTACACTAGCCGTTTATAGCCTAAAGTTTTTTTTTTCAATGCCATGTCCGGGATTTGAAACACAGATCTCCTGGTTTCCGTCCAGTCGCTCTTAACCTTTGAGCTACCATGGCCAACGTGCCGTCCAGACATTAAATTCGCCATTCGACTCATATTTTGCCCCGGTAGACCACTAAGGGCTCTCGCATCCGAGACACACCGTTTGTGGCGACTTACTACCGTGAGTACTTGAGTCCCAGGCTTTAACTCGGAAAGCAGGAGATAAGTGGTTCAAATCCCGGCCATGGTATTGAATTTTTCATATTGACTCTATAAAAAAACAGCCTATAAGCGGCTAGTGTAGAGAAGTGATTAGTTTCCATCAATTAACTAAAATAATAAGAGCTAAATGATGAAGCCTGCCTTGATACGAGTCAAATGGAGAATTTAATGTCGTGAAGGCACGTTGGCCATGGTAGCTCAAAGTTTAAGTGTGACTGGACGGAAACCAGGAGATCCGTGGTTCAAATCCCGGCCATGGCATTGAATTTTTCATGTTGACTCTATCTATATAAAAAAACTCTTTCTTTTCACATTTCTTTCCAACATTTCAAATTATTAACTGCTGTTAGCATCTTCACGTGCAGAAATGCATTAATTGCCAGCAAAAAATACAAATTATAAGGGAGATGAGAGCTGGAAAGTTAACGTAAATTGTTAACAAAAAAGAAACAGCAGCGAAACCAATAGAAGAAGGTTATAATGGAAAGGAAGCTGAAAACGTTTACTCAGTCTGCAGACTAACGCAAACTTGATAAGCGAATAACAAGAACAGATCCCTCCAAGAAATCCAGTTCAAGATTGAGGACAAAATTGGGATGAAGCAGCAGAGATGTAATATTTACTCAAGCAAGACGCTGGAGCGAGGCCTTGACGGAGATTGATCATTGTTAAGACAACGGCTGCGGTTAACTTCATCCCCTGCAGTTCTTACTCCTTTCTCTCCATGTTTAGCTTTGTGATCCTCGTATTACAGATAGTTTCACTAGTTTATGTAGCTGTCTTCCATCTAAGCCTATTACCGTAACGTTGCTGGTTAAAGCTTTCCCTCTGCATTGGCTCACTAGGTACAAGAAAACTTTCATGCGCCTGCTGCTGATTTAACTTCAACACAGCTTTAGGTGGATTTCTGTGTCTAAGCAATGAGTGATGTGTATGAAAATTATTTTCTTCGTATAATTAAGTGATATATTTACTTTTTCTAGTCACTACCATTTATTATCTCTCTTCTACTGAAGTTATATTAAGTGGAGTAACAATTTCTATTGATTTGTGGTATAATAACTCTTTGGAAGAAGAAGAAAATGATGACCTTATATGCGGAAATGTAGATCCGATTACTTTAGAAGACTTAGAAACGGCATTAAAAGAAATTAAGAATAGGAAGGCCACAGGAGAAGGTGCAATAAATGCAGAATTATTGAAAAATGGTGGACCGATACTAAATCAAAGAATTTTGAATTTAATTAATAGTTGTTGGAACGGATGCCAAATCCCAAGATCTTGGACACATGCTCGAATCATATCTATTTTTAAGAAAGGTGCTCGAGACAGATGTAAGATTTATAGGGGAATAAATATAAATTATATGCAAGAATCTTAAGTAAAGGGTTACAAGCCATTACAGATGTTCTACATTTAGAAGAACAAAATGGTTTCAGAAAAGGACGATCCTGTACAGCTGCTAACTTTACAGTTAAGGATATAATAGAAAAAAGAAGAGAATTTAATCTGGAAACACCTATATCTTATATTGATTATGAAAAAGCGTTTGATCGTGTAAATAGGAAAAGATTGTGGCAAATCATGACTCGAAGAGGCTACCCAAATCATCTCATTGAAGTTCTAAAATCTATATATAAGGATACAACAATCAACATTCATATTGTAAATGGAATGTATAGTAAATGGATACATACAAATCAAGGTGTAAGACATGGTTGCAGTTTGTCTCCTATCTTATTCATAATTTATATAGATGATCAGATTAGAGAGTGGATGTTTAAGATTAACGGAGGCATTCATCTTGCACCAAATGTTATTCTTAAGACGATGCTATTTGCGGATGACCAAATAATTATAAGTAAAACTGAAGACGACCTGCAAAGAGCAGTATATATTTTATAGAAGCTATGTAAGAATTATAATTTCAAAATTCCCACAAATAAAACAAAAACAATGGCGTTTCGAGGTAAAGACACTGTTAGAACCAAAATAGTAATTAATGATATTATCTTAGAGCAAGTCACGGGTTTTAAATATTTGGGAATATATGTCAGTTATAAATATGAAAATGATTTTACCAATTTTTCAGAAAATAAGCGGCATAATAAATAGAAGCCTAAAAACTAAAACCAGAAAAGAAACACGGATGAAATTTTATAAAGTAGTGGCTGTGCCTGCTTTTCTTTTTGGTTCTGAAACATGGACATTAACAAAAACAGAAAAAAAAAAACAGATACAGGCTGCCGAAATGAGATTTTTAAGAGCAGTAAAGGGATGTACTCTTTTTCGATAAAATTCCAAATGAAAAAATAAAAGAAGATTTAGAAATATGTTTTTAAAAGAAAAATAATAAATAATAGAAATGAATGGAGAGAGCATAATGAGAGAATGCCGAGAGATAGGATCCCAAGGAGAGTTATAAACTATAAACCTAGAGGAAAGAGACATCCGGGGAGACCATAAAAACGATGGTCAGACATGTTTTAAGCCGGAACAGGCAGCATTGCCTAGCCCTTTGAGTGAAGAAGAAGAAGAAGAAGAAGAAGAAGAAGAACAATTTCTATTCTAAGGAAATCTTCGAGCCACAAATGTGACAAGAAATACAAAGAGCAATGATTTTGAACTAATTCTTGTATAGGTCTGTGAACCGTATAATTCGAACATTTATGTACAGTACTTTCGATTTTAGGGCACCTATGTATGCTTTTTGCCGGTACTGCAGTGCATGGAACCACCATACACACGTCCCGCGGCCCTGCCCTAAAACGAAGGTATAACATGCGAATGACTTCTTCCACATTCTGTCCCTCATTAGTAGGTATATGTGTGTGTATGTTTTAGCACTAGATGCTACACTTGGCCTTAAATTTTCATAAACGAGTTTGAAAGAATGGCAATGTAGTGAACAATTCTGACCGTTAATATCTCCGAAATGGCTAATACCACAACAGTTGATAAAATTGCCTATTTTACAGATAATTTTGTTGTACAAATTTGTCACATTTTGTATTCCTCACATTTTAATCTATCACTTAATGTTCACCTGCTACACAAAATTACATAAATTTCCTTCCAAATAATGAAGAAAATTAGTCTTTCACCTTCTCTTGCTGATCTTTTTACCAGTGTTCTCGAAATGCAAGTCACTAAAGCATTCCCTTTGATTTTTAAAACCTGGTGTAGATATGTTGATGATATTTTTGCTATTGTTTCCGATAAACAAATTAAGGATGCTTTAAAATTACTAAATTTACAAGATAAAGCTATAAAATTCACATTAGAAACTGAAATTAATGCATTTCTTCCATTTCTGTATTTGAAGAGAATAATAAATTATAATAAATTAGATGTTAGTATTAATAGGAAGTGTACTCATGTGCATAATTACATTAAAAAGTAAAGCTTTTAACCCTTTTTCACATAAATTTCCTGGTTTTAATAATTTGATTTATAGATTAATAAATATACCCCTGAATAAAGAAGAATTTAATAAAGAATATAAACATATTATTAATAATGCTTTAATTAATGGGTTTGATAAAGACTTTATACAACAGATGACTGAAAAATTTAAATATTAAAAATGATACTCCTAGGGTTAAAAAAAAGACGAGTATGATTTTAAAACAATATAATTAATATCCTTGGGATATTAAACATTTTTAAAAAAAATTTAATGAAGTTGTTATAACTTTAGTTACTCAAAATAAATATAGTAAAAAAAATTTACTACATTTCTCTAAAAAAAGATAACATTACTAGTAATAAAAATCTGGTATTTAGAAATTTAATTGTTTAAATTGTGATCAGGTTTATATTCGAAAAGCGAAACGTAATTTGGAAACCAGAACGAAAGAACATTTTCGTAACATTAAGTGTAAACAAACTGATAAATCGGCCGTAGCAGATCATATTTGGTCTTTTAAGCATGAAATAAATTCTGAAGTTAAATTATTAAAACAATTAAATGGTCCGATAGGTTTAATGGTTTTGAAAAGATGTTTATTTTAAAGCATAAGCATCGCGTAATGAATTTTGAAATACCAGCAATTGATACTGTTTTTAGATTTGTTTCGTTTTCAGGTTTTGGTAATACTGAAAAACATAGTAACATGGTAACCGGAATCCTTGACAATGAAGTATGTTGACGGACTGACAATGCAAGCAATTTGTTTGTGAAACCAATCTCAATTAAAAAGAAAAATTAACTTCATTTTCTTAATATAAGGGAAGTTTTTATCACAAAAAATATTTGTGTGTTATTCATTGCTTCATTGTAGCTAGCTTCATTTTTTACGTAATCGTTAATTTAAATGTTCTTCAACATAGTACCTTTGGAATTCCATATTATTTTCATGGCCACCAGAAACCAATGAGTTGTCATAGGGTTTTTGAAGTAAATAGACATTTAAATATATATACATTTATATTAAAATGGGTCTTATCGACGTAGCGTTTTGCATACTTTTACCAAATGCTTCCTAATAAATTTCTGCTTCCCAAAAACTTAAAAACCTAAATGTTATTTACTATGTGAATATTTTAAATATTTAAACAGATGGCTCTCGAAATAAAATATTTATTCCAAGTTTTGATACAATAAAAATATCAAGGGCTTTCCTTGTTAGCTTGGGGAGATTTTCTTGAACACTTTCAAATAGTTTCTTTAAAAGATGGTGAATTTAAGTAGCATCATGTTTTTGTGCATAGCTATTTATAGTCAGAGGCACATAGGGAACGTTTTCTAAAAGGGCCTTTTTTCTGCATTTAGGTACCTTATAAATATCTCATGAAGCAATGTCATCGAAGTTCTCGATGGAATGTGATACTTCCATCTATTATGTTTTAAATGCTAGAGAACTTACCATAACACAGAATTCTATGCTCCTATTAAGTACTATCACCTACAGTTCTATCTACTATCTATAAGAGTCGCAGGTTAAAGGAAGATGTGGCCTCTATTTGAGAAAACATTTTGCACAAAATGGAGAAAAGCAACCTGGCTGTACTTAAGGTATATGTTACCGCGTGAGAGAGAAAACTGATGTCTTATCTCCAATTGGGAGATGAATTCATAACAATACAGACACTTGTTCTTCTGACAAATGCTACCCATACATCCATAAATCAACTTTGCCAGATCAACCACAGCATAGAAACGATACCTTTTTCAGTAAGTCTAGTAAAATAAATACAAATTTACTGTCACTTCTCAGCTCGTCCTGCACCTAAATGCAACAAAATGACCAGATAATGGACTAAAGCAGCAAATGCAACCCATGGCGTAACAACGCGTAAGCGAGCCAGAGCCCGACAACCCAACTGCCGTCCTCGCGCCCACCGAACATTCAACCCATACGGATAGACGATGTGGTCAGCATCGCTATACCCCCAGGTTGGCTCTCCAAAGCAGGGTTCGCTACAAGCCTAGCTGCTCAAATTTATCATGATCTGAATGGACACCGATCCTATACCCGGGACTTAACATCCACACCTCCCTGGAGTGGGACCGATCGGGAGTGCATTCCGTGGCAGGGAACCAAAGCACAACGCACAAGCCCACTATGTCAGAACGTAAAGAGCAGAACTATAACAGAAAATGGCAGCCATAGTCAGCGTCGTTATTTAAGGTTTTATTTGACCGTTGGCGATGCCTATGATGCAGGACATTAAAGAAGGCAATATCTAATCCTAGCAATAATAATAATAATAATAATAATAATAATAATAATAATAATAATAATAATAATAATAATAATAATAATAATAATAATAATAATAATAATAATAATAATAATAATAATAATAATAATAATAATAATAATAATAATAATAATAATAATAATAATAATAATAATAATAACAATAACAATAACAATAACAATAACAATAAGAATAACAATAACAATAACAATAACAATAACAATAACAATAACAATAACAATAACAATAACAATAACAATAACAATAACAATAACAATAACAATAACAATAACAATAACAATAACAATAACAATAACAATAACAATAACAATAACAATAACAATAACAATAACAATAATAATAATAATAATAATAATAATAATAATAATAATAATAATAATAATAATAATAATAATAATAATAATAATAATAATAATAATAATAATAATAATAATAATAATAATAATAATAATAATAATAATAATAATAATAATAATAATAATAATAATAATAATAATAATAATAATAATAATAATAATAATAATAATAATAATAATAATAATAATAATAATAATAATAATAATAATAATAATAATAATAATAATAATAATAATAATAATAATAATAATAATAATAATAATAATAATAATAATAATAATAATAATAATAATAATAATAATAATAATAATAATAATAATAATAATAATAATAATAATAATAATAATAATAATAATAATAATAATAATAATAATAATAATAATAATAATAATAATAATAATAATAATAATAATAATAATAATAATAATAATAATAATAATAATAATAATAATAATAATAATAATAATAATAATAATAATAATAATAATAATAATAATAATAATAATAATAATAATAATAATAATAATAATAATAATAATAATAATAATAATAATAAAATATATTTTAATCGAAATGCAATATAATGAGAATATCATAAATTTCAAGAACGCAAAACCAATGTCTGTTATTTAAATTATTTCTGGGCAATGTTTTAAATGAAGTTGATGAATTTAAAATGTCTTTAAGGTTTCAAATCTGGATTTTATTTGACATTGTATTACCAGTCTATTAACATCTTTGAAATTTCAGGCGGGTATCTCGTTAAAAGACAATTAAATAAAACGCTTGAAAATAAAAAAGGATGAACACAAATGAAAAGCTTGTAGAGGAATCGTTATGTAGAAGATACGATGTGTGGATGTCATAAGTTAAGTGAAATGGCGCAGAAACACTTCACGTTCATTGTTACGTCACTAATGTAGGTTATATCCCTTTCATCCTCTCAATTACTCGCCTCCATAAAATTACAGCAATCATCACAATTCCATGCTCACCCCCTTTTCTGCTGCTTTACTCTTTATTCACGTCCTTCCCTCCTAATCCAATATCGCAAACTACATTCTTCTCACTTTTTATCCGCCACTCACGTCACTTTTTAACTTATTTTACTTTCCTAAAGCACTAGCAAGAGCGCTACCAACTAAAGGGAGATCTTCCTTTGTGTCATTTACATAAAGTGTCAGCCAGGCCATTGAGCTTGCAAGGGATCACGAACTTGACAGCTTTCATTGCCTCGATCATCTTTTTCGTCTTAAACCTAATCAACTCATCTAATTCAAAGTGGAGATCATATTATCAGAGCCTTGAAAGTATTACATTTTTGTACAATTTAGTTTATGGAATACATTTTAAGGTCTTATTTTATAGTAAAAGCCTCATATTTCGTTTGAGTGAAATCTACAGAGGCCTTTGGACGGCAAAGTTAAAATAATTGCAGTAAAAATACAAATTTTTAGGAGTTTGAAGTCCTAAGAAACGTGTAGTCTTTGATGCAAATTTATACAGTGACAGTAATGCAAGGAATTTACGTGACAAGCACTACACTATTGTAAGAGAATCAATGGGTGTTTCTGATTTTAAATGTTTTTACAAAGTTTTCCATCTCAAATGTTTTTCGAGTAATCGCACGAAAATCATTTTTGTTTCTACACACTATATTATTTTTCCCTTGTTCCATTTATACCCCGCCTTTATCACCTATGGTCATATCGGCGGCTGTTCTCCTTTGGAACACACTGAAGGTGTTAACTCGTTATCTTTGGTTTTTAATCATTAGATCACGCACACATTCACACTCTCATTCATGTTTCCTGACTCTGGTGAAAATGGGGAATTATCTTGGTCGGAGAAAAATCCTCATCCCCACAGCCGGGAATCGAACCCGGGACCCCTAGCACGGCAGGCAGGTGCAACGGGGCAGCCAACTATATTATTATATATTAGCTGAAATTACATTTACTCGCCTAAAACATACGTGAATGTGATGTTCACCTCAAATTCGGTTGGGGAGCAATTCATCTTCAATGTGCAGCAGTAGTCTGCCAACATACTTGGATACTGTTTACCCTGGTGGCGCCTTTCTATTTCCGGGATGTCCTAGTGAAAACGCTCCCCTTGTTTGTCACTCACAGCCCCTAGGTTTTCAGGGATGAAATCAAGATGGGAGTGCAGAAAGTGTATGTTCAAAGACATATTACATCCCATTATCTTGTAGTTCTCTATCATCTCACTGACAAGTTCTCTTTAGTCATGAAACCTAAAACTCTCTAGGAAGTTTGTGGAATGTTTTTTGAAATATTGCCATTCAGATGCTGCGTCCATATTCGAATGGTTTTCAAACTCCATACATTTCACCAGCTCCCTTGCTGAGGACCAGGAGATGCCCCTTCTTTTATTTTGGCTTTAATGACTCATGAACACCTATTTCTCAGAAATAGAAATGCAGTTTCGTGATCCCTGACGATCCCTACTTTTCACAAAAGCTTAAAAGAAACCTAGTTTGATACGCAGTGGAGGCAACAAGAATTTTTCGAGAACATAGAAATGGTTGGTCTAAAACATAATTTTGTCCTGGATTAAATGATTCTCTGTTTGGGCAAGAATTATGATACAATAATTACTTCAATCTCAGCAACCCCCCTTGCAAAAATTGCAGCAAAATTTAGTAAATTTTGCCAAGCTGTAGCACAAGTAAGTTGGGTATCAGGTTCAAATCCACACATATGCTAAGAAAAATTGTCTTACTTGATTCTGAGCAGTTAAGAGCTTCATATTCTTACTCATATATAATTTCCCTTCCGACTGTATGAATTGAAGAAATGGGTGGATATATTTTATCATTATGAACTAACACTCATTTCAAACTATTTCTCAGGTGTCTATGAAGAAACGTCGGTGATTATATTTATACCCAGTGATTGCGAAAATGCTCAGCATCACTGCAGAAATCTAGGTCCTCTTTATAAAATGATCCTCATTCCTTTCGGCGTTGAAGTGGGTTGCGGAACTTAACTTGGTGTCAGTCTGTAATAATTTCCATCATTTCAATCTTTAGGTGAACAATTCTACCTCACTTTTACTTAAACCAAACTCCTAAACCAAATAATTTAAAACCTTATGTACTAAACAGTGAGGATCATACATAGCACCATCTTCAGAAAAATCTAACTGATTCTCTGTTTCCTCAGTAGCAGGAAATTCCTCATTTACTGTTATTATCTGGTGATGGTGATATAGGAAGTCATGGCCACAAAGTACCGCCCAAATTACTGAATCTAAAGATGAATATTTAAGGAAATAATCATCTCTTCCACACTAGCCGTGTGTAGGTTAAGATTTGGAGGAGTAGAGCCAGACTGAAAAATCGAATGTCTTAAACTGACTGACTTTGGGCTCGTTGGCCATAGTAGCTTAGTGGTTTAGAGCAACCGCAGGGAGAACGGGAGGTCCGTGGTTCAAATCCCGGCTATGACACTGAACTTTGCAATCTCACTCTACTCATCCAAATCTTAGCCTACACAGGCGGAAGAAGTGATTATTTCCCTCTATTTACCTAAAATAAAGACATAGTGGTGTAACTATGAAAACTGGGACTTAAGTACTTACAGCATAGTAAGTCTCCACAAAAGGCGCGTGTCTCATAGCATATGAGAACCCCTAGTGGTCTACCTGGAAACATACGAGTCAGTTACCACTTGGCTCTCACCAAGGCGGCCCGGGTTCGATCCCAGGCGACCGTAAATTGAGATTTGTGGTGGACAACACGGCGCTGGGGCGGTTTTTCTCGGGACCTCCGGTTTCCCCCGCCATCTCATTCCGCCGGTGCTCCATCTTCATCTCATGTATCACCAGTGTCACCGCCTGCGGTGCCGTATGTAGGAAAGGCGGGCGTTAAACACTACACATTTCTTTTTCATTTACGAGTCAGTTGGAGAAATTGATGTCATATCGGTACGTTGGCCATAATAGCCCAGTGGTTTAGAGCAACCGCACTGAGAGCGGGAGATCCCTGCTTCAATTCCCGGCTATGGTATTGAATCTTTCAGTCTGACTCTACTGGATATTTAACTTAATTCCAGATATACTTGTCAAGCAAAATTAGCAGTCTGTCAAATGGTGTAAATGTTGGAGTCGTATCACAGGACTGCAAGTGGAATATGCGGAATCCTTTAAACCAGCAAGTTAACAGTTTCGCACTTTTGGCACAACAGATCTCTAGAGATGATTGCTTCCAACAAACGCTGTCTTGAAACCGCGCGAAAATACCATTTTGTGAATTCTACATAGGTTGGATATGTCAACTGTGTTCGAATGTATCTATTTCTTGCTATTTTTATAAATACTTACTTCACTTACTCATTTTTACAGGTAGAAGAAGAATATAACAGAACTTAATACACTTTGTCGATATTTAATTGTTTACATGCCATGAAAAAGAAAAAAATAGGATTGAAAATTAGCAGTTGAGAAAAGGGAAGATTATTTGAATATTCAGTTTAATATCCAAGGGTGTGTGCGGTATTTTTATGCAGTAAATTTTTGTCTCTCCCCTGTGGCTTACTGATTAAACAAGTTATTCAAAGAAAGAAAAACAACTCCCAGCGAATTGAGAATGCACATCTAATTTGTCATGGAATTATTTTAAACAATTTTCACCAAAATTGTTACAGCAGTATTTGAAAAAAAGAACTGGATGTAAAAGGTAACTTTCTTCGTTGTCTTCATGCCGCAACCTTGGTAGTCCTGAACTTAAATAACAACTTTCATATGAACCTTCTTTATGTTTTTGTGCTGTTCACAGGCATACAGAGAGAAATAGAGACGGAAAATCACACAGAACTTTATTTCAGAACTATTTTCATTGTTTAAGGGTCCTCAAAACATATCTTTCCAATGAAATATCCACATTGAAATTTTTGGGCAGAGTACAGTACTTTGTTTGCTGTAAGTAGATAGTAGAGTAAGAAGGGACTACAGATTACAGGCCAACACATTGAATACCCCTGTATATGTAGGTACTTAACACAAAGAAGCACATGTACAGAATAAAGACAGGTTATGTGACTTCGAATACAATTTAACGTATGCTACTAATGACTTTGTTTAGTAGCTAATTCGAGAAGAGCGATTACTCGCAAGATGATACTTGTTGGATTATGTTTCATTAGCGCCATTACGATTTAAGTTGAGTTTGTTGAGTGTAATAGGCATTCCCCGAGGCATAAACCATGTCGTTACACGAGTACGAGGCCACCTGATCCCTACTTAGACCCTGTGTCGGATTTCAGTGGTTGTCTGGCAGGCTACAAGTAATAAGCCGTCTTAACTCCTCACTGTCAGAAAGAAAAACAAAGAGCAGGAACATCCATTACACCTTCTGCTGGAATCAAGGTCCACTCCTAGACATCTGAAATACGTGCTTTACCCCTAAGTCATACAAAAAGAGAGTTTCTGATTTTACTGTGGTTTATCTAGAGATTAACCAAATTTTCGGTGGCATTAGCAGATTTAAACAGCTGAATTTATTTAGTAACACAAGTACCTGCATGTCTCGTGGCTTGTGATCTTTGGAGTCAAATGTAATATGCATATCATGTAAAAGCACTGAACAACTACAAACACCGAAGCATAATGGCGTTTCTTATCATTCCAACTGAGTAAATCCCACGTTGCATTCTTTTTTATAATTTACGTCCTACAACGTCAAGTCAGGGTCTATGGAGCTTACAGTTATCCGACATTCGTCTTGAAGGATAAGGGAAAACCCCGGAAAACCTTATCCAGGTAACTCGCCCTGACCGAGATTCGAACTCGGGACCTCTTGAACGTGAGGCAGACACGCTACCATCTGCACTATCGAGGAGGGCCACGTTTCATTCTGACTACTTCTTTGTTATTTGTAGAGAAACATGGTTTAAATAATTAATTTAAAAGGAATATTAGAGTGTAACCAATATCTGCTTATTAACAATAACAAACTTTCACAAAGTAAAAAAAAAAAAAAAAAAAAAAAAAAAAAAAAAAAAAAAAAAAAAAACAGACAGTATGCGACTTTAACAGAAAAACACATGGAAAGCAATAATGAGTCTCATTTCTGCCCTACAGGGTTTCTGTTCGACGGGTAGAATTAAGAAGCTTTAAGCGGGAACATCTGATTTAGGCCTTCCTTCTCTCTGAACTACTATTCCCCTGGGTCGCATAATAAACTTTGCTTCTCACAGAGACTACAAATATTTAGGTGAACGTTGCACCCCTGACAAACAAGACTGCATGTAGCGAAAAGAAAGCCATCCGCAATTACGTTTCAGTTCCTTCAGCGTCATATGTCTCCAAAGCAACGAAATAAATTTGGCGAGAGAGAAAGCACAAACAACACAAAAAAAATTGCAAAATTGTAGAGATGAACATTTAACGTGTTAATTCTTTAATTTAATATTTTAATGATGATAATGATATATATACATTTAAAGGGCGCTGATGACCGCCGTAGTACGGCGGTCATCAGCGCCCTTTAAAAAACTAGTCTTGGCAAAAGCGAGATATAAAACTTTCTGAAAACTATACAAGTGTAACAAAACTTATTAAAAATACACGTACATAAAATAAACATCAATCAAAACCAACTAAAAGTTTCGTTCAATAAATCCTAAACTCTAAACTCGACAAGAATCTAAAAACCTTCTCCACGGGTCTCCACGCACGGCCTACACGTGGGTGGGCCTGTTGACCGTCTCCCTCAACCACGAAGAGGAGCCCACATGAGGGAGACTGTTGGCTCGGGACCCCGGGAGCGCCAAACCCGTACCTACCGAAGTAGGCCCCTGGGGGGTTAATATTTTAACACGCCGATATATTCTATATGGTGGATCTTTCAGCGAGTAACCCTTTTAGGCCTTTTTCTTGTCAAACTTGGACCTATGTTAAAGAAAACCAAAGTAAGGATATTCTTTTCATAGATCTACTTGTAATAAAAACGATCCCAGTTGAATTGGTACCGCCAGTGTTAAAGTAGGCTATTGTAATTGTTGTGTATCTAAATTGTGTAAGGTTGTGTTTTTTTACTGTAAAAATAGTTATTCTTGATATATCTTGAGTCATAACATTTAAGTTGGTATAATTAAAACAATATTCCTTAATTAACAAATGTGATAAATGTAGGTCTTCGAATTAATTCAGGATTTCCTAGGATTACATTTGTTGGATGTAAATAAATTCCTTCTACATAAGTTTTATGCCTTTAGTAACTTCAACATTGGCAGAGGAGGGTTTTAATGTCTCCTTAAGCTGTAAACTGCTTTAGTAAAGGGTAGTTCTTTAAGTACATGCCATAATATATAAACTTCAAATGATTTTATTGTAATAAAACACAGTGGTTTTATTTTGGAACAAAATTCAGAGCAGAGTAAGTAATTCCAGTTTGCCTTAGTGCAACACCTGAATAGAAGTGCCTTTTTTATATACTTTGTGCTATTTAGTTTCATATCATACCTGCCGTAAGGAGCAAGTAGCGGAAAAGTTAATAAGAAATCTGCAGGACTCCACATTTGTGCGGATAACCAAGAAAGCGCTGCAAGGATTAATGGCACAGAATTTCTTTTCCTCCACAGTATGGTATGTTGGAACTGACAGGTCGAGCTCACTCGTCAAATCACATTAGAACCTATAAAACGCACTTGGATGCACTGAAGGAAATAAGGCGTCATTAACTTTTCAAGTCAATAAGAACTGCTAAACATTTTCCCAGTAGCACGTGATATCCTGGAGAAAAAGGAGGTTTTAAAAGTGGTGTGAGTGACAGCCACCTCTTCATAGAAGTTGAGGTTAGGGTTGGAGGAAAGAATTGGAGAACAAATAAAGAACTCTTCGCTCTTCACCGCCACCCCTTTTCATTCCTGTCCTGGACTGTCATTGGTAGGGGGTATTAGTACGACAGGGGTAAGGGGAAAGGGTGGAATTAAAACTTGAGGGAGCTGTCAGCTGGTTGTGGCACGATAAAGTCATTCCGGCGTCAACAACGCTATCTGTCGCCTGCAAGCTGAGTCAATTCCACTGCAACAGCACCAGTGGCGGCAATATTCTAGCGCGCCACAGATGAAAAACGAGTCATTCTGCCCCATCCCCCCTCTATTTTTAGCCCTAATTCACCTCTTCAAGGGGAAAATAATATGGAAAGAAAAAAGGAAGAGAAAAAAAAAGAGGTAGCAGCGAAGAGTTTGCGTTGAAGTTTCAAGATCGAATATTAATCTACAAAATTTTTAATATTTTCTCTGTTTTGAAAGCCCTTTTATTAGATGGAAAACTTAATAAGAGATGCATGTTAGGCAGAAGGAAATGCCCTTCCCTTTTGTTGGAGGATTTGGAACTTATAGCTTGGGAAATATGTCATATTGAGAAGACAATTTGTTTTAATGAATTCATGTCAAAGACGACGAAAGAAGGAGGAAGGGAGAAAAAGTTCTGTGAAATGTTGTTTGTTCAAAAGTAGCAAGGAATTTTCCTAAGACGCTAGACTTACAAATAACATTCTTCTTATGTTATAGGCAGATACAATATGGAGTCCTCCCCTGCTGAAATGTAAATACGCCCTCTGTGAACGGAACCCTTATTTTAAGATGCGTACAGTGCAACAATTACTGTACTTACTGATGATCAAATGGTTACCCAAGATAGAAATCGTGCCCTTGAATGAGCAGTTGGCCTTGAAATAGAGTAATCCGGAAGATCGAAGTCACTAATGAGAAAATATAACTGAAGCATCCCTGCTCATTTTATTTATCAGTAATATTAAATTTAAATTTTCCAAAAACATTGAGATTAAAGTTGATAAATTTCAAACCATTATGAAACAATTAGAAAATAGTTAGCAAAATGCCTAGGAAAGAAACAGATTAAGATAACGTCTGTTGAGACGATAGATACGCATTGGTGGGAGGTGACTTGCTTTGGCTTAGCGGCATGGGATTTCTTAAAATGAGTCTTGACTTCGATTCTTAATTAGGGTTACATTGATCCTTGCTCTCAGGGTTGGCCTACAACATGACTGGTTCATTTTTCTATTCTTTTATTCCCTGTCACCTGCCCTGTGTCATAAACTTCCCTCATACGCATTACATACTCATTGCCTTATGCACTATTTCTGCAGCTATTTTTAATTAGATAATTAACACACCATCTAGATCGCCGATTTCCTAAACATGACTGTAAATGGCAATAAACTATGAGTGCCGAGTGGAGGCACATCCGAAAGCCAGACATCATCCAAACATCTAAATATTTATCGGTTTTTCAGCCAAAGTAACACAACCAAATTGTATATACCTTAAATTATCCATGATTGCAAGGAAATTTGGAGGATTGGATTCCTTTCTGTATAATTTAACATTATGAACAATAATGAGAAATAAGTACTGCTCAAACGTCTTATGATAGCTTCCGGTATTTCACAAAAATAAGACTATTTCTGATCCTTAAGTATCAAAGACAAATTATTTCCATAATTAAAATGAAGTGTAACATAATATTTCCCTTTCATATACTTCCAGTATTCATAGCAGAGAAAATTAAAAGATAATCCGTTTATGAAGATCCATACTAAAATAATCTTTGGGTTTCAAATCGTCTGCGCGCCTGTTAATGAAACCAACAGAACACATACGTGCAAATACGATTTAAACGTGTCGATGAGCAGCACGGCAAAAACTTATAACAAATAATTTATTGTTTAAGGAACTAGTAGCCTTTTGAAATATTAAGTCATGATATTTCTTTTTTAACTTGCGTCCTCAACGTTGTCATATCGGACGGTGAATGGAGTGGGTCAAATCATTTTCAAATGAGGGCAGGTCCATAGAGCTTAGAGTTACCCGACATTCGTGTTTCAGTATAAGGGAAACCCCAGAGGAAAACTTATCCAGGTAACTCACCCTGACCGAGATTCGAACTCTGGACCTCTTGGACGTCAGGCAGACACGCTACCACCACGCTACCAAGGCGTGCATAAATCACGATGTTGCACAACATGTTAAATGAGATAATTATTGAATTACTAATAACTACATTGCGAAACGAATTGACTTCCAGGCTATGTAGTAGCGAACGTTACTTAAACCTTTTTACTGCGTTCTTCAGAAAGAACAAGTGAAAGAAGGAAATTACATTTTGTAAATTAGACTCTTTTATTAAACTTGTAGGTATCCCTTCCTCCCTTCCTCCCTTCCTCCCTTCCTCCCTTCCTTCCTCCCTTCCACCCTTCCTCCCTTACTCCCTTTCTCCCTTCCTCCCTCCCTCCCTTCCTCCCTTCCTACCTCCCTCCCTCATTCCTTCCTTCCTTCCCTCCTTCCTTCCTTCCTTCCTTCCTTCCTTCCCTCCCTCCTTCCTTCCTTCCCTCCCTCCTTCCTTCCCTCCTTCCTTCCCTCCTTCCTTATTTCCTTCCTTCCCTCCTTCCTTCCTTCCTTTCCTCCCTCCGTCCTTCCCTCCATCCCTCCTTCCCTCCATCCTTCCTTCGTTCCTTCCTTCCCTCCTTCCTTCCTTCCCTCCTTCCTTCCTTCCCTCCCTCCTTCCTTCCTTCCCTCCTTCCCTCCTTCCCTCCTTCCCTCCATCCCTCCTTCCCTCCCTCCTTCCCTCATTCCCTCCCTCCCTCCTTCCTTCCTTCCATCCTTCCATCCTTCCTTCCTTCTGTCTTTCTTTCCTTCTTCCCTTCCTTCTGTCTTTCTTTCCTTCCTTCTGTCTCTTTCTTTGCTTCCTTCCTTCTGTCTTTCTTTCTTTGCTTCCTTCTGTCTGTTTTTCTTTCTATCTTTCTTTCCTTCCTTCTGTCTTCCTTCCTTTCTTTCCTTCTGTCTTCCTTCCTTTCTTTCTTCATTTCTTTCATTCTTTCCTTTTCTTCCTTTCTTTCTTTCTTTCTTTCTTTTTTTCTTCCTTCCTTCCTTTCTTCCTTTCTTTCTTCCTTTCTTTCTTTAACATCCTCCAAATTACGCCGCATCAGACAGTGAATGAAATGGATAAAATGAGGCACAAATGAGCCCAGGTCCCTTGGAGCTTAGTGTTACACAACATTCATCTTTCAGGATAAAGGAAAACCCAGGTGAAATGTTGTCCACATAACTGACTCTCACCGATATTCGAACT
Source organism: Mantis religiosa (assembly GCA_030765055.1). Lineage (NCBI taxonomy): Eukaryota > Metazoa > Arthropoda > Insecta > Mantodea > Mantidae > Mantis > Mantis religiosa. The sequence goes on along the minus strand of CM060957.1, from coordinate 67,718,077 downwards.
GAGAATCTCTGAATGTGAAGAATGTGAGAGCACCAGCCCCACAATACAAATGTGGGCAGACATCGCTAATATCGATAACACTGTTTAGAAATGTTGGAAAGTCAGAAACATGAAGTTTTAAATTCAGATCTCAATTTCATTGAGTACTGAAGGAAATGCTCATAGTCGTCAAGAAATAAAATCTAACGTATCATATGAATGCATAGTTTAGAAGAAACAAGTATAAGTAACCCCAAACTCCTGGATGTATGTGGGTTCTAATATATTTTATCGAATATCTAACTTAATACAAATACGTTTTCTATTGTAATATTTTCTATTTTTATCACAGAAAATGTGATAGAAATGTTATTGTTGTTGAAAGTAAGTTTTTATGCAACTTAAGTAAAACACTATAAAGATTAAAATCCGATGTTGGCAACTTAAAACTTTTGAGCCTTCGAGTACAAATTAGGATATAATCGTCCTCGGAAAAACGCTGAAGGAAATAATGATTACTCGCAATGTTATTTAGACTAACGGCCTGCGATACAAGGTTGGCATTTCCTCTTACAAAGGATAGCATGCGTAGTCTTTTGTTTACATTAACAAGCAAGGCAACACTTTCAGCGTGGAAGTAGCAGCAGAAATCTGGTTTCGTTCCAATTTCCGGAAGCCATGTTAGATACATTAGCATAATAAAAGACTGGCAGCGTGTTGTTCCCCATTGTTTCATTTTATTAGCTTCGTAAATATAACGAAAAAAGGATTTCTGGAAGACATTAACGAAATATCTAAAAAATGAGTTCTGTGTTACACTCGATTTAAAATGGGTTATGAACTTCAAGGTAATTTGGTTAAAAATACATATGCCAGGCCATAAGTATGATAAAAATAAAAAAAATAATGCTGGCATGTTTAAATGTGAGCTTCATAATTTGACTTAGTCGTTAAGAGCACATCTGAATATGCCGCTTTGATACCGTTATTTGTTCCAGACAGATTACGTTTTTAGTCTCTATGCTCCTTAGGTAAGGTAGACCACAGTTTGAGCGATAATTTGACATCAATACATCCCAGAAATGTTTTAAATCTCCTGATTCAGACAGAGTATGCAAAAGAAGATCCATATGTTCTGTGTATTCGTGTGTGAACGTCCTAAATTAAATCAATAAGTTCGCTCTACTAGTAATCTTCTCATTCAAATATAGATGACGATTTTTTCAATTCTAAATAAACGTTTCGCTGAACAAAATTGGTTTTCTAACCCTTCTCCCTTCTATGCATCAAGTATTTAGCCCCTACTTCCTTTATTTATTAAATTAATCTATAATTTTTTGGTATTACTATTTTGCCCCATCCTTGTGACGTATAACTTCAAGCTCCTCTGTAGCCTGGTGTAAGATTTAAATAAAGCATGGGTTAACCAATGAAAAAATGCTAATTCAATAATAGCTAAAGCTAAAAATCCTTTCATTAAACCAAATTGTTGGTACGTGTTCTAGTTAATAAAATTTAAGGTTTCCCATCCTTTCGGATATAGCCAAATTTTTTCCTTGTTAGATTTCTTATGCTATTTTGCCCTGTAACTTCAATGATTGACCTTACAAGTTTAGTCTCGATATTGAACTCTCAATACCGCATAAATATATAGGGTAGCCATGAATTTATATAATTTAGCTGCACCAATCACTATAACTTTTATTTTGTCAAAGAGAGATCCAACAAATTTTATAAATATAACCCAAGGCTGTGGTGAAACCGTGGATTTTAATTCCCTCAATTTTGTTTCATCCTACACTTTAATAACGACAAGAGACCGAAAATACATACAACAGGGAAAATCCTAGACTATATTAACGCTTAAATTTTTTCAAATTTTTGGGCATTGGTATTTTTAAAGGATTGTAATCTCCCAGTTCAAGTTATCGTATATGCATATATGGTATTGTTACCACCATTCTTTCGCAAAATAGGACATTTTCAGTCCTAGAATATCATATTACCTACGAATATGAAGATTATATCGTATTTTGTCAGTGGAGATCTACGAGAGCTGTTCAATAAGGAATGATCACACTTTTTTTTTGACAACGTACCTTTACTCATCCTCGTAAATTTGATTGCCCTTCTCAAAATAGTCTCCGCTGAATGCGATGCACTTGTAACAGCGTTTCTGCCAGACTACAAAGACATTCTGGAAACCATATTTTGAGAGATCCTTCAAAATCGCCTCCGCAGTCTTCATCACTGCATCTGATGATGGATAATGCCTCCCACGAAGGCGTTTCTTCAAGTTAGGGTATAGAAAAAGGTCACATGGGGCTAAATACGGACTATAGGGAGGGTAAGGGATGCACATTACGTTAAGTTTTGCAAGATATTCAGCAACAACATTGGCAATATACAGCCGCGCATTATTATCGTGGTGCAGCATCCAGACTGCTTCATGGAAATGTGGCCTTTCGCGCCTGATATGGACTTGCAAAGTTTTTAGGACATCCCTGTTGTAATGTCCAGTTACTGAAGTGTATGCAGGTTCAACATGCTGATAAACCATTTAATGAATATCAAAGAATGAGATGACCATAACTTTCCCAGCTGAAGCAATCATTTTTGTTTTTTGGGGGGTTGTTGATGAAGGAGATTTCCACTCTGAGCTTTGCAGTTTGCTCTCAGGATCAAAATGATGCAGCTATGTTTCATCAGCAGTGATTACGTTTGAAAGAAACTCCAGATCTACCTCTAACATCAACTTTAACTGCATGTTACCTCCATTGCAGCGGAAGGCGATACTGAACATGTCTGAAGTTTCCAGGTTCTCACAGGCGGAACCTGGAGTACCAGCAATGAGACTACTACGGCGTGTTTATGTCACATTAAGCTATCAGAATATAATAAGACTGAATTTTATTCGGAAAAATTATGACCTTAAAAATTATGATCATTCTTTATTGAACAGCCCTCGTATGACGTATTATCCCGCATTTACTACTGGTTGCATCCAAAACTGCTTTTTATGGGGTCATCTGGGACACTGTCAGGCAATTGACTTGAATGGCCATGGCCGTTATGGCGTCACGTAGTGTACTGGCCATCCATTCAAAGTCGCAGGGCCTGAGTTCGAATCACGGAAACCGCAGCCAAATGTGCATCTGGTAAGGGATGTGAGAGAGCCAAAGTAAAATAACCAGTTTGATTGCACGCCTGAATGCTGGCGGAATAGCATTTGACTGTGGGATATTTTTTATATAAAACAAACCGTACAATATAGATCATAACAAATAATTGGTTTACCATTTGGAAGTTCTCAAATGCATATGTAATTCTTTAAAGACAGTATAGAAATAATGTAGCAGAAAAAGCATTTAAAACATAACAAATAGGGAAAAAAGCTTACGTGCGTTATAACGGACGCCGGCTGAAGGGATTAAATAGGTCAGGGTATATTATTTCAACCCCAATAATCATTATATTAATTCATTTGAGTATTATAGAATTGTGAAAGGGTAGAGCCAGGATGAAAAATTCAATGCCGGGATATGAACTACGGATCTTCTGGTTTCCGTCCAGGCACTCTAACCATTTCAGCTACTATGGCCAATGTGACATTAAATTCTCCAACTGACTCGCCTTTTTCCCGGTAAACCACTATGAGCTGTCATAAACACATGAGACAACTACCTCAATGGCGACTTATTATGCTGTAAGTACTTTGAGGCCGGTCTTTATAGTTCGGACCACTATTAGGTACAATTAATGGAAATTAATTGTTCTTTCACACTAGCCGTGTGTAGGACGCACTATTAAAGGGTAAAGCCAGTCTGAAAAATTCAATGCCATAGCCGGGATTTGAACCACGATTCTTCTGGTTTCCGTCCAGCCGCTCTAACCATTTGAGCTACTATGGCCAACTTGCCAACATTATTCATTTTAGATTATGTATGAATTGTACCTTTAATTTTAGTGCAGAAAATATGTAACAAAATATATAAATATTTGTAAATAAATTATAGATAGAAATTAGTAATGATATTGCAATAAAATATATTGTTATGATAATTAAGATCATTAAACCAAAAATTTCAATTATAGTCTCAGAATTCACTAAATAATAGTATATTTTATCACATATCTTATATTAAAAGACCTCAGTAAATGTTCACTTTATCATCTAACCAGTACATGGAAAGCGAATTATATTCTACCGAATTGGATATCGATATTTCACCAGTAACAGGTTTAGAGTACCTGATTTCAAAATAAAACAGTTTATGAAACAAATTTATGTGCGTGTGCAGTACTCAATTTAAAATGAAAATGGCATGATGCCAAAATCGCTACTGTAGTTCAATATATTCCAAATATGAGAAATTTAAAATCTTTAATAAAATCTAACAGACTAATCTTTATATGGATAGGATGTCCTTTTCTGTAAAGTGTTAGATGAATTAAACCAAAGTACTACATGTTAAATATATTTTCATGGCAAATAAAATGCTTACATTGACATTTGTTGGAATAGTCAGCTTCAGAAGCAATTTTATGTAACTTGGATAACGGTGAACTTAAAAATGGAGAAAAAATATTTCAAAACTGTGTCCAATAAAAGATGCAATTTATTACAAGCCACGTTTAATATACTATGAGCCCAGGATATTAGATATTCACCGTTTTGAATTGACCTTTTATCAAGCTTATTACCATTCGCAAAGATACAAGGAAGAGCAACACATAGTTAAATACTTGACTAATATTTAGCCTCATACTGGCCTTACTATTTAAAACGATATCCATAATTAATTGTACTAATAGTGTGAAACGGCTTTGTAAGAATATCTGTAAAAACAATAAGTATACCAAACAACAGATGCCAGTGAATGTTATACGAGCACAATGGATAGTTCTTTTTAACAGTGAATATGTTTTGAAAGGGTAACGGACATCCATGCAATTTGTCGGTTACATGTATATTTATTGATTTTACGACACTTAAACTGACAATTAGGCTTTTCTTACCATGTCTCAAAGAAATGTTATTTAAAATCGATACGTTAACTGCTTAAAACCAATTAACACTGAAGTATTGACTTAAGCAGTATAAGGCAGGGAAGGAAAGATGAGGAAAACAAAGAAGAAATTAAATTAAAAAGAGAAGGTAGAAATGAACTATTATCCAAAGTCCAGCATCACATGATGAGGAAATTTGCATATGAAAAGAACTTCATCAATACAGGTATACGCTTCAGTAATTCTACCTCTCGATAGCAATAATGCTCCATAAATTTTCATTTATGGGGTTATTGCTGGCTACATTTGTAAGTTCAAGATGGGTTAGGCATAAAAGCCAGCTTTGAATTAGGAACTAAAGTCATAAAAAGAAGTAGCGAAATAGTGTCATAAGCCATTTCTTTACTTGCAATACACTGACTTGACAACGTTCATAAAAGAGGCATATATAAGCGACATTTTCCTCATTCTTGAAAAAACAAGATAGACATGAGAATGAATTATGATTGAAGTAAATAACTGTCTAACTGCCATACCTATTGTTTGGAAAAGATTAGCGCTTTTCAACATGCTAGAACTTATATTTAATCACGAATTAAATTGAAAACTCTACAAAAATATCGTAGTCGTGAGGTCAATTACCTGCCTCGGGGAAATTAACCCATGCCAATCTAGGTACTTGACTCTAATGGCCGGCTCTCTTGGCCTAATAATAGCTCGAACTGAATAACAGCCATTGTGCGCTGTCTTTCTCCTCCTAAAGATTCGTTTGGGCCGCATCTAGCAATTCCTTTGTCCAGGTTAGCTTTGACACTCTATAAGATGTTGACCAGGAGCTGACTCGTAAGGAACTCTTCAGTCAGTACCTGCCTCAAAATGAATTTGGACAAATATCTGACTTTTCGTGAACACATTAAAGACCTCTCCGCAAGGGTGCAGGGAGCAATTGCGTCACCTTACTCCATGCTGGGCAATTAACCTGATTTATCTCTTGGAGATTACATCCCTGGAAGATGACACTTCAGGTGACATACAGTTTCCCGCATGGCTTGCGGACTTCCCAGATAACAGAAGAGTAATTCAATTAGCTTTTAAAGGCAATTTCCATTCATAACAACCCAATAGCTGATCGGCTTCTAAATTTTTCCCAACAGCTAATACAAATTAAAGTCAGCAAACCACACATAATGTGTCATATAAATCAACTGATGAGGTGCAATATGACTCCTTCTATCCTACAACCTATTCCTGTAGCTCAACAGGCCTCTTAAACAACTCATTTCATTAAATAGCCCATCTACGGTTAAACTTTATTGAAGGTGGGCACGCAGCAAAAACATTCAAGCTGGATATTCAGCAATTCTTAGTATTTTATTCTCTGACTATTCAAAAACTTTTCAAGCCTAAAATTAGCGTTACGGTACGTATCCAGACGGCAAGCAAGGTATGTCTACAGCTGTTTTCCCATTTGTTGCAGTTCTGACGAAACTTTTGTTGTTTGTTAGAGCGAAAATCTCATATTACCAACAAAAGCTGTCGTGAAAATTGCTCCAAGAATTATCTCTAGCTTGTGCAAGTTATCGACTGAACAATTTTAGTTTCTTATTTGACATATATTCACTTTAATTTTTCTTGCAGGATTTTTGTGCTCCAAAATCGTGTGCATCAAGTGCATAGCTTATAGATTTGGTAAACTAACTGGGTCAAAACTCCAGGCATCCGAACAATTTTTACACTATTCACTTGCAGATTTTACTCTCTCAGCCATACAGTCCATTCATTTCTTCTGCATTCACGAATCGTGCTCTTGGTTCTATTGTCTCTCTCCTAACGTAAAGATCACACTCCCTTGGCCTTTGTTGAACATGGTAACTTCCGATACTCTAATCAACTGAGATCTTCCACTAGAAAATGTAGTCCAACCTGTGTATGTTTCTTCACCAGTACTACGCTTAAGATCTTCGTGTCTACATTTTTTTGAAGAAAAGTAAATAGCTATCAATTGAGGAAGACTTTTGTTGTCAAAGATTTAGGCAACATTCATTAACACTTTTACAAAAGGTCCGAAAATTCTGGTAGCTAATCCAGCGTTTAAAAAGGCTCTCGCTCCGTAAAGAACTAAAATACTACACTCACACGAATTTCTCTGCCTCGTCTTCAAAAAACATTCTCACAAAAGTGTTTAAAGGAATGGTTTCATTGCAATTATGCTGCAGATAGAATGGAAATGTTCTGCGCCCTCGGGTGTTTTGCTTTGTTTCCCCCACGGAATGCGCCTGGGTTCGATCACACCCTTGGAGTGTCCGGATTTTAATTCCTGGTATGAAACCTGTGCTCACTCATCATCGTCAGGAAATTGAGGAGCTACGATAGATAGCGAACTCTGTTCCAGAAAGCCAACTTTCCGGCTGTGGATGCATGATACTGCCCACATCCCTTACCGTATCGTTTGGAGGATCATTCAACTCCGTCTTGGGTATCTGGGCGTGAGGCCCGCAGTCGGGTTGTCGATTTTGACCACACACACTCGTGGGATATTACGCCTAGGTTATATTTGATATTATAATGGAAATATGGTAGCACAGTAGGCTTAAGAGGTGCTGTAAGATAGATTGAAATCTGTTTTGTGTTTGTACGCCCAGAAGAGAAAAAAAAAAGACAATAAAATACTAATGAATAAATCATTTAGTATAGTTGATACATTTTGAAAATTCAGACGAATAACAAAGAATATCTCGGAGGTTAACTCCATATTAAACGTAAGTTTTGCGCTTTAACCACACCGAAAATTTTATGTAGTAAGATTTTGTCTGTCCCTTAGGTTTATCGACTATGGAAAAATACTCAGAAAGAAATTCCAAAAATATTCAAGATATGTATTTAATTTTTATAAATGTATCTTAAATATATTGTATACAACAAAAATCTTTATTTTTGGACAAACTGAAAATTTTCAAAAATAGAATGTTCCTTATGGAGGATAGCCAGTGTTGGGAATTTTCTTGAAAATTGTCAAATGGGTCCTAGGAAAGCCAACTTTCTTAAATCTTAAGTACGAAGTTTGGAATTTAATTGACATTTTTGCTTCTGAGTGACTTTGTTCACAAACACACGGAACGGTTTCTAAAGATGTTATTCTTGGACTCTAATGTCTCAAGATATGTATTCCACCTGTCTGCCGTGCTAGGAGTCCCGGGTTTCATTCCCGGCGGTTGGGTTGGGTATTTTTCTCCGACAAAGATAATTCATCTTCCCCAGAGTCTGGAAGTATAAATGAGAGTGCAAATGTGTGTTTGATCTAATGATTAAAACCCAACGTATACACCTTCGATATGCTTCAAAGGAGAGCGGCCGCCGATATGACCACTGCAATTAAAGGCGGGGTATAAATCGAACAAATAAAGAGTATGTATTCACGGTATACCTCCTGTAAGTAATTTTTGGCTGAAACAGAATACTTCTCTACTTACTATAAGTACACAGTATAGAAATAGAAATACTTCCTCTTAGATCATTAAGCGTCTAGTGCACCTGATTGCTTGAGGAAGTCAAATAACTAATGTTAGCTCTGTTTAAAAAGTCTACCACTCACAGTAAGGAAGTTATAATAATATTGCAGCCAATATACTGTGTAGAATCGCCACTTTATGCTACCCTTGCCTCTTATTTACAAGGTAGTGCTCGGCCTGGTCATAGAGGAGCGTGCATTGTGCAAATACAGAAGCTAGAGTATATAGCTCTCCCCAGCTCCTTACTGCAGTTCCTCATCTCACCCCAAAGGACTTTTCATATTTATTTGGGCTCTCGAAGATCTTATTGGGGGGAGAAAGTTTACTAGCGAAGAAGTCATGGATTACTTTCCATAACGGATGGATCTTCCGACAGTATATCTCTTACAGCAAACAAGAATACTGCCACAAGCACAGAGCAAAGAGAAGGAATGAATTTAAGATTTTATTGTTTTCCTGTTATACCAAAATTAACTTCCGCTGACACAGTAGCTCAATCGCAGAGCACGTCTAGTGTCTGACATGTCCCCGTTCGATTATCGGCTGGAAGTAAATGAGACCGCGACAGTGTGTGATTATGCACAAAACCGAAAGAAAGGAAATCCAATAATAATGCCGATATGAAAATATGTGACAAAGTAAAAGGCTCCGGCCGTGTCGTTGTCAAGTCACCGCTTGACTCTCACCAGTTCGATCCCAGACGAAAAGTGAACTTTTTGATGGACAACACGGTGCTGGGGCGGGGTTTCTCCGGTATCACCACTATCATTCCACTAGTTACTACTATCCACTACTCTCACCCTTATACCAGGCATCGCGCTGATCACCCATCCTGATTCTCTATCGGATCCAAACCTTCTGTACCCCACACCCGACCTTAAGGAATAGGGAACAAGAATCTCCCTGACTCCGCGATAAGTGGTATATTAGGTATAAGGTAAAGAAGAAGAAGAAGTAAAAGACTCCCAATGTGACAAATATTAAAGCGAGACTTAAATGGAACAACTAGAAGTAAGATGGAGTTGGTGGAAATCATCGTAATGTGCTTAGTATTATTTCACCTCAAAATTTCTCTTAAATCTTTAATTAAAGTCTGAGTTTTAGAAATGTGGATACCTCTACCATAATTACCAAAGCTAAAGAGAATTGCATGTACGTATCTCAAGTGAGTAATAGAGAAATGTAGGTAAGCCGCATAGTAATAGGTTCCTTAGTTGTGTACTTTATTTAATTATATCCTTGATTACCGTTTTGGCTATATTTGTTATGAAGGCAGCATATTTCGGACACTGTACTGTGCAATTTCTTTTTGTTTACTTCCTCTAAAAGCTACTCCTTTCGGCTTACATTTTATATAGTTGTAAATAAACTGATTAAATATAAGAAAAACACTTTGAATTGTATTTCATTAATTATTTCTAACCTTTAAGTTAAGAACATTTATTTCTAGCAGCCTAACAACAGCCAATTAATACGAATAAACCATTCTTACACAAGCGTATAACGTTAAACTCTAGATTTGGGAATATCTGTGTATTTTTATGTTATAGTTGTTTTGGGTAATTGATGGAAATTAATCATTTCTTCACACTAGCCGTATATAGGCTAAGGTTTTTGATAGATAGAGTCAACATAAAAAATCCAATGCCATGGCCGGGATTTTAACCACAGATATCCAGGTTTCCGTCGCTCTAACCCATTGAGCTACCATGTCCAACGTGCCGTCCTGACATTAAATTCTCCATTTGATTTGTATATTTCCCCAGTAAACCACTAAGGGCTCTCGTATCCGTGATACACCGTTTGTGGTGACTTACTATTGTAAGTACTTGAGTCCCAGGCTTCATTATCTAACCATGGTAGCTCAATGGGTTAGAGCGACTGGACGGAAACTAGGAGATCCGTGGCTCAAATCCCGGCCATGGCATTGAACTGTTCATGCTCATTCTATCTATGAAAATCCTTAGCGTATATACGGCTAGTGTGAAGAAATTATTAATTTCAATCAGTTAACTAAAATATTAAGAGTTAAATGAAAAAGCCTGGGACTCAAGTTTTTACGACAGTAAGTCACCGCAAACGGCGTATCTCGGATGCAAGAGCCCCTAATGGTTTAATGGGGAAGTATACGAGTCAGATGGAGAATTTACTGTCAGGACGGCACGTTGGCCATGGTAGCTCAATGGGTTAGAGCGACCGGACGGAAACCAGGAGATCCGTGGTTCAAATCCCGGCCATGGCATTGAGTTTTTCATGTTGACTATCTATTTTAGTTGTTTGTTGAATATGCATTACCCCATTGGATTTCTGAAAACTAAAATAATACAAATTCTTAACTCAATGTTGATTCTTCTTTTTTTAAAACTGCCCTCTTATACCATTACGTGGAGTCAGGGTATTGTTGTTCCTCTTAACTCTTATTCGGGTTGAAGAACGGAATATCTGGATCAGTTAGAGAGAGAATCCAAGATGGGTGATCAGCCGGATGCCTGGGATGTGAGTGAAAGAAGTGTACGACAGATGAAGTGATAGGTGCTATTGGTGGAATGCTGGCGGTAGAAATTGGAGGACGCGGAGAAAACCGCCCCAGCACCGTGTTAGAGCCAAGTGATCTAACCACCCGAATAGGGCGCGGCCGTCAATATTGATTCTACAGAGCTTAGGTATATCAGGTTGATTTAAGGCAAGGCTACAATGAAAATTCCAAATTCTATAATAATAATAAACCTATCATTATGACAATTTAGCCACATAATTAGAGTATCATTTTAAACGTGCTTGCAAATTTTTATGTTGCTACACCCAATACTTCATTAATTATTAATTATTATTTGTGAAAATATTTTAAAAATTAAAATAGCTCTACGCATCAAGCATTTGAGCTTTTATGCTAAATCTTTGTTTTTGGCTAGTACAGAGAAATTTTGAAAGACCCACATCCTTATTTTTGTAACATTCGTTCTAAAATATTTTCCACCTGTTAGCTCTCAAAATTTTGAAATTATTAAGTTATTTTATTACTTGACATCATACAATTTTCAAAAAATGAGAATTATCAAAAAGGAGGAATGTGAAGTTTCTTATTTACATATTATGGACCTGTCCTGGAAGTTTCACCAAGTTAAATAGAAAACATTGACGCGTGAGTCATTTTGTATACTGAAAAGTGTTAGATAAAAAAGGTTTCTCAGATAATGAAATTTAAAGTCATCATCGTTCTTTTAACGATTGTTAACGGTATTTTTACATTGTTACGTGATGGCCTAAATTGGTGCAAATGATAAAAAAAAAAACATGCCATCTATTACTACAAACCCTAAGCTGCCAAAAAAGAAAATTCCATGAAGTTCAACATTTTCGGTGAATTTTCAGTGTAGCCTTGCCTCAAAACTGCATCAAACGCTCTACATACTTAACATAAATCTACAACAACTAGCAAATTTATATTTAAAATAACATAAATATACCAGGTAAAGCAGAAAGTATACGACGGCAGCTGACACAATGGACACTAGTGAATGACATGTGTGAACCGAGTTGCTTATTGTTTGATGATATGGAGTTCAACTCTTTCTGACTCTAACGATAGAAGCACTATGTGTACTTGTAAGATTCTCTCATATCAAACAAAGTACGGTTTAAAATAAATGTTGTCGTAATAAATTTCGAGAGTCACTAAAATTTTAAGCGACAAGTACCATTGCGACTACAGCCAAGTATTTATTTGATGATACGAGTGCTGCTGAGTGCTGCGTAAATAGTCGACTACAATAAAAAATTCTATAATTCAAAGGATAGCAAAACAGTAAGACCCTAAATGCACAGCTTTATCCATATAATTCCGCCTAATTTATTAGTACCCCACTAAAACTGCAACTGGAACACCACCACCACCACTACTACTACTACTACTACTACTACTACTACTACTACTACTACTACTACTACTACTACTACTACTACTACTACTACTACTACTACTACTACTACTACTACTACTACTACTGCTACAAATACTACTACTACTACTACTACTACTACTACTACAAATACTACTACTGCTGCTGCTACTACTACTACTACTACTACTACTACTACTACTACTACTATTGTTGTTAATGTTGCTGTTAGAAGAGCACTAATAAAACATCTATGCCCGATTTCACCAACAAATGTTAAGACTTAACACGAGTTTAGCAACAGTTTAAAACAAAAATTGCATTTCACCAACAAGTGTTAGCGTAACACTCGTGTTAAATCTAATGTTAAACTAACACGCCGAATTTCTGATGTTAAGTCCTTAACTTTTGTAAATAGTCAAGATGGCGAGCATGAACTTAGCTGTTGATATCGATTTGCTGTATTTAAGACTGTCTAAATGGCATTCATAATAGAGTACGGCCTATGAGGAGAAATGATTTTAAGAAACTATCCGAAGAAAATAGTTTTACGGAGCTATAGACTGTCAAAACATGTTGCTATGAAGGTTACTGCGGAAGTACAAGAGAGGTTAGAACATGCATCGAAAGGAATATGGCGATCTCGCCTTTGCTTCAAGTATTAGTAACCTTGCGATTTTATAAATCACTGAATTATGTGGATAATACACTGTCCACCTGCCGTCTTGAAACGTTCAAGTCACTTGTCCTTCGCACCTCGTTTTAAATTTACGTAATAATGAGTTAGAATATACATCGAAAGGAATATGCCGATCTCGCCTTTGCTTCAAGTATTAATAATTTTGCGATTTTATAATTCACTGAATTATGTGGATAATACATTGTTCACCTCCCGTCTTTAAACGTTTAAGGCACTTGTTCTTCGCACCTCGTTTTAAATTTACGTAATGCTGACAAGTTTTTTGGTGCTTGTAGTAGAGACACATGCGTTTGAATTAAATTCGTTTCCAATATTTTCGCCGTGACATCTTTCTCTTTTACATTCACTGCATCCGTCCTCTTATTTTCCACGATATCCTTACACTTCGTCACCATTTCAATTAACAATTCTTTCTCCGTCGATGAGAAATTTGTCTCACGGCTTTATTTATGATTTTTCTCATCCGCCATTTGTGCAGACGAAAATGAAAACAAAACCGCAACATGAGCGCATCGGAGTGCGTTCAGAAATTCATCCATAGCCTTCTATAGCTGTGATATTTACAAGTTTCTTGGCGTTAACACAGGCTTGTTAACATTTTAAGAAAACATGTTGGTGAAATGCATGAAATTTAACATTAGTTTTAGCGCTGTGACAATTGTTACGTTACATTTGTTAACGTCGATTTTAACATCTGTTGGTGAAATCGGGCACTAGTGTGACAAATATTATCACGCAAGCTGCTCTCTTTAACAAAGGTCAAAAAAGCCCTATGAGAATGGTGACTAGTCATTCCAAGCCACTGCAATATTTGTTTTTCTTTCCATTCGCAATAAAATCTTTCGAGCCATGTCACTAACGGTTATAGCATTTCCACACGCAAATGGGAAAGCAGAAGAATTTGTGAGCGAAAGCCTGACTGATAGGTTTCCGCTCGAATGCTCCCAGCAATTATTGACGATTTTGACAGTCATCGATTCAATCGAATGCGCAATTTTTTATTTAAAGTGTCAACGCGCATAACGGCTTAATGTCAACACATTAACAGCTCGGACATCACATCCAGTTGATGTATTTAATAAAACGTTGTCAAGCTGTTCTCTGTCTACGTGTCATTGCATAAGCCAATAGGAAAAGTCTACCTCCTCTAAAATGTTGACACATTTAGCTCTTGAATGCAGTACAGCTTTTAATTCTGGGATTACATGATTAAACAATAAAGCCTCTGGTGTCAAATGCAACAGAATAAGTAAATAAAGCGTTAAAGGGTTTAGGCAGGTAGAGTGCCAGATTCATAAACGCAGAATAAATAATGTTTAAATGGCTGAAGCCTTTGTATGGAAAACCTGGTACTCTATGCAGATGATTCAATTAGTATATGTAACTTTTATTACAATCTTGTACTTCTATGATTACGTTTATGGAATTACGGGTTAGTGGGTGACAACAAATTGGGATAAACAATTGTGTACAGATAATGAACTAGTTATAAAATAAAACAAAGAGTATCGCTAGATTCATTAGTTTTAAATACGGAAACGAAAGCATACTTCCTTTTTCTTAAGTATCTAAGTCAGTTCTTTATTCTTAAAGTAAAAGTGAAACATGCCCGGAAAAACGGGTTAACCCACGCTTTTTTAAAAATGGAGAAAACAAGTATTTTGTGAATGATACTTAAAGAAATTATTAACATTATTTTATTTCATTTCTGAGAATATGAGTCTCAAGAATACAGTATGTATTGTCAGGGTTATCCTAAATAGAACCGAAATCATGCCTGATCTAATAACAATAAAAATAAAATAATTAAAATTAAGTGAAAAACTTTGTCAACTTTTACTTAAGTTTTATTCTATATACATTTTACAATTTTAGGTGAAACTAATAGGTGTGTTTTTGGAATATTTATACATGGTACACTTTGGATTGTTCCACTTTTCAATAAGTATATCGTTTTGGAAACAAGGTACAAGTTTTTAGCTGTAGTCAGGCTGATCAAAAAATGCTTCATCAGTAATATTCTCAGAAGCTGTGGTCTCAGACTTAAGAGTTTTATAGTACTCATGATAAATTGGTGGGATATAATTCATCATATCCTGTAAGTCCTTTAATTTTCCAGGATTTATAGGTCTTGGGTCATTATATTTTGGAGGAAATGTCACATAAGTAAGGGATTGTTTGGCAGATATTATTTTCCTTCGAATGTCCAAAGTGTCGTAATCCTCAATACCACCGTAAGTGTATTTAAAATATAACTTAAAGGGCTGGTCTTTAAATACTTTCATGCATGTCACCTTCCTCAAGAGCACCTTTTGCCCAGATTCTGAAGCTGTTCTTTTCTGTACTTCGTCGAGAAGAGGCTTTGCAGAGATAAACATGTTAGTTGTCATTTTGAAAACATCAAAAGAATTCTTTACAATGGTTTTTCTCACTAGCTCCATCCACTGATCTGGAACATAAATGTAAGCTGCTTGCCTCTTCTTTTTCTCCATAAGGCCGCACTCACGATCACAAGGCAAAAATGTATGACCGGGTACTAGTTCCGCCATTGTTTGTTTACATCCACAGTAGAGTTTACCAACATAACGTACTGTTGAAGCACTACGGTTTGTGGTAGTTATTATTTATGAAGTGGGTGAAATACTTGTCTATTTTCCTTGTATCGCTTTATTCTTATAACTAAAACTATGCTGGTTTCATAAAATATAATGATAGTTTAACCGAAGGGATACAATCATTTAAAACGTTTGTAGCTCTGTTGGTTATCCTTTTATATGTTAGTTACCATGAGTGCCACTAGATGACAGGCACAGAGCATGAACAGGTTAACCCGTTTTAACATTATTTGAAAAGGATATCACGAAACGCAGGAACTTCACCTCTCACTATTTAGCGTTATATTATTGCTGGAGGATAGACCAACACAAGAAAAGATAGCTCTCTGTTGCAGCAACAGAGGGCAGCACTAATCGCAAAATGTTTTTATTTTGAGGGTTAGCCCATTTTTTCGGGAATGTCTTCAAATACAGTACAACTACTTTTTCTACTGCATACAGATGGAAAGGAAATGTTGCATTCCAACAAGTTCTATGTGTTCAGATTTCATCGTAAATAAAGATTTGAACGCTCCTGTACAAAACAAAAGTATTCTAAGATAAAAGTACTTGTTTACGCACACGCAGATCTATGTGTGTGCATTTGCGTGTGTGTCAAACTTAATTGCAGCATCTTTTTAAGATGTGACGTGAATATTTTCAACAAAATTCAACCACATAGTGACACTTTATATAGAAAATATTTCGCAACATTTTAAGTTTTATTTTAATAGTTTTAATTTTCAATTATAATTATAATTAACTTAAATTTAATTAACTTTAATTAACTTAATTAACTTTATACTTTATGAAAAATTATTAGCATTTTAAAAGAAAACATAAGCTTAAAAGAATGTAATAAAACATGAATATTTTTAACACTCTGAAAATAGTCTATGAATTCTTCTTAATTCTCAACTAATTATCAATAATTGCAAAAACACAACAATAAATACATTCTTACTACACAGGAATATAGCCCCCTCAGTAACGTGATGGTAGTGTGTCTGCCTCACGTTCAAGAGGTACCAAGTTCGAATCTCGGTCAGGGTGAGTTACCTGGATAAGTTTTTTCCGAGGTTTTGCCTTATCCTGAAAGACGAATGTCTGGTAGCTCTAAGGTCTATGGAACCTGGGCTAAATTGAGCATCATTTCAACCATTCCATTCATCGTCCGATATGACTAACGTTAGAGGACGTAAATTACACACACACACACACACACACACACACACACACACACACACACACACACACACACACACACAAGAATATATGTAGAACTTATGAAAAGATGATTTAAGGCGCATACTACTTTTATACTTTAAACATTTCCGAGCACTCTGTGCGATTTATTTGAATTTTAAAACACTTATGCATTTTACAAGAGCAATACTGTAACACTATTTCTAATCCAAGTAATCAAAGAAAAAAAGAAATAATTTAAAAACCAATATACCGTCATCTGCCCTTCAAGCATTCATGTATTCAGCATTTAAGTTAACGTTTTCTTATAATCCATTTACTTACATTTACTTGGATAAAAATTGTGTCTTTATTGATTTCAATTATTTTGGGAAATCCCTGGCAACCAAATAGATCATATGAACACTGACCTACAAATCGTTTTCCGAGTGTCATTAAATAATTCGTTCCTCTTTTGACACCAACAATAATTTCGTTTAATTATGTTTTAATGACCGTTTGATGTTTTTGATATAGCGGAGATTTAAGAGTTAATTGAATGAAATTGTTTGTTTGTTTGTTTGCTTCTTCTTTGTTTTTTGTTTTTTGTGTCCGTTACACACCACAGAAGATAGATGAAACTATATTCTGTGAGTGAACAGTCTAATGTGGGCTATGTATGGCCTTGAACCTGGAAATGGATGACCAGCAAGAGAATTTTTGCAGTGCCCAGTCAGGCACTTATCTTGTTCAAGAGCATTATCATGAATTCACCATCTCTTGAGAGAGTGCGTCTGTTTTGACAGATACGTTCCCAATTTTGAGAGAACAAGAGAATTAGGAAGGATTCACCGTGAAGACCCCAAAACATTAGAGCAAGGGGTAATCTAGTAAGAAAAAATGATAGTAAAATGAATCTCCGGAGAATTTTGTACTAAAGCTTCCGTGTGAGTTTTACCTTCAGCGGATGTAAGAATTAAATTTGCGGACTTAGAATTTAAGAAGATTTCACCCTAGCATGCACCTTATTCAATAATGAAGCTGGTTTTACTTGCAACAGCATCTTAAATTTTCATAACGGGGTCTATGAAAATACTCATAGTGTTCAGCACTACAGATATTAACAGAAGTTGAAATTGAGCTTTTATTTATGGAGGCCCTTTAATTGTTCTCTGCTCCCATTCTATATTGGCCGTGAAAAAAACGCCTGAAAGTTTGCTTTATTATACTCGAGGTTCCATTAGGTGCAGTAAATCCACGTCTCGGAAACATCGGCTCTAATACCATCTCCATCCACCATGATCAAAGCCGGGATCTGGTGAACCTAAGGCTAGCATGTCACCTTCAGACAACGGAGGACTATGATGCTAAATGAATAAATATGCCCCACGTATTTGCTTCGATTAAAATGAAGTTGATGGATAACCTTTGCAATAATATTTGAACCATATATATACAAGGGGCGTCCAGAAAGTAAGCTCTGTATAACTTATCTCCGCTGCAGCGCTGCGTTCCCTGTCCCGCACATGAGCGGTAGACGCTATGTATCAAGGAGAAGAAACGTGCGCCATTGTGAGATCACTGTCAGCCATGTTCGCTTTGTTGTGCTTGTTTACAATGTCGGTGTTGATCGAAAATTTCACCGCTTGTGAAATCAGATTTGTAATTCTTTTTCTGAATGCTAGGAAAGTCAAACCAATTGAAATTTATCGGCTGTCAAAAGATGTGTTTCTTCACGACAACGCACGACCACACACTGCAAATGCGACGAATAACGTCCTACAGGGATTTGGCTGGGACGTGTTTGACCACACCCTGTAGAGCCCTGACCTCGCTCCTAGCGACTTTCATCTGTTTTTGCATCTCAAATTTTTCCTTAGCGGTCAACACTTCAACAATGACCAAGAGCTGAAAGAAGACACAGGTGGCAGAAGAAGGTATAAAAAAAACGTGTGCCTCGGTATGACAAATGCCTGCAAAATTTCGGCAGTTATGTGGAAAAGTAGTTTAAGAGTTGTAGAATTTTGTGCAATAAATAATTTTTCTGTACCTGTAAACAATTTATTTTTATTACCAAACAGAACTTACCTTCTGGACGTACCTCGTATATAAGAATGAATGTGCCTTCTAATTAAAATATTATATATATATATATATATATATATATATATATATATATATATAAAGACCCAACCACATCAATTCTCACTTATATTTTCATAATCTTCAAAACCACCATACATCTCAGGTTAGAAGTCATCATTATAGTCAGTTTTCAACATCATGTAATACTTTCAGCACAAAACCTTTTCATTTTGCCGCGGAGATACTACCTCACTCTTCCCCATCCCGACTTCCTGAATCCACTAATGCGCAATCACGCCCCTACGCAACCCGAATAACCTCCCCGCATATAACGTCTCCTAGCCGCCATTGTTCAATTTTTATGATTATACAAATCCCTAAACCATTTGAGTTTAAAAAAGATTGCCTCATACTTGGGATACAGTGTATTAAATATGCATGTACCTACACGATACTGTATGCGAACCGTCAGAGGTAGTGTTTATTAAACAAAATATACGGTTCTTTTTTTTTTTCATGTGTGGAGGTATTTAGATCAATCATCCTTTTTCATTCCCTTTGCTATAGGTATTTACGGCGTAAATGTAAGTTTTATCTTTTGTTTTTGAGGTGTGCTCTTCTGTCTTTCTCTTCTTTCTTAATTCAATAATTTCAATAAACAATTTATTCTTTATATCAATTTTCAAGAAGAGTCAAAACATATATTTTACATGATATATTATATTGCAAAAATTTAAACCCTCCTATTATTAATGGAAAGATAAACTGTCGATGAATTAGCATGGCAGTTGCAAATCTAAAGCATCTTAGAGCTTATTTCTAAACAGTACCAAATCTATAAAATTGGAAAATTTAGTTACAAATAACAGCTCATTCTTAGCTATCTGTGGAATGTGAAATCTGTTTTATATCAAAATCTTGTTTTTATAAAGGCTTAATACTTTTATTTATGGCTTAAATATCAAATATATTGTCAACTTGTTAAAAAAATTGCAAAACCTTAAGAGATTTCCAGTTGCTAATAATTATCAAATTATTTTGAATTGGTACAAACTAATCCAAGTTAGCATAAATTAAACAACATTAATTTTTCCGATAAATGAGTTTTCTGGAAAAAATTTAAATAATGCAAGCATCACGTTCAGGAAGCTAAAATGAAATATCCAAAAGTTTAAGTTATTTGATGGAAATTAATCGTTCGTTCACACTAGCCATGTATAGCCTAAGGTTTTGGATAGATAGAGTCAAACTGATGTAAAGCAGGATGTAAGTGGATGTAAACCAGGAGATTCGTGGTTCAAAACCCGCCCTTGGCATTGAATTTTTCAATTTTTCTCTATCTGAAATGTTTATTAGCATCAACGTCATATTGTGAAATTTACAAATTGAAATTTCACAGTAATGCTATAAATTGACATTATTTTTACAAATATTCATTGCTAAGATTAGAATAGCAGGCATATAATACAAAGCTTAGCATGAGTAATGTTTTCAATTTTACAGTGAAAGTTATTAATTATTGTGTGTCACAATTAAAAATGATCATTTTAATCTGTTCCACATTTTGCTTCCAAAGCCTTTTAAATTTGAATAATGACACACACAAAGAATATTGTTAACAAATATAACCATTTTAATATTTATTGATGAGACGCTTCTTTAGTTATTACTACTTGAAAAAAAAGACTGCGCGTTCCTAAGTTTATAATTACATATTTTATACCCAAATTATTCGAAAAAACGTAAACATAATACCAAACTTTAAGATTATTTTTTCATCAAATTCAACATGAGCTGAATTGTTTTTGACAATGAGATAATTAAGGCATGGTATTGGAGATACAATGAGTAATAGGTAACGCCCATATAGGTGCAAGTACATTAATACTTTGGGTTCAATCAAACGAAGCAGCACAAAACGTGGGGGATCAAAGTAGCAGCAAAATAAGAGGGCATAAAAATGGACACAGGTGATCATCTGGCACAGGAGAAGAGTTCAGGAAGAAGAGTTTCCTTCAATTTATCATGTTTTCATTTATTTAGGATTTGAATCATGTAATCTCAAAAATGCACTGATATATTATCAAATATGCATATCGCTTATCAACTTCATTTATCTGATCTCTGGATATAATCGGTATGTGTTGTTACAAAAAGTAACAGTTTTCATTGAAAGACTTATCAGTTAATGTGAAAAGTCCATTCAGTCCTGTTCTAAGCGTCGGTGTATAAAGATTTATACGTTCCTTCTATATCTCCATTAGGTATATCTATTACAAAAATTAAGATTAAATTTATACCAATGGTTGGTTCAGTTTCAACATTTCCAAATAAAACAGATATCCATTAATGAATAACATTTGTTTATAGACATAATCTACTTGCTTTCATTTCAATTTGAGTTTTAGATAGTAACTCTTCCTTCATAGAATGTTCACTCAGGCAAATTAAGCCGCAGATCTAAAATGGGGACTCAAATAATTAGAGGCAAATGTGCCAGCATTTGTTTCTTATGGGTGTGATGGTGTTGGTAACAGCAACGGCTTTTTGAGTGATTTACCGTCAACTTTAGAGTAAAAAAAAAAAAAAAAAAAAAAAAAAAAACCTTTACAGTAAATATTGTACTACCAGATATTCAAGAACCACCTATTCTTAACACAACTTAATTCTATTCTGACGTGAAAGCATTTTTGTCGCAACCTTGGAAGCTTTTGTCGTCTCCATTATCCATAAAGACGTTTGCATAAGTGGAAAATTGTAAATGGTAGACGGAATATTACTACTCAAAAAATGTACATCTTGTTAAATCCTAGTTTAAGAGATATTCCTCATTGGTTTGAATTTTCAAATGCTTTTAGCTTTTCATAACTTCTTCTTCTTCTTCTTCTTCTTCTTCTTCTTCTTCTTCTTCTTCTTCTTCTTCTTCTTCTTCTTCTTCTTCTTCTTCTTCTTCTTCTTCTTCTTCTTCTTCTTCTTCTTCTTCTTCTTCTTCTTCTTCTTCTTCTTCTTCTTCTTCTTCTTCTTCTTCTTCTTCTTCTTCTTCTTCTTCTTCTTCTTCTTCTTCTTCTTCTTCTTCTTCTTCTTCTTCTTCTTCTTCTTCTTCTTCTTCTTCTTCTTCTTCTTCTTCTTCTTCTTCTTCTTCTTCTTCTTCTTCTTCTTCTTCTTCTTCTTCACTCCTTAGTTTGGGCACATCGCCCATTCCGGCTTCATAGATCTCTCCAGCGTTTCCTTGGTCGTCGTCTGTCTCTTCTTCCTTTTGGATTATAGTTTAATACTGCATTTGGATATCTTCAATCCTCCATTCTTAATATATTTTCATGCCATTGTTACCTTCGTTCTGATATTTTGTCTTGGATTGGTTCGATTTCTAATTCCTTTCTAATATCCTTATTTCTTATTTTGTCTAATATTGTACAACCTTTAACACATCTTAAAAATTTCAATTCTGCAGTCTGTATTTTATTTAAATCCTTTTGTGTTGGCAACCAGGTTTCGCTTCCATATGGTAAAGTTGGAATAGCCATTACCCTATGCATTATCATTTTTGTACCCTTTATCACTCTGTTTTTATAAGTTCTTTGGATTTTCCCACAAATTGCTCGGATTATGTATACTAAAATAATAAATATATACTATATACTAAAATAATAAATAATAGACTGAAAACTATTACACAATATCTTATGGAAGAAGAGCAGAGTGGATTGCGCAAAGGCTGATCCTGTACAGATGACGTATTTGTCCTTAATAATCAAATAATAATTGAACAACGAAGGGAAAAGAATTTGAAATCACATATCGCATTCATTGACCTGGAAAAGGCTTTTGATAGAATAAATAGATCCAAACTGTGGCAAATATTAGAAAGTAAGGGTTACCCACCACTTATTATTAATGCAATAAAAGGCATATACATAAATACAACTATAAGAATTGATATAGGCTAACAGATAGGCTAACAGAACAAATTTCTACCAATACTAGACTAAGACAAGGGTGTAGCTTATCACCTACTCTTTTTAGTATATATATGGACGGTATTCTAAATCAATGGCAGATTTTGGTAGACCCAGGAATCAAAGTAAAGGAAAATATTTATATTCATACCCTGCTGTTTGCGGATGACCAAATATTAATTCATCGGAATGAAAATCAACTTTTCCAAATTTGAAGTTCCTTTTAATGACCTGCGCATGCAAAGAGAATGAAATATCAATGCTATCAAACAGCGGCCAGCTCTTGATGGATTTAACCATGTCTTAAGCCTACTGAATCCTTGTTATTTAACATGTTTAACGATAGTCAAGAGTCGAAAGTGATGAAACATCCGCGGAAGTGTTCCTGCCAATTCTGTTGAATCTGCTGAAAGCTGACTCAGTGTTGAATTATGACATCTATATTTCCGGGTGCGTATGGTCAGTTATGAAGATAAGCAACAGCTATTATTTTACTGAAAAAGTTCACGGAGATAATAAATTATTTACTTGAAGGATTTTCCGGATACCAAGCTTGAAAAATGAAACTGTTTCTGATCTCATTACTGGATATGGTGATTACCGAATTATATCTGCTGACTTCGGGCGTAATCACATTATTTGTTTAAAAAATAATGCAAAGAGTTCTGCGTTTGTAACGGAACTCTTAATTTCAAATTTTCGTTACATAAACAGAACTTGAACGCGGACTTTAAGCGCTGAAGACTTCGATAGTCGAAAACAGTAAGCACATTTCTAAGACAGGGATGGACATGGGATTTATAAATACACTATATCTTGTCAGCTAGGCCCCGCCTTCTTACCACTCCCATCAACGTTACAAACAGTGGTTTATAAAGCAGCTAATTCATATCTGGAACATCACTTAACTACTGGAATATTTACTTTTTACAATTTTCACAACTTATTAATATTTATCTTACATCTATGATAACTGAACATAAATAATTTCAAGGAACACTTTGAGGTTCTGTTTCTTTTCTTCACTACCTCTACTAATGTTTTTCCTCAACGAAATGTTGCTTAAGACTCCTTATTCTAGAAATAAGCCCCTACTCTTTACTTTATGTAATGACTTTAACTTATTGGAAATATTTATTTTAAATATTTATTTATTCTCATTTCATTTTCTTATATAATTACCTTTTAATAATTCTGGCATTAGGATAAGCCAGTATGATGAACTGCGGTTCATTGGAGAATTTCAGATAGGTACTTCGATTGATAGAGGAAACATGAAAAATTCAATGCCATGGCCGGGATTTGAACCATGGATATCCTGGTTTTCGTTCAGTCGTTTTTACCCATTGAGCTACTATGGACAAATTGCCATAGTCATGACATTAAATTCTCCAATTAACACATTTATTTCCCCGGTAGACCACTGGGGGCTCTCCATCCGAGATACACCGTTTGTGGAGACTTACTATCGTAAGTACTTGAGTCCCAGGCTTCATCATTTAACTCTTATTACTTAAGTTAGTTGATAAACATTATTCGTTTCTTCACACTAGCCGTATATAGGCTAAGGTATTCGACTGATGGAGTCAACATGAAAAGTTCAATGCCACGGCCGGGATTTGAACCACATATCTCCTGGTTTTCGTCCAATCTTCCTTTCCCACTGAGCTACCATGGCCAACTTGCCGTCATGGCATTAAATTCTCCAATTGACTCATACATTTCCCAGTAGAACATTAGGAGCTCTTGCATCCGAGTTACACCTTTTATGGCGACTTATTATTGTAAGTTCTTGAGTCCCATGCTTCATCATTTAACTCTTAATATTTAAATTAATTGATGGAGATTATTCATTTCTTCACACCAGCCGTATACAGGCTAGTTGGCCATGGTAGTTCAATAGGTAACAGCGACTGGAAACCAGGAGATCCGTGGTTCAAATCCCGAGTGTGGCAATGAATTTTTCATGCTGACTATCAGTCGAATGCCTTAGCATGTTTAAGGCTAGTGTGAAAAAATGAATATTTTCCATCAATTAATTCAGACACCTTTGTGGGTGTTCAGATATTCGTCATAAGATGCGAAAA
Source organism: Mantis religiosa (assembly GCA_030765055.1). Lineage (NCBI taxonomy): Eukaryota > Metazoa > Arthropoda > Insecta > Mantodea > Mantidae > Mantis > Mantis religiosa. Next base: position 67,693,073 of record CM060957.1, on the reverse strand, counting down.
CCTGCCAGATGCATGTAATCGAAATCGGTTTCATTTTATTTGCTTACACACAAGGTAACCTAAAAGTCTTATTTTTTTATCTGGGCAGTAGTTCCACTTTATGTTACGCTTTAAGTCTTCAGAACACGAAGGAATAAATGCGTTAAACTAGGGAGGTGAGAAAGACGCTCCGTGAAATCGATCTGCTATATTGCTGCCATTACCCCTTGCCTGCAGCCTTCCCACGGTTTACTGATGCTACAAAGAGAAAACTTCGGGCTGATGGCTGGGGATTAACGTCGGTGAGCCGAATTTAATGACATCCTGAACTAATAACTGGGCATAAAGAAAGACAACAACTTCTCAATGACATCCAATCCTTAATAAAGGTATTCCCTAACAATATGTTCCATTAAGTATCAAACAATGACAAAACGCAAGCTAATATCTCTTTCTCTCTCTGTCAAAAGTTTAATAAAGCCCAGTGCAATGGGAAGATGCAGACCATTGCAGTAATGTTATGGCTACTAAAAACCGGCAGTTTTTGTGGATCTTCTGATCACGAAAAGCAGCGGTTTGTCTTGAACAATAGAGCTTGGAACTTCAAGCATTGCCACGATCTTTCATTCTACTAACATTATACTGGATTTTTGTACATCAATCATACCATATGTCCTAAATTCGAATATTAATACCTTGAGATGAATGACTTTTTATTTCAAACCTAGATTCCAGAACTGACAGTGTCCTGACCCCTAAGTGGTTCTGAGGAAGAAAAACGTAAAATGAGAAATACAGGGACAACCATACGATAATTCTCAATTCATTCATATATTCCAGATATAGTGACTCAGTTCTGCAAACTTAAGTAATAAATAACTGGCCAGATATGATTCATCAAAATGCCAGTTGTAACACATTGTATGCCATTACATCATTTTCTGTGGACATTTTTGAAGGAAGAAACAGCTCTCAGGAGGATGACGTAACGCATCAAGTGAGGAATTTGCCCAGAAGGCACATGTTTTGTCCATGCCGTAATGAATTACATGGCGTAGACAAAATAACGTCCCTCGCAATGTCATATGAAAAGAACAAAATAAACAAGACAATATAATAAAAATTGTTATCATTCTTCCACTCTAATCAAAGTCATTTTATTCCACAGAGATATAAACAGATTATGCTCACTTTCTTCTCGGGCAGCCCGCAAGGTGAAAAGATGATTAGATATCAACGTTGCGGGAGTGTGCATCTCTCCCATCATCAGGATATTTATAAAATGTTATAATCACAGATGAAACACTGGATAAAACACAACTATAAACAAAGACAAACCACTAACAAAATTCGCATTACGGAACAAAAGACTGTTTTCAGTAAATTAAATGCCACAAGATGGTGTGAGTACAGAAAATTGTGTCAAAGGAACGTAGCTACTTAACTTTGATTATCAAACTGTATTGATCTTTGCTTCTTAAATCGATGGATTTCCATTTTAAGGCCGGTTTCCAAGAGGAGCTGAACTGAAATCCAGAATCACGACTAAGCGTTCTCCTTTCAGAGGAAATCGCCAAAGCTTCCTTAATTTTCCGCTCCCAGTAGCTGTTGCATTTTGTCAAGATAGTCGTCTACCGAAAATTGGTTCTATGGTCCTTATCCAAACAATGATCTGCCAGTTGGGGTGCAAGCATATTTCCCTTGAAGGAGCTTCAATGTTACGCAGTTCCTTGGTTACCGCTTCTGTTGGGTGGCCTCTTGCTAAGTCTTTGTTGTAATTACTTACGCAAATAGGAAAACTGTTGGGAATTATGCCTGTCATTGCTAGTAGTGCCTCTGTGGACACTTTTTATATGTCATTGTGGTGAATAAAGCGAATGATATTTTTATATTTGATAGTTTCAGCAGAGCGTTTTTAGAAGTTTAAATGCTCCTTCTGCTGCATAAGTGATTATATTGTAATATTCCATATTCATAAAGTACTTTAAATTTGTGGAAGGATATGCTCCAAGTGGATCTAGAGCAGCGTATAAGCTTATTTCGAATCTTTAGCAGTTTGTTTTCAAGAAATTGTGTGTGAGGGAATCAGTCGAGTTTGTTGCCCATGATCTTATCCAGATATTTCATTTTGGAGACAACCCTTACGCTTTCTTGGACAACAGTTGGAGGTTTTTATATTTTTCTTTCTATCTTGCAAACATTGTCATAATTAATAGCTTTACTGACCAATCATTTTGGACAGAAGTGAACAAACAGTCTTAGTTTTCATTATTCATATTATTTACTATTACACATTAACCAAACGTTTCTAAGTATAGATTTTTAGCATGATTAAGATAGTGAGAGAGATCACTTGAAAGCAGTATGCACCTCGATGAAACTTTCTGTGTCCCGGGAGGGCAGTGCATCTGTTAACGTACTCCGAAGTTCCTGCTAACCAGAATGAAAGGTGAGGTGCAATGCGAGGACAGTTATCCTCCCCAGCGTACATAGAGAACATCAAGGAAATCCTAAACAAAGTTCATGAGTCAGGAAATTGGGCCGCAGAGATGTAATCTACAACCTTGCTACTGTCTGATACATTCCATGATTTCTCCTTGAAAGGCCATAGGTATTAATCGCATATAATATGCTAAACGTGCGTGTGATTTGGTCTACTGTCTATCGCACGATGGTTAATATCATATGCGTGTATGTCATATGTGTGCATCAAGATGAGTTCAAAAATTTGATCGATTATAATTTAGACATTGTTTTAGTGAATGTAATAGCAAGATAATAAGTGGCAATGGCAATAAAGGTAAGCCCTCATAAATAGAAGACGCGCCGCTGCAGCGATACAAATGCAGAAGATATCTTGGCAGTACTTTAAATTATTAATGCAGAAGTAGCTCGAAGATTTACAGTCGAAGCTAGAGCTGCTATGTCATGTCACATTACGTCTCTTATCTGCCAACGAATCTTTACTTCTCCGCTCGTACCACCTTTGCATGGGCGTTTTATAGCAGCGCTGGAATAAATGTCAATAATTCATAACTTAAATCCAAGACTCCCTTAAAATGCTGTACGGAAAAAGTGGAAACATTTGATACTAAACCGCAGTTACTTTATGCATCCATTTCAAAATTTGTCTGAAAGGTAAATTTTACACTAGTCTCTCAATTATTTATCATAGCTGTTGTTGTATGTCTAGTTATTTTAGCTAGACTGAAAGGTACTAAAAATCCAAACTATGTGTGAAGATTGCTTGTTTTGGGTTCATTCCGGCCAGGCCGGACATTCTGGCCATGGACCTTATAGCGGTTTTTCCACGTGAAGCGGTGGTCACACTTTCCTGCCCGTTATTTATTTTCATTTGTTTCAGGGTTCTAAGACAAAGCTATGGCAATGCATTTCGCACTACTATGGTTCAGTCCTCTAATCGGCAGTTTTCGAAATGGTTAGGGACTTCTTTGTTCCTGGAAGCTGCCTCTTTTATTTTGAAATAAAAATGGGTTACATTGGCTAAAAATCAGGGTTAGTAGGTGTCGGGATTCGACTCTCCTCTTTAGAGGTCTCCCAGGAATCATGCAAGACCAAATAGCACTCTTCTACAAGAAATAAATGAAATTACTTTTTTCTGGGGGGTTTCACACCTGATGCTTATGGAAACACGCCTCCTAAGTTCAAATCTGTAATTATTTTCCCCGTGTCCGGTATGGTTTTCAACTTACAGGCAATTTTCTATTTGCATGTCTATACTGTGATTAAAAACAAGCGATGAATTACAGCCTTTTTTTCTCCTGCGAACAATGGTGCACCTTCAAATGAAGAATGAAGTTCCAGCAGTAGTCGTCAAGCATTGCATGCATCCGTTTCCTTCACAGCGCTTTTTCAAGAACATTATGTCTTGATGGAACCTTTCACCATGTTCATCGGAAACATCGCTACAGCTCTCGGGAAAACTGTTTAGATGTGAATCTAGGAAGTGCAATTTTAATGACATGTTATAACCTAAATCCTTATATGGATTTATCATATCTTGATCCAACTGTTCACAGTTGTCACCTCTTTTTCTTCCCAAAAAGTTTTCGGTTACATTTTTAGGAGACACAGGCGTTTGTTTTTTTCCTTCGGGTGAAAGGCATTCTTCAAAGTGTGAGTCTTTTGGAAGTTTTCTAATTTGGGTGCCCAGAAACACCTATTCCTTTATTTTTACTTAAGAAAGTTGAGGGAACTTTTTGAGGGGTACATTAACCCCTGTCCAGATTTATTCATGCCTTTACAAACTATTTAATAAGGTCTACGTTGATGTGAAGAGGTGGTAGAAGAACATATTCACTGGCTACCAATTTCTCGTTCTGTAAATTTTTCCCCCCATTATCCAGTTCCTTTGAGACCAAAGTTGTATTTTATAGTGGAAATTTCTGTCTCGACTGTCTCGCTTGCACAGAAGACATCCATATTTCGTGTAGCTTTGTTCTTTTCCAATATCATAGCAACTATTTTCAAGTCACCACATATTTTCCACTTATGACTTTCATACTTGATTAATTCCAGCATAGTCTTCTAAACACCAAAATCAGAGTGGCATACGCAACTGGAACAGAAGTCAATGCATTTGCACTATGAAGGAAAACTCACAATTTCACACCCTCTACGATTTACAACCTGTATTGTTCACTTCTATGTTTAAAGAGGTTTCTTTTAAAAGAAAAATATGGACAGTTTACATTTTTGTATCCTACAGTTAGATATGTAATATGTTTAAAATATATAACAATATTACTCACATAAATAAGCTTCCACTAGTTTAAATGCAAGTTTAAGCATTGTACCAATGAGATAATATAGAGATACTTCTATTGGCAACAGGAAGGGGAATAGCTAAAATGTAAATTGACAAACAAAATTAATTGTTGCCAAATGCTTCAAAGCAAATGTCACCAAATTTAACACAACTATAAGTTATCAGTTACATTATATATATATATCTTCGTATAAATAAAATACTGTACCTGATAGCGAGTTTCTGATTTCAGATTTGAATCCTTTGGAAACACATATTTCCATATGAGAAAATTGACCCTTGTTGAACAGTGTAACCTACTGAGATGGCCTAAGTACAGTGCTCCAGTTGCTGCGGATCCGCCTGCCGCCCCCTATTCTATACCACGTGCGTAGAAGTTCATCGTAGTTGGCCTTCACTTTTTTTTTTAACTTGTTCCATTTATACCCCGCCTTTAACTTCAATGGTCATATCGGCGACCGTTCTCCTTTAGAAAATACTGAAGGTGTTAACTCGAATTCGTTGGGTTTTAGTCATTAGATCACCCACACATTCACACTCCCATTCATACTTCAGACTCTGGGGAAGATGGGGAATTATCTTGGTTGGAGAAAAATCTCCACCCCCAGCGCCTGCACCCCTAGCAGGCAGGTGCTGTACCGACTGAGCTACGGGGCCAGCCATCTCAGGTTTATACTGGTGCTTTTTCGAACCCTTAATATGCTACAATTAATTATTTAGTTGCTAGGTAACAAATTGGATGCTCATTTGACCTACATCTATAGCAAAACCTCTAAATCTGTGTACTCACATTTACCTAGCTAATGTTTATCCCAAAAGCAGCTAATAGGTTTCCTTGAGTGTAGCGTGTAGCACATGAGGCAGAAACTTTGCCTGGTTATTTTTGTGGAAAATTGCCCTTGATCAGTAGTTACAAGACTAATTTTGGATAATGAGAGGAAGGCGGACATGGCCATGTTTCCAAATGGGTGTAACAGAAGGGTTGGTTGTGTGTGTGTGTTCCCCAGCTAACTCCCCTGAAAGTTTTGGCGCAACACGCACAGGAGATTCACTCCCTTCGAACTTCTTGCTATCTTAACTGACTTCCTCCCTCTCCTTTCATCCCCAAACCCATTCCTTCGCGTTTCGCGCTCACATATTCGAGACAGAAGTACAGACCTCAACATAAGTTTCAAACTTCGCGATATGATAAATGTAAGGTTGCGGCGACCCTCATTTGTGGAGAGCTTAGTTTCCTTTATTTTTGAGTTGCGTTATATCACAATTTATAATGCACTATGATATAAAGTATCGTATACTAACAAATCACAGGCAACTAAATGGACATGTGAACTACCCTAAGTATATCCCCAATACATATTTTTCAGAAGCATCATAGTTTCCTGAAATATTTTTGTATTCCTTGATGAAGAAACTATTACTTGGTAAATATTCTAAGAAATATTTAGCTGTTATCTAAAACCGATCTTTAAATCTCAAAGGACTGGTCAGTTAACCTATGAAGGATTTTTTTTTTTTTTTTTTTTTTTTTGTAATTTCTGTCCTGCAACGTTAAGTCATATCGGACGATGAGTGGAATGGGTGAAATAATGCTCAAATATGACCCAGATTCTGTAGAGCTTAGAGTTACTCGACATTCGACTTTCCGGTTAAGGGAAACCCCCGGAAAAAGCCTTATCTAAGTAACTCACCCTGACCGAGATTCCAACACCAGACCTCTTGAACGTGAGGCAGATACGCTACCACCTACGCTACCGAGACGGGAATATGAAGGAACTGCTGCATAATACTGAATTTATAAATTTGATAGCAAAAACAGTGAATATCATCTGCCAAGATTTCCATATTGAAGTTACCAGGCAGAAACAAAATTGTGGAAAAGGAGAGGAAGAGGTAGGTAAATTAAGTGTTGATTGGCTATGTAGGAAATTAAATGTAAAGTATTTAACGCCCGCTTTAACTATATGCGGCACCGCAGGCGGTGACTCTGATGATACATGAAAAGAGAGAGCTCGATTGCAATGAGATGGTGGGGAAAACCGAAGATCCAAGAGATAACCCGCACCAGCGCCGTGTTACTTTGGCGGCTGTCTGCAATCGATCCGGGTCACCTTGGTGAGAGTCGAGCAGTCTAAACTCTCAGCCACGGTGCGGCCCTGGCTATGGAGGTGTTGAGGATACCTCGATATCATGATGAATAAAATGACATCCATTTTAATTTGGAAATGTGAATTTTAAAAGTGGTTTTAGGAATAATGGCACTTTGTTTTCTTTTTTTTTTTTCTTTTATTTACGTCCTCCAACGTTAAGTCATATCAGACGATGACTGAATGGGTAAAATGATGCTCAAATGAGTCCAAGGTCCATAGAGCTTAGAGTTACCCGACATTGGTATTTTAGGATAAGGGAAAATACCGGAAAGAACCATATCCAGATAACACAACCTGACCGAGATTCAAACTCGGGACCTCTTGAACGTGAGGGAGATATGTTACCATCTACGCTACCGAGGCGGCACTTTGGCTTTAATATCAACTCAGAAAGACATAGGCGAAAAATCCATCAAATCAGTATTAAGTTTAAGCTTATTTGATTTTTCAACATAATATTCCCCGTTAGTTAAGCAGTCATTTGTTACGACCCTTGGAATGTTCACCGAGCAAAGAACGTGAAATTTTATAAAATTTACTATTAATTTGGAGTAGCATATCTATATTTCACGATTCTGTTCTTAAGTGTGACGGAAGTTGGGCTCGAGTTTCGTTATGCATATTTTTTTTCGACTACTGTTGAAGATTACTATTCCTGATTTATCTCTCTCTAGATTATTTTGTGTTCATTTATACTTTCATTGCTTGTTTCTGATGTCTAGTTCCATTACTGCTGTAGGTATTCACAAATTTATTTTGAACATTGGGCCTGCTATGTTATAAAACCTAAATAAAAGGTGAAATATAAAAGTATAATATTCCCTCATATTTCTTGTTTATTACTGCATCACCACAAATTTGCTTTTATTGAGTGATCTTTCCGGCAGGATTCAATATATGAATATTGATAAATCCAATATTACTCATTTCAGAGTCAGCAGGAGTACAGGAAAGCTCATGGTCAACTCCACGGCCCATCTGTCTGAAGCATATGGAGACGGGACTTATCTGAGTAGTGATCCTCCACCGTCCAGCCACAATACACGTGATCCTACAAGCCTGAAATAGACGACGATGAAAGAAAAAAAAAACACGATAGAAATAGGGTATGATGGACATGAAGGTTATGGTAGAAGAGGAACCATCTCATGCAATGTCCACTTGGGGAGCTCACAAAATAACAGTGGTGAAAGTAAACTGCGTCGGGATTCAAACTTGGGAGCTATCGAATGCGATACTCACAGGTTACTGCTAAGCCATCCCGTTCGCCATCCTGCTAGCATCGTGTGACTTTCAAATATCTACAGAAAAATACAGAACTATGCAATAAAAGCTTATATCGATTAAAACATTAACAGCAATTAGAAAAGGCCCATGCTTGAATTATTAAGATGTATGATTTATAATTTTCAAAGAAATGATGAGATGGGTAAACAATTGCAAAACTAGCTGCAGTATGCTAAAATTATACATTATATAGCAAAACTGAGTTATATCTGTTAGTGTTGCAATATAAGAGATCAGCTAAAGGTAGTTGGTTCGCCTAGTGCAAGTAGATAATTAAGGTTGCGTTGAAATCAGTCAACCAGAATACTATAAGTACAGGATGTTCCTGGAATTCAGAGCGTTCATTTATTGCAGATGTGGCTAACAAGGTAGAACATTTCTGAAGATTAAAGGGGGTTGGAGATGCACAGAATTTTAGTATAGAATATAGTACAACATGTCCCTTAGATAGGAATTATCAGCTTTACCAAGATTGGGCACCATTATTTAGAAGCATTGCAAAATGCTGCCATGCAAGTGTAGCATATATTAATAAAAGAACGCTAACTTATTAATTTGTTATCTCGTCTGAAGCCCGCATTCGGGAGACCCAGGTGCAAAAGCCCGTGGCAGATACATGACCCATAGATCTTTTCAGGGGTCTTCCCGGGTCGCCTGGCGAATGCTGGGTAGCTAAGTTAATTACATCCCCCGGATTTCCTTTTCCTCCATCTCTTCTCCATTATCATGTCACATCACTTCATATCTGGCGAGCTCTTTCAGGGTAGAAGTGTTGGCGAGTATCTCGGCGGTGTATGGCAAGACGATATGCTCTGAGTGAACCACTTCCTCCGCCGGTAGGGCGGTTGCAGTTCTCTCCCGGTTTCTCGGACCGCTACTGATCTACAGTAGGGGGGATGTCCGCTGTCTTGGCTCACCGAGGGAAGCTTCCATCTAATGAAATGTAAGGACTTTGTCCTCTGAAAAGTCTTGGCTCCTTGAAACTGCCGTCCTCTGTCTCTTCTCGCCTCATCCTTACTCCCAGGGATGCCCTACTTGGGTGCATAGGTACATTGGATCAAGACTGGTCGCAGTGACAATTCCCCTCCGTAGTAATACTAACCCTAATCTTAATCCTAAACTTGTCATTTCATGTTGTGATTTTACAGTCTTAAAGAAGTGGTTTGTTATCGACAATCCCCTAGCATTTAATGACTGCCCTTGAGGTGTGCATATTTAACGCAATCTTAGCTAGCATTTCTAAATCTTCATACACTTTCCCTTAACATTATCATTACAGAAATAGTTAATTTTAAAACTTAAAGTTTTGGACACTTCAGAAGCTTACGGATATAATTTCGAGTGATAATATACAGAACTTAATCTTTGAACACGCCCATGCATACCGCGATATAAAAATACAGAGTTCATCGGAGCCTGGCAGCAGTTAGAACTGCAGCGAGAGGTTCGAGTTCTAAAGTAATACGTATCAATGTAATGTGAAAAGAACACATTTTCATTCATTTTTTCACTTTTTTTTTCTTCCTAGTTTTTTCGTTTTACTATTTGTGCCTTAATATAGAGTATGCCACTGGTTATCCATGGATTCGAAAGTATATTTGCAGGAATTTTGCATTTCAGACTATATATTCTCAGATACTTCACTGTGAAAACTTTGTTACATCTTCTGCAATAGATTAGAGTGAGAGTTCTCTCAGAGCGATCTGTGTGTTACCTGTATTCTTTCTTCGCTTCTATTTGAAGCTGTTACAGTAAATGTTTGATGAGAACGAAAGGAATCAAGTATTGCATCCAAATGGGAAAGTGAGATAGTACACTTTCTCTTCCACATCACCTCCTCCGAATAAATTATAAATGGTTTTCTACTTTCATTAGCGTTAAGAGTAAATGCATTCGCTTCTGTTTCAGTAACAGCACAGCAGTGTCAATCAAAGTCAATTCCTCACGCCTTGGAAAGGTCTATCGGTAGTAAACAAACTGCTCTCCTTTCTGTACCCTTTATTGTAATTGATCAAAATATTTACATTCACTTTTAAAATAAACAGATGATGCAGCTCAGGTTTAGTGCGTGTCTCTCATTTGGGAGGTGTGGATTCGATTCTTGCCGCCGATCTTTCCAGGGCGGGCTTTTTCGAGGATTTCTGCGGTTTGGCAGGCTAATTTATGGAAACTCCTGAATTTCTCTTCCCTTTATCTCATTAGGCTTGTCATGTCACTTCACTACTATTTTCACATCACCCTCTAGTTGCTTTTTCAGAATTATAAATGTAGATAGCAGCCTTAGTGTTATATGGCACTCAGCAAATCTTGGACCTCTCAATCGGAGCGTTCTGCTGTTCGTCCCCCTCCCTCCCCAGAGAAATGTGTAAGCCTGCAGGGGAAGGGACCCAGTCGTGTGAGCTACATACGACATTTTGTTTTGTCTATTTATATCTGTGCTTTACTATTTTCACTGTTTTACTTTTATTGTATTTACTCGAATCTGTTGGGCTAGCGGGACTATTGTAGATAGCCTTACTTCAGGGAGATCTGACCGTGCCCACGCGATGCACCAAGTTCCTGCCCCGAGGAGTTAGTACCGGAAAGTGGCCCTTGACTAGGGATACGGGTGAAGACCTCAACGGCGGGATAAGTGATGAAGAAGAACCTTCTTCAAACGGTTAGACTGATGGAAGAGGCACCCAATCTTCAGGGAATAAATGAAGACTCATCTCCGGGGGAAAAGGTCTTCAACGGCCAAAGAGGGCGGAAGAGACAGCCCTCTGCTCGGGGATAATATAGGCAGGAGTTTTGTTGAGACTCTAAAAGAGGCAGCCCCTCTCTCAACTTACCTTGCGATATGTTGGTAGCGTGTCCAAGGGACGTAATATTACTCATAAGCTCCAAAGAAAAAGCCGGATAGATTCACCTTGTAACGACCAAGCAAAGACAAAGGTTAAGATTAAAGGATTTGAACATCTAAGAAAATCAAAGTAGCAACCTGGAATGTACGGAGCATACATCACAAAGAAGATGAACTAGAAGAAGGATTGAGAAAAGCAAACATCGACATAGCAATAATTTCAGAAACAAAAAAGAAACAAAAAGAAGTCTGGATTTAGAACATTACACAATGATACATAGCGGTGCAGATATAAATGTAAGAGCTCAAGCAGGAGTGGCCATATTAGTACACAAACGTTTTAAAGAATATATTACATCAACTCACTGGATAAATGAAAGAATAACAACAGTACGATTAAAAATTGAAAGAGCTAACATGACAGTTATAGGAGTATATGCACCTGAAGAAGGTAGAAGAATAGAATCAGACGAATTTTACAATCAGCTTCAGAAGGTAATGAATGGTATGAATAAAAACGATTATTTAGTAATAGCTGGAGATCTAAACGCCAGAATTGGAAAGGTACCAATACAAAATATAAAAGGCAATAATGGAGAGCAAATAGTGAATTAAAATGGAGATATTTTAATAAATTTCTTAAGTTATAATAATTTGAGAATAGCAAATTCATTCTTTCGTCATAAATATATACACATGTATACTAGAACTGATAGAGGTTCTTGTTCAATCATAGATTATGTCATCGTAAACCAAAAAATTAGAAACTTAATTATGGATACAAGGGTTTTTAGAGGAAGTGATGTACATACAGATCATTTTGTGCTTATAAGTACACTTAGATTGCAAACAAAATGGCATGGACAGTGGACAAAGTTAACAATACCATCTAAAGAAGAACATTATAAGGTACATCTCTTAGAAGAAGAAACTATAAGAGATTTATATAAAAGTAATAATAAGCAATATGAGACAACATGAGGAATATAAACAAAATGTTGAAGAAGAATGGATCACCATAAAAATACTGTAGGAAAGGCAGCATTTGAAACTTTAGCTACTAAGAAAGCAGGCAAGCAGAATAAGAGACTAACAATATGGAACGCTGAAATACAAGAACTAATAAAAGAACAAATGTATTTAAAGTACTTGAATGACAGGTCAGAAAAAATAGAATGACCTATAGTAAGGCAAGAGCAGAAGTTAAAGGATATACAAGGAAACTAAATAGAGAACACTGGGACAAATACATAGCAGATCTAGAACATAACCTACATGGCCGACAAGATAAAGTTTATAAATTTATTAGAAGAAGAAATTCAATGGAAAAGCACAAAGCAAATATTAAAATCATTAAAGATGAAGAATTAGAGGAATAATATAAAAATCTCTGGAACACAGGAGATAAACAAAATTGGGAAATAGATAAATTATACAGAGCAGAAGTAGACCGGTTAGAAGTAGAAGAATTAATGGAAAGTATAGCTAAAAGTAGAAATAGGAAAGCCTGCGGAATAGATAATATTAATTTAGAATTAATTAAATATGCTCCTAAAGAATTACACGACAGATTACTGTATCTATATAACAAGTGTTGGGAAACAAAAGAAATGCCGCAAGAATGGAAGATAGCTAAAGTGATATCAATATTTAAGAAAGGGGAAAGGACAAGACCTGAAAATTATACAAGGATTAGTTTATTGTGTGCTGCCTACAAAATATATACCAAAATAATAGGTACTGGGTTAAACAAAATAACAGATGCAATACTCCTAGAAGAACAAACTGGTTTTAGAAAAGGGAGAAGCACCATTGACAATGTTTTTACTCTTAAACAAATAATAGAAAAACGACAAGAACAAAATTTAGAGACGCGCTTTTTATTTATTGACTATTATAAAGCTTTTGACAAAGTATCACAAATGATACTGTGGAAAATTTTAAATAATAGAGGCATACCTTTACAACTAATTGAAGTTATAAAAAGTATGTACATTGACACAAAAATAAAAATAAATAAAAGAGAACCAGTAATAGTTAATGGTGGCGTAAGACAAAGTTGTCCTTTATCAACCGTACTTTTGAATTTGTATGTTGACGAAATAGTAAGGATTTGGTCGAATAAAGTCAATGGAGGCATTAATGTATCAGGAGCTAAATTGAAAAATATGTTGTATGCAGATGATCAAATAATAATGGCCACAAATGAAGATGACCTGCAGAAAATGCTGTATAGTCTAGATAAAATAGCTACAGAATATGGAATGAAAATATCAGCAAATAAATCCAAAACCATGGCGTTTAATGGAATGAATCCAGTAAGATTAAAAATAGTGTTAGATAACATAATAATTGAGCAGAAATCACACTTTAAGTATTTAGGATGTAATGTCTCGTACCAAGGAGAAGCTGATTTAATAGAGGAAATAAATAAATTTAACTATATCATAGGCACAATAAAAAGCACGTTAAAAATAAAGCAAGAAAGGACTCTATCATAAAACTATACAAACAATGGCAATACCAGCTATGATCTATGGATCAAAAACGTAGACACTAACAAAAAGAAATAGTGCGAGAATACAGTCATCAGGAATGAAATTCATAAGAGCAATAGCTGGATATACCAAAATTGATGAAAAAAACGTAGTCAGGATATTAGGACAGAATTAAAAGAAGATGAAATAAACCATACTATTGAAAGAAATAGAAATCAATGGAACGAACATGTTCAGAGAATGAAAAATAACAGAATACTAAAAATAGCCTTAATCTATAAACCTATAGGAAGAAGAAACCAGGGAAGACCGAAGAAAAGGTGGGCAAACCAATTTGGAGACGGAACGGATTAAACAATCCAAAGCCGTGAGGTAGAAGAAGAAGAAGAAGAAGAAGAAGAAGAAGAAGAAGAAGAAGAAGAAGAAGAAGAAGAAGAAGAAGAAGAAGAAGAAGAAGAAGAAGAAGAAGAAGAAGAAGAAGAAGAAGAAGAAGAAGAAGAAGAAGAAGAAGAAGAAGAAGAAGAAGAAGAAGAAGAAGAAGAAGAAGAAGAAGAAGAAGAAGAAGAAGAAGAAGAAGAAGAAGAAGAAGAAGAAGAAGAAGAAGAAGAAGAAGAAGAAGAAGAAGAAGAAGAAGAAGAAGAAGAAGAAGAAGAAGAAGAAGAAGAAGAAGAAGAAGAAGAAGAAGAAGAAGAAGAAGAAGAAGAAGAAGAAGAAGAAGAAGAAGAAGAAGAAGAAGAAGAAGAAGAAGAAGAAGAAGAAGAAGAAGAAGAAGAAGAAGAAGAAGAAGAAGAAGAAGAAGAAGAAGAAGAAGAAGAAGAAGAAGAAGAAGAAGAAGAAGAAGAAGAAGAAGAAGAAGAAGAAGAAGAAGAAGAAGAAGAAGAAGAAGAAGAAGAAGAAGAAGAAGAAGAAGAAGACTCGAATCTGTGACCCTCTGCGTGACAGCGCACCAACGACATATAGTCCAGCGATCACGGCTACAAAGGCCGGCTCTGCTAGGCACCCTCGCCTCTGCTATCGTCCTCTGGCCACCTCCCATTTCTACTCACTTCCGCAGGTACACGTGCGCATCATAGCTGAAATAAGACCTGAAGATTTCCTGACAACGAATATGCTCAAGGAGGCTTTGGCCATTTCCTCTGAAAGGAGCACGCTTAATCATGATGCTGGATTTCAGTTCAGCTCCTCTTGGAAACCGGCCTTAAAAATGGAAATCCGTCGACTTAAGAAGCACAGATCAATACAGTTTGATAATCAAGTTAAGTAATTACGTTTCTTTGACCCAATTAGTTTTCTATACTCACGTCATCTCCTGATCTGACATTGAATTTACTGAAAACAGCCTTTGTTCCAATAATGCGAATTTTGATAGTGTTTTGTCTTTGTTTATATTTGTGTTTATATCCAGTGAGACATTTGTGGTTATAAGATTTAATAAATATCCTGATGATGCGCGAGATGCACACTCTCGAAACTCGATTTCTAATCGTCTTTTTACCTGGCTTGCTTCCCGAGAACAACTTGATCATAGCTTAAAATTACTTTCAGTAGGTTGAGGTGCTAAGTCTCCCCATCAAACCCTATTATAAATCATATTAACTTTATATTTTATATCCGCCTCTGCTTGCCTATAGTTACATGAAGGAATATTGTGTACCATACAAAAATACAATGTTTATTATTTCACGGGAAATACAGTTTTGGAATAAATAAAACCTTTAGTTCTATATGTGTATCAATGAGAAAATATCACCCAGAAACCAAACATCGTATATCTTCATTTGATATTGTCTTTCAAAAACCAACTGCACATTTTCAAGAAAATTCTTACGATTTTTATGAAAATAATTATTTAAAACATTTATATGGAAAACAGTTATATATTTATCTCCTATTTTCTAAGAAAAGAGTGTAAAATCCACTTCATTAGGAAGAAGCTTTGTATAAATTTGTAATTGTGGTAAACAATAACAAAAAATTCAGAAACCTTCCAGGCATATTATTTATACCAGTTACCATTTTTGTGGCATCCCATCTCCATTTCGATTGTACAGCACTTCATATTTTTTAAATTATCACTCTTCAGAAATAGAAACTGAATAAATTTTCTAGGGTAGCATACCGGATTATAAAACTTCTGGGTGTGATTCGATTTTGTCTATCCCTCTGTATCATCAAAGTAAACTAAATGCCATCATTTGTACAATAAAATATTATTCTCTATTTGGTAAGATTAGTTTGTTGATTAGTTTGTTTTAGTTACATAAAGTCAACTATAGTGGTAGAGAGAGTTATATAAGTATAAACAATCATTCACTTATTTGCCTTGAGTAGTTGATTTGTGGGGATTCAAAAACACCTGCGTTAGCTGTTTTTGAAACCCCCTGGTTAAAACTCGACGCGAAATCCGCCTGTCCAAATATCGAAGAGGTTGTGTGTTGGTTGTGTTAGAATCCCCATGTTAAAATATCGAAGGGTTGGTTGTGTAGTAACACGTGTGTCACGTGTTAATGAAATCCGAGCCTTGAAAGTCGAGTAGAAATCTGTGTTTAAAAAATATATATATATATATATATATATATATATATATATATATATATATATATATATCGGTGTGCTGGCGTTCGTGTGCCACCCCCCTCCCCCTCCAGGAGCTTGACGACGACGACGACGACGACGACAACAACGACGCATCTCTCCCAAGCCTGCAAGGGCAATCGTGTCATTTTGTTGTATGTATGTGAAATGTAATTAACTGATGAATGTAATTACTGAAAAAAAAATGTGAATGGATTTCAGTATTCACACACACACACACACACACACACACACACACACACACACGCACACACGCACACACCGCTCTGCCCCCCCGGCACTCCTGCAATAGTGGTGATGCATGTTATTTATATGTGAATGCTGTAAGACTGAATTGTCAATCGCCTTCACCTTTGTCGACATTTGCAAAAAGGAACGCGTCGAGTGTAGTTATTTAAATCACTAAGTATTGATTTTATTATCGGGAGCCGTAGGAATCAAACACTCTATGGATCCTCCCCTCCTACACGACGCAATAAGGAATGCAAACCGATTCCGTGAGCAGATGAATCCGTAACAGTGCGCCAATGTACTGCAGGGAGGGTGCGCGAACGATCACTTCCATCTGTCAGTTGTCATCTAACACTCAGCAAGATGAGCAGCGAAACAAGTAGAGTGGAGAGCGATACCAACTTCTGGGAACATCTGCAAGATTACGAGAGCATGCAGCAACACTGGATGGATCATCACGAGGAAATGTGTGATGGAACGACTCATCAAACCGTCTGCAAGAATCCTGCACATCATGACAAAGTCACTTCATACGGCAAGTGTGGGATGCAGTGCAAGGTATATCTCAGGTAAGTGGAAAGAAAAAGCACTGGAAATTAGTGAGCTATAGTGTTTTGTGTACGGGTAAAAAAGATTTCTCTCATTGTGTAATTACAGAAGCTTGGAAGGTGAAGACATAACACCTCCAATCCGTGACGAGAAACAAGCCGGCCCGTCCAAAGAACTAGATAAAGAAAAGTGAGTAAAAAGAAAACGTCACACTTAATATAAAAGCGTGTAATAATTCGTATCCTCATAGCCGTGCATGTTCGCAGGTCCGACAAGAAAGCAGAGAAGAAGAGCTGTAAGCCGAGGGTGCTCAAGAAGAAGAGGATCTTCGACAAGGACAGCTTTATAATAATGATGTTCGAACCCATGGCCCCCGCTCCTGAAGAGGTGACAAAGAGTGGTGGCGAATAGTGTGTTCATGGTAGACGACATCCCCATCAACTCCGGGCACCGTGTGAACATAGGCTTATACCATGAACTCCCATCCCTCTATATCAGAGCTACAGATGAAACTTTTGTATACATCACAAAGAAAGACTGGCTAATAATAAAGCAAAATATGGAAGCGTTGGAAACTTACTTGAAAGATGGTAAGCATCCAAAAGTGTCATACAGTGAGAATATAATATATGCGTACAATATATTACTGTGCATGAATAAAGTGAATGAAGTAACGTTTGTGAATACGTGCTTAAACTTAAACAGCATAAATCTAAATAGCATTGCCATAAGAGGACTTAAGAGACTAATCCCATATATTGAAAGAAACTTATTTCAGTTACATGACATATATAAATCAATGTGTTCATACGATGCAAAAAGTAGGAGTGACAGGGAAAAGGTTAAGGAAATGTATGTTAAAATCAATAAAAAGATAACATAAATTTGAGTTTCGTTTTCTTTTTTATTTCCACAAAATTACATCCTTATATGATAGATTGAACAACATGCGTTAGTGGTTTATAGGTGAACAATTTATCATGAATAATCAGGCAATATAATGATGTATGTGCAGGAAAGTTAGATGAGGCTTGAACTTCCAGTCTCACATTCACGGCCCCGGTCACGGTCTCCTCAGGCTGATGCGAGCAGTCGATGACAAAGAGCGGTGCATAATTCAGAAAGTCACTTCTCTTCAAAAGTGGGTAATTTTCTTTTCCATAATAGGATGATTGAAATTTCGAATACTGATCATACAGAGATGCAAATTTAGAGTTTCCAAAATCCAAGTTCATATCGTGATAAGGATAACACTCGCTGTTGAGATAAAGCTTCAGATTGGTGATGTTGCAGTGATCAAAGAGTGAGCAATCCTTACTAAGCTTATTCAATCTGTCGGTTTGTGCACCGACTATGACGAAGCGAGGTTTCTCAAGTTTCGTTGTAGTTGCAATGTTCCAGGTGAAGGCCTTAGTTTACGGTACCGCAGGTTGAGTGTGAAGGTCCAAGGTTCGAAAGGCTACGTGCAGTGGCTTATCGGATTTGACGAGTTTAAGCTTTTCGACTCGCTCTCCATCTGAAAGTCGAAGAACGGGCATCCTCCATTCGAGTCTAGTTAGTTGAATAATAGCTGGTTCGTTGCCCGATATACAATTATTAGAATCTTTAGATCTAATGAGAACCAGTTCAAATTTGCTATTGAGAATGACTTCCTTGTGATCGTCTGCAAAGCCCAGCAGCATCGAAAGAGGAACTACAGCATTGAAGACACCATTCTTTGAATTCACGATGTCGACGTCAACTCCCGGATAGGTCCATCCGGCATTCTGCATTCGATCGGATTCCAGTGCATTCAGAGATGCATAGTTGCGCATCGTTGAAGAAATGCCCGGATTCCTGGTTCTGTCTATAGTAATGCCGTTCATATCTAGACGAATTTCGTCAAACAGAAATGCCATGGCATTGTTCGTCAGCTTTGAGGAGGAGGGTCCGCCTCTTGTTTTGGTGAGAGAGCCCTCTATGTAGAGATAACTTCTACTAGGAAGAGTGTACAAATCTTCCGCTTGACACGGTATTCTAATTTCATCGTTCGCGTCAAGAGCCGATGTATTGTATGGCAGGAAGACGTGCTCCTCCTCTTTACTAATCTTATCATCAAAGGTCGGTACTCCTGTTACATCGAGGACATCCATTATAGCACTTTGAATCCCAAAGCCTCGAGGAACCTTCGATTAGACGACGTGATCGGACGCCCTGTCAATGAGCGAGTATAGCCCAATCTCGAAAGAGGCTTCTTAATATAGGAACGATGCTTAAAATTTATTCCCATTGCGACGTATGTGTAATCGTACGGTTATGGTTTCGTTCCTGAAGTCGAGCACGTCACCGTTCTGATCTACCACTCTAATGTCGAGATGATCAATGAGATTCGTATCGATGATTGGTAGATATATAGGGCTAGATGGTTCTTGCGAAATGTGGTAACCGGGAGGAACCGACGGGAAAAACTCGTACAGAGAATGACCGTGTTTACCGTCAATGAAGGATCCCGTGGCTAGGCTGCACTCGATGCGTATGATGCTAACTTTGAAGATGTTCACCAAATCATCAGACTCAGTCATCACGTTCGGTTGAATCAAACGCTGTGCTTTGAATCCGAGAAGAGAGCCAATTGATCTGTCTTGAGTAAAGTCGATAGTATATGGGCATTTTATCTCAGACTTCATGGTATTATTATTAGCACGTAAGATAAACCCGTCTTCGACGTCGAGGGCTCCCTTGAGAAAATGAGCGATATCATCTAATTCGTAAGTTCCAGGAGGAATCTCGATACTCTCGTTCTTGTCATTACGAGCGAAATGGAATAAGTTGTTGCTCTCATCCACATTAGGAATGGAATAAAAGGTTTCGAAATTCAATAGAGCTATTTCGTAAAGTCCATTCGGATCCAGATGAAGAGGCGGGTTGAGAAAGCTAGAGAAGCTGGCATTTGAACCGCTCACGGTGATTGTGTAGCTCATTTTGATCAAACATTCAAGTCGGTAAATCCGTTTTATAAGAGAAACTGCAGGCACAGATGACCGCAAATCACAGATCCAAAATTCTGAAACCTCTTGGTGTTGTACATGAGTTTAACACCCTCGAGGTAGGACTCAATCTGTTTCGGTGGTCTTAGATTACCGAAGCTATCAAAGTAGAATGCAACATCTCCATTCTTGCGTATCGCAACCCAGTGTGTTCCCGGGTTACGCGAGATATCCAAATTTACGATAATCCTTTCTACATGTCGAGGACGTGAAGGTAAGTTGTCTATCATGTACACACCTCTAAAATGAGGAATGCGCAGTCGTCGTGCATAGGCATCGATCTCTGCAGCACTTAGGGCTTTTTCCGGGATAAATACAGGCCTCGCCCCGAGTTTTTTGCACGAAGATGCAATCCTTTGCCCTTGCGCTTCTTACGTCGAATGCCTTTACCCCTAGCTAAACCCTCCATGCTCTGATTGTGACGACTCAACTCTGCAAGCTGTCTTTCCGCGGAACGTTTCTTATTCACAGCCGTGGCGATCTGAGCAGCGCCACCGGCTAGGCTACCTGCAGCGCCCAAAGCCGCCAAAAGCGGGATCAGAGGTAAAAAACCGCCTCGAGGGCTCGGTATGATCCTCTTGCGTCGCTTACGCATTCCGGCGCCCATGGCAACTTTCCCCTTCATGATGGCTGTTACAAGTCGGGCTGCAAGTCGCTCGCCGAAAGATGCGTCAGCAGACTTTACTCGACTCCAAGCCTTTTCAACGAGTTCCTTATCGGCCAAACGTCGCGAATCTGCGTCCTGATGAGTGGCGTAAGCGAGATCGTGAGCGAGGCAGGCTGAGTCCAAAGCGTTTCTGGGAGAATCCCCTCTCTGCAGACGCTTATGTAGTTTCGTTCCAGGTCCACAGAATCGGTACCCTGGTAAATGAGCCTCAAACGGAAGAGAATTAATTAGCGAATTTAGCGAATTAAGGATTCCGGATCCCTTCTTTACGCCTGCAGAGTTCATGGCTTACTATGAAATAAAAAAGCAAACGTTATGATTTATATGTTTAGTTGCGATATGGAAGTAGTGAAGCAAAAGTGCAAGTTGCCTATACAGGTGCTCGATTTCGACGACATACGCAAAGGACGACACGGCGCGCTCTTCCCGTGCAACGTCAGAGCACTCCTCTTGGGTAGTTCGAATGCTGGAAAGACGAACGTTCTACTGAACTTGCTCATCCATGAAAATGGTCTTAGGTTCGAGAATCTCTACATATATTCAAAATCGTTGCACCAACCGAAATACCAGTATTTGCTCAAGGTGCTAAAAACCATACCCGATATTGGAGTTTTCACGTTCGAGGATGGCGAGAAGGTGGTTCAACCATCCGAAGCCCGAGGAAACTCCATATTCGTATTCGATGATGTAATAAATGAGAAGCATGGAAAAATAGCGTCATATTACAGCATGGGTAGACATCGCAATGTCGATGCCGTATACTTAGCACAGTCATATGCGAAGGTGCCTAAACATTTAATTAGAGATAATGCAAATATGATCGTGCTCTTCAGACAGGATAACCTCAACTTAAAGCATATATATGATGATTACGTAAACACAGATATGACGTATGCGGAATTTAAGGACATGTGTAAACAAGTTTGGGAGAGTAATGACGGATCGAACTCGCGACCTTTCGTTGTCATAGTACCCGAGTTCCCTTTGAACGAAGGACGCTACCGTCACGGTTTCGACATCTTTATCAGAGTGAATAAATAACGCGCATCCTTCATTGTAGTCATGAGTATCGATAGGTTCGGATCTCGGAGAGTCATACCCTCCCGGGGCGTGATTAACCGGTATACCATAAGTAGAGATGGATCGGGAAACTATCAATTCAAGGGAAAGCGATTGCGCAACGTTCACGATCCTGAGGAAAGTGATGACGCATCAACTAAGAGCTATGTGGACGCGTGTACGAGTGATGTCGAGAGTCGAATGCAGATCTTCAGCGAACAGGCTTCATATCAACGCATGGGCCAGTTTGAAGCTATGCTTAGGAATCACATACAAAAATCCCTCGACCTCCAATATGAACATCTAATGGAATACTTAACAAAATATGCATTTAAACGTGATTCGGATAACAATGTCATTCTGGATGCTATAAGGATGAAAGTTCTATTGGATCCCATTGACGATCACGATGTTATCAATAAAAAGTATATAGATGCCAGAATGCCAATTCTAGAGTCTGATGCTAATCTATCATTTCGAATGAAACGATTAAAGGATATAGCCGATCCTGCACAAGATAACGATGCTGCAACCATGAAATATGTTAATCGGTTCTATATACAGAAACAGAATGAACTGCAAACCGGTTTAACTAGAACGATAACAACCGTTGCCGAAACTATATCTACAGCGGTGGAAAAGGCCGTGAAAGATATAACCGAGCGACAGACGGAACTGGATAAGAATCTAACCAGTGCAGTGAACGATATTGACAACATGAAAATACAGACGAGACATATCGTAAACGGCATGTTACAACAACTGAAAGGTCAGCTCACCATTTCACTGCATACACGACCCTTTAGAGGTCCCTCGTTAAGGTATACGTTATCCTCGGGTCTCGAATTCTACAAGTCTCCAGGAAATGGGAATGTAATTTCTTGTTCTATGCTTTCATCAATACACCCTCATACGGCGCATGACACAATGTTTGCAATAAACGATAAATTAGTTGAAAGGTATCCTGTCCCTATTCGAACTGGTGATTTACTCACTTTCACAGCACCAGTGGAACGTGCTAAGGATGGTCACATGTTAAGTATAGAAATTATAATTTCATATAAAATATCTGCAGTAGGTTAATTATACATTCAGTACAATATGGATGCCGAAGGTATAAGTCTCAAACAATCAATCGCTCGTCACAGTAGGGCAATACGAGAAAAGTTACGCTCCCTGAAAGGTCTCAAGTTCGAAACTCACCGCGTCATGTCCGAGGTTCTCCAGCCTGTAACCGAGCCCTTGAAGGTTATAGCCGACAGGGATCGTGACAAGTCAAAACCAGTCGTTAACGATGCAGAAGAGGATGGGGATGAGGAGGAGGATGATCTACTTGCAGAGTACCTGAAGAAGGTTCGAACCGCTAGCTCCAGCGACATGGATGCCACCTACGGCGTGCGGTATGAAGATGGAGAATATAAACTAGGGAATAAAACTATCGATTTCACCGATGACGGTATTCAGATAGGGCAAGAGAGCTACGATGCAAGTCCTGGATTGTACGAATTGCTCTTCAAGCGATCGCCGCTCAATTCATCATATACCGAAGAGGATCTGGACGCCTATTCGCAGATATTGCAGAATACTCAGGTTTACAGGCAGGGATACGCTAGGAGCGGGCGTATAAGAGCAAGCCGCGGTTACAAGTATCGCAATATTATTCGAGATCTTGTTTCCAGTCGCACGGGCTCGGCTCTCTACTGGAAGGAGCACGTACCCGGCAGAAAACTGGATTACACCTATTGGACCGATCCCAACGTTCTAATAGACAGATTGAGATTACTCATTGCATCGAGGGATGCGGGTAACTTTAACCATTCAGCAGAGATTCAGGAAATAATCACAGAATTAAAAAACTCGAAAATCATAGCATGATTAAACGTGTCATAGCAAGCGAATTACACTCGCCGGCAAGAAGGCGCTTCTTACGCCGTAAAATAATAAGTAAAGGTCTTAATGATCTACTACAAATAGATCTTATTGAAATGATACCTTATGCAAAAGAAAATAGAAATTATAAGTATATTCTTATTGCTATTAATTTCTATTCTAAAATGGCTTATGCACGAGCATTGAAAGATAAAGGTGGCATTAGCGTGACAAGAGCTATGCACGGTATCCTATCAGAGTTGAATTCACCTCCTAAGAACGTTCAAAGTGATAATGGGAAGGAGTTTTACAATCGCCATTTCAGGCAATTAATGCTTAGGAATGGAATCAATCATTACAGTACTTTCAGTAGCATCAAGGCTGCAGCAGTGGAAAGGTTGATTAGAACAATTAAAATGAACATGCATAGAGAATTCCTGATTCAGGGTTCGCATCAGTGGTTACAAATGCTACCTAGAATCATCGATTCATACAACAATACCTACCATACGACGATTCGCATGAAGCCCCGTGACGTCAGCAACAACGATCTGCTCCTTAGTGTATATCGTTATGGCGGGCGTGAACGTCGAGAGAAAAGGAATGCAAGGAGTTTTCATGTCGGTGATCGTGTAAGGATTTCCAGGTACAAGGAACTACTTGAGAAAGGTTACACGGCCAATTGGAGTACGGAGATCTTTCGGATTGTTCGTGCAAGGAATACTAACCCAGTTGTCTATTTTCTGGAGGATGCAGAAGGAAATGAAATACAGGGCGGTTTTTATGGTCACGAACTACTAAAAACACGCCATCCTAATGTATACCTTGTTGAGAGAGTGATACGCCGACGTGGTAATCGTGCGTACGTTAAGTGGCTGGGTTTTCCTACAAAGGAATGGATCGATGTTAAGGATATTGTGTAAAAAGGAATGTATGTTTTATTGATAAATAAATACACAAGATATTTTCCCAAAAATTTAGTGTTTTTATTTTATAATTCCTTTCCAGCTAAATCCTCTAAACATAATGGTTATATTTTTTAAATAGTTTCAGTATACGTGGCTACATAAACAGAAATTTTTCAGTAGAACATCACAACTAAATCCTCTAAAAATAATGCTTACACTGTGTTTTAAACAGCTTCAATACATGTGCATATAAATAAAAGTAAAGTGTTTTACATGTTAAATTCTTTTAATATTAGTGCAAATTAATGTTTAATCTTCAAAAGAATTTCAATATACCTACAAACATAATCAGAAATGCAGTACCCCCAAAATTATATGTTTACCCCAACTAAATCCTCTATATATAATACATCGACAACAGGTTAAAACTCCTTACACCTAAGTTCAAAGTTCATAGTGAAAAATGTATATATTTTCTTAAAACATACATATATAAGCAGAATTGTAACCCATCCCAAGAAACCATACTTTTATTCTAAATAAATCCTGTAGAGATAATGCATCCACAACAGGTTAAAACCCCCTAAATTAACTTCAATTTAATAGAGAATAATGCTCACATTCTTTATAAAATGAGCTTCAGTACACATGCATACATAAACACATTAGGTATTTTCACATGTTAAAACTCCTTACATCCAAGTTCAAATAGATGCTTACATTTTAAAGATGCGTACTAGCGAAAATGTAGTCCCCAGCACCGTAATTATAATATTATCCAATCAATATCCGGTAAAGTTAATGGTTAATGATGCTTACATTTTAAAAAGTTTCAATGTGCGTGCATACATAAACACAAATTGAGTGTCTTACACTTGAAAAATCCTTAAATCTAAGTTCAAATTAATGGTTACTTTTTTTTAAAAAAAAAAAGAAATTAACGACGCATCAATAGAATAGTAAACACCTGTCCAAATTATAGCTTTATCCCAATATGCATGTATACATAAAACAAATTAAGTATTATGCACGTTAAAGTCCTTAAACATAAGTTTAAAATTAATTGTTACCTCTTTTAAGGAATTGAGAGATGCAATAATCTCATATTATATATCATATTATATCCCCATACATAAGCGGGATTATAGTCCTCCAAAGGTATTTATACATACCATCAGCAACTCAAAGCAATGAATGAACACCAAAACTTGACAACGTATTTCAAGACTTGCTTAAAATGACATCATGACTCATGTACATAAGTTTTATAAAGTGTAAAGATTTATCTCAAATCACAAAAAGCATTACTTCAATCACGCTTGCACTGCTGCATGTACACATGTTGAAAAATTAAATATTTGTGTCAAATCATTAAAAAGCAAATTATTTCACATGTTTTTGCTAGCTTTAAAATACATTGTCAACTTTTTTACAAGATTTTTTCACATATTTTTTATACGATTACTTATCCAATGGTACAGAATGATGACCCCAGGCCAAGGTTTCATGTGAATTTTTCTGTATAAATCACTTCGTGTCGAATCCTCTAAGAGCAACTTTATTACTCTCGATGGTTCGAACAACGTGCTTATAACTTCTAAAGCACGTCTGTTTAGCATGACGTACGGCTGTCATATCATTTACACAGGATAGATAATCCTCAAACGTTATGCACCGCATGCCATCACTCGTAACGCCTTTAGATTTCTTGACCGTTTTGCCATCGTATCGATATGAATACAATTTTGAACGTAAACCTACGTATTCTGTCATAACTTTACCCGATAATTCATCTTTAAATAGACCAGCGACTTTTTTATTCATCAACGGAATACCGTACACATTATCGATCGGGTAATTAGATGTATCGAAGAGATGTATATTAGATTTAATAAATTCATAAATGTCACTACTGGTTTCAAACAGAAATGCATCGGTATCCGTATAATTCAACATAACATCTTTTAACTGTTTCTTCAAAATATTATAATAAAAATTATACATCAAGTGTTTTGAAAGATCTAGAATGGCCTGTCCTATATAAATCGGTTTCGTCATCTTAATTTCTTCCCTTACCAGTTCGAGTCCTATAAGGTTCTCGTCAAAAATTACGTATCGTATGAATGTCTGTCGTGATATTAACTTTCTTGCCTGTTTCCAATTGCTCGCTAGGTGAAAGGAATTGTAACGTCTGACGTTCTCAATAAATTTACCATATACGCAATTATTCATTTTCTTCCATAAATTTTGACCGAATTTTGTTTTATCTTCAATACGTTTAGCAGCATTTAAATCAATGTACGTCTTAAGCCAAAAGGATTGTTTGTAGGATACCGCTCGATGTATACGCTTCATTTTCAAACCGAGCTCTACACACTGCTGCAAGTTTCTGTAATGTAATATATATTTTTCCTTATGATTCAACGTTGCAAGTAACTTTTTGTAATTATCACCCGGAGCTATCTCACTCTGCGGGCATAATGGCAAGTCGTTATGCAACTCGTGAAGGTTCTCCGGATATTCCAGGTCTACTTCTAAAACATAACCTGTATCTGAATCATGTCTGATGCTCAAAAAATCTATAGAATTAATTTCGTTATCGTTTAACCATCTCAATTGAGCATACGGTAAAGCGTTCCCAGTCATAATGTGTGAATAAAGTCCGTTGCAATCCAAGTATGATAGGTATTTAATCGATTCCGCTTCATTGTAAGCAGATATGTATTTATTATTTGCTTTGGAATAACGTTTTGATACAGTGCAGATACCGCCTCTAATCGCAGATTCGAAAAATTCCAGCATATTTTGATCGGTAATCAGCGATATTTGCACGCGGCTCGTTCGTAACATTGCGTCATATGATAGGCCAGGAGCTGTATAGTAATGACAAGGATCTAAGCCATACATATCGATACTTAAACTTCGGAATTTTTCATAGATGTCTGTTAATAAGATCGTATCCGTCTTGAGATAAAGATCAGAGTATTCACCGAGATTTTGTATACCAAATTCTCTCCATACCGCGCATGCGTGCATGTAATCATCATTGCTTATATTATCAAAACACTCGTGAGGAGGTAATTTGGAATCATTTAATTTTTCCTTGCAATCTAAATATGTATATGGGAAAATGCCTTTCCGTTGCATTAACAAACGTTGCTTAGGATCAACGTACATCTTATTTGTGTACCGAAAATCTTGAGGTTCTAGCATATCAGAAAGATCGCTCAGTTTAGAATCCAGAAAGCGGTAGCTATCAAGAAATCTGAGGAATATTGATTTACCATTAGATGTGTATCTTTTACTAAATGACAGATAATTCTCCGATGTTTACGAAATACATGTAATGGGTTCATTGTCATACGATAACTTTTTTACTATGAAATGCGAATCATACTTTGATAGGCAATGAAAAAATATCGGGATAAAGTTTGGCGTTTTTCTATTGAGGTTGCATGATTTATGAGCAGCCCCTATATATAATCCGGTCTGATGATCGTGGTCACGCACCCTAATCGAGTCAGAATCGAAATCCTTTTTGCATACGTGACACTGGACTGCATTTCTGAAATTTAATTCATCCTCATCACTCATATGCATCTCTGTCACATCACCGTATATCCTAAGCACATCCTCGGCAATCACAGTTAATTCTCTAAGAAACTCTTCAACTGCATGCGAACCTCTAAATATTTTGAATTTTGTTAGTGTCTCGTCATAACTGCAGACCAGGTGCAACGAAACGGATATCGCCTCGTGCACGTGCATATCACGTGTCCAACTATGCATCGCATCGGGCTGACACGATGGCACTTTTATTAACATACTCTCGATATCAGCGTATATCACAAAAGGGACTTTAACGCATTTTGAGTAAGCCTGAAACTCGATAACATCATTTATTCCTTCGCGAGGCATGCTAATAATTTGACATTTCATACATCTCAGTTTATGTTTCTTCAGAATAACTTCAGTCGAAAACCATGCATTACAAGATTCACACACAAATTTTTTACTTTTATGTTTGGATATCTGCTTACTTACTAGACGCGACATATCGGTTATGAGAGAATAATGCGAATTGATCATTAGAAGATTCACATGGTTTATCTTTTGCTCCCTCGTCTGATATAAGATGATAATGGATTCTCTCTCTAACCCGTATATGTTCACCGAGATATCATGATTTTGCTTTTCGAATAATTCAATGTCATGAAGGGCGACGGGGAAGTTTATTCCTTTAAAATTGAATTCGCGATATATATCATATTTACTGTACGTGCTAGCTCTATGCCTGTTCTGGCGAGCTGGATATTTTGCTGCCAGCATACAATATGCAAAACATTTAAAGTCAGTATTCCGAATATTCACAACAGCTCTCTTTGATTTTATCCACGATGGCAGCGGCTTAAAGCAACCTGCGTTTAACGGATCGTACTGACATGCGTATAAAGTTAGCGAATCTATCCTGTAAAGCGCTTTCGAACTGGCTTTTGTTTCAAAATTTTCTAGATGGGTGATTATAGGCTGTTTCAGTTTAATTTCATACCATTCAGATTTGTTTGTCGATTGCAATATAGCATCCATCTTACTGTTAAAATTAATCGATTCAACTGTTTCATTATCGGGTGAAGTTATTATATATTGACATGTTAAAGTACCGGCTAATTTAATTCCTGATTTGTAAGTTCTTATGGCCTTCTGGATTTCACTGGTAACAAGGGGTTTGCACAAGTTCAAGAACGTTGATGGATCTAGCTCGTGTATAGAATTTTTTATGGTACCTGTGAAGATCCTGTGCTGGAACGCTGATTCTACAGTAATGCATTCCAATGTTTTGTCGTTGCGTTTCGCCTGCTTTGCACTACTTGCTTGAATATCTTGCATGCCCGGTCTCTTGCGACTCGTTACACCTCCTGAAATTATGGATTAAACATGTCAGAAAACACGAATAATTACACTTTTAAAATAATAAACATTTGAACACTCATGGCAATGCTATATTTTTAAGCTTTAAAATGATTACTTTATTAACATTGCTGAACTTTGAATTTGATTTACATAACATGTTTTCCTTAAAAGAAATGAGTTGCATGTTATTTGCAGTGGAATTAAATGATAACTGTATCTTTTGAATAACAAAGATTTAGAACATTCAGAGTACTGCATTCCCTAATATGGATTTTTTTTTTAAATTGCACCTCTGTCTTTTATTGAATTTTTTTTTTTTAAATTGCACCTCTGTATTTTATTGAAATTTTATCCTGACTTACGTAACATGTTTTCTGGAAAAGAAATAAGATTATACACGTAACATGTTTCCCTGAAAAAAAAAACGTTATACATAATGCATCATCACAATATACTCATTTGTATATGGCTACTGGCTGTTTAATTAGTTAATTGAATTCCTCAACTTCCCGTCGATTGGCTGCAGATATGCATTAATGACTTTTAAAACGTTAAATTTGCTTGCATTATTACTCTTATCGATTTGCCTTTTATATAGAATGACTAATTCGTTAGGTATTCCATTCACAAATATTAACAGATTAACGCTAATTACTTTAACTTACACTGAAATATTTGACATCAAGAGATTGACACTTCAAGCAGTAGTGCAGCACGATTTTAGTTTTTTTGTAAAGTCTTACCTTCACTGGTTACTCCCGACTGTTTAAAAAAGTTAATTTGTGCTTCTTGAATCCATTTTCCAGAGTTTCTTCACCGGAATACACGAAACTCCAACCACCCTGATTAACAGCATCCACTTGAGCTGCTGTCATCTTCTTAAATCTCTCGGGCAAAAAAAACCTGGCATTCTTGCAGCTTAAGTACGACTCTATCACCGTATCTCGTCTTCACGATTTTGACATCGTGTATGGCTTGTGGCACGTCTCGGGGAATCTCTCGTAACTTCTTCGTCGGGAGATAGGAACCTCCTTCCGCAAGCTGATTTAAATCGTGAAGAATCGATTCTGGAATTATAAATTCACGCATATTATTCAACGCTTCGATTCATTACGTGGAAATTACTGTACATAGACATATGCATATTGCTTACCTTCATTCATGTTGATGCTGTCTGCTACGTTTCAGTTGCTGATGTACTGTTTTATTCGCTCGGTTCACTGTTTTGTTACCTCAGCACCCCCTCCCAAAATTTCCATTCTGGCTGTAACCTGTTTGCACACATTCTTAAGTTTATGCTTCTGCTTCTTTCGCTATAAACTATTAAACTTAGAGTAGAGTTTTAACCTGTCATCTTATGTATCTAGTAACTAAAAATTAAATAATATAAGATCTATAGCTATTAACTGTAAGTATATATATACTCTTTAGAAAGTTTCCACCCCTTTTACGTTGCGCACGCACTCGTGTGGCGATTGGTCGTTTATACCCTTTATTACGATACTGCTAGCTGCACCCTGATTGGCTAGCTTGGATGAAGTGGAATATGTCACACCCACTGTTCACCTTAGTGCATTCATGCTAATTACCTCATTGAACAATATTTCAAATTTGTATTTGCAGCAAACTAATAATATCATAATGCCATCTATAATATGAGTATAACCTTTTATTGCATTTTAATTATTGCAAGCTGTATTTCGAGTTTGTATTGCTACTTAATGCAACTGTATTATTCCGAAGGACCGTTTGAGTGTGAGCGTTAGATAATTTATGTTTTTATTCCTTCCAGTGATATTTTGCTTCAATTCGGTAAGCCTAACGCCTCGAACGGATTAGTCTCTCGTATCAGATTTATTCAGAAGCGTGTCTCTCGTAGTTATTCACCAAATCGATGTACAGACGTTTTAAGAGGCACTGGCATTATTATAGCAGACTTTGCATAGCTTTTCAACGTTTTGGCATGTTTCTACTCAGCTGATTTATATCATTACAATTATCCTTAATACATTATTTATTACGTTTGCATAGATATCTCGTTTACTTGTCTCCTTTACGCTCGAGTGAATTTTTAGAACCCAGCTGCGTTAATTGATTCCTACCCGCACGTGTACGTAATTTTTTCACCCCAAGTAAGTTATACGGATTCTCTCTTCCGTTGGGGTGGTTTTAGCTGCAGCGAACAACATTATTTCTCAATAAATCTTTACCTACCTTTCCTAACATTTCACTGCATGCGCATTATTTTTAACAGAGGGAATGGCTCGGTTTTACCACACATTTCCATGGAGTATGATTCATCGGGCTCCCAATAACTGAATACATTAACAGATAAATAATAAATAGGTAGCTAAATAAATACAAGTTTTCAGTTCGACGTTCCTACCTGCGCTGCCTTTTGAAAACGTCGACGATGGGACAGAGACGGCATAGTCTTACAACATTTGATGTATTATTAAAAGTTTGATACTGTCCAATTCGTATTTGCATTCTTAGTTACTTATATATGCTATATTCGACGCGTTAAGCCTAGCGGACTACTGTCATTATCTCTAAGTAAAATTGGTTTTAATGTTTTATTTTTGCGAATCCTATTTTAGAATCCTTTTTTAACTTCAATTCGTTAAGTCTAACGCCTCGAGCGATTACTGCATTTTATTAGATTTATTTAGAAACATTTTTCTCGTAGTTATACGCCTATTTGGTGTACAGACGTTTTAAGAAGCACTAGGATTGTTATAGCTGACTTTGCATGGCTTTTCGACGTTTTGGCATCTTTCTACTAAGCTGATTTATATCATTACAATTATTCTTATTACATTATTTATTTCATTGCATAGATATCTCGTTGGCTTGTCTCCTTTACGCTTGAGTGAATTTTTAGAATCCAGCTGCGTTAATTGATTCCTAGCGCAGGTGTGTGTAATATTTCACCCCAAGTAAGTTATATGGATTCGCTGTTCCGTTGGGGTGGCTACAGCTGTAGCAATAAACATTCATCCTCGCTAAATCTTTACTTGACTCTCTTAACATTTCACTGCATATGCATTTATATTTTGAACAGAGGGAAAGGATCGCTTTTTAGCACACATAGAGTGCCAGATTCCTCAGGAGCCCAATAACTGTAATGGATAACTCAATAAATACTTAAATAAACAAATAAATTAATTAATAATGTATACTTAGTTACGTGAATAAATACATTTTTTCCATTCGATTTGCATGTGTGCCGGGGGGGACGGAGCGGTGTGTGTGTGTGTGCGTGCGTGTGTGTGTGTGTGTGTGTGTGTGTGTGTGTGTGTGTATGTGTGTGTGTGTGTGAATACTGAAATCCATTCACATTTTTTTTTCAGTAATTACATTCATCAGTTAATTACATTTCACATACATACAACAAAATGACACGATTGCCCTTGCAGGCTTGGGAGAGATGAGTCGTTGTCGTCGTCGTCGTCGTCGTCGTCGTCGTCAAGCTCCTGGAGGGGGGGTGGCACACGAACGCCAGCACATCAATATATATATATATATATTTTTTTTAAACACAGATTTCTACTCGACTTTCAAGGCTCGGATTTCATTAACACGTGACACACGTGTTACTACACAACCAACCCTTCGATATTTTAACATGGGGATTCTAACACAACCAACACACAACCTCTTCGATATTTGGACAGGCGGATTTCGCGTCGAGTTTTAACCAGGGGGTTTCAAAAACAGCTAACGCAGGTGTTTTTGAATCCCCACAAATCAACTACTGCCTTGCTTTATATTTTCACTTATCTACTTCTGTAGTAACCTTCTTGTAAAAGGTTGTCCATTTTTTCCTCAATGATATTTTTGTGATAAACGATTTAAGAAATATTTTATTGCATAAATCCTTGAAGGATTTCTGACCTACTTGTGAAATTCTGCATTTTTTATGTCCACCAGAAATATGCAAATCACAACTGAAAGCTTAAAGATTGCGAACATTCAATAGAACTAGGATTAAGTTCGAAATTTTTAATTATATTAACAAGCATTTCGAAAGGTTGTTTTGAAGAGATATACACTTTGGTGTTAAATTGCGCCTGTGACATGGTTTATGTTTATACAAAACTATGTAAACTTCACCCAGAATTAAAAGGACTTAGCAATATATTCGTAAAATATCAAAATGTGCGTATATTTATTACGCAAATACCTATCTTTAACATACGGCGCTTTGTCAGTTTATAAAATAATAAATAACTAAAAATTTTACCATGTGAAGGCTCTGTGCTTTAGGGGATTTCTTGAAAATACGCTTACCCCTCCTTGGAAGATGCTGAACTTAAATACCAAGTTTTATATTTCCCGAAATTTTAGAATAGGCAACGGAGGGAACTCGATCCACAACAGACCTTCTATGCATATATCTTCGGAGGAACGGGTGAAATGAAAGAACTGCAGATACAGGGGTTGTAGGCCAACTCACGACAGAGTCGCTCTGTTTCCCAACAGTTACAGGCTTAACAACTGACTGGGGGTACTCGGCTGCCATCTGCATGAGTATTGGAGGGTTATCTCCATAGTCTTTCCCGAACAGGAGGAGCCAGCGGGGAAAGCAAACGTAGTTGACTGATATGTAGCCCCGGTGTCAACCTGTAACACGAAAGAGGTAATTGAAATTAAATGAAATGAAGAGGGGAAATTCATAGTAGAAAACGCCAAGCCAGAATTTATCTTGCAGAACAGGAATAACTGCGGAAAACCCCATGATCAGAGTGGAAAACCCGAACATAGGACATGCCAACTGCAATCCCCGTATTTTACCGCGGAACCACAAGCACGGCTGACTGCCATTTCGTTTTTAAACTATGCTATTCACATTATTCTGTGAATACTTTTTGTATTGTGGATTTCAAAACATCATTTAGTAAAGTATCGAATTAACACTTCCTTATCTTACAATGCGAAAGAGGCACCTAAAGATACACATTATTAGGAATACCAATGGAAGTTTGTCATAAATAACATTTTGTTCAACTGGAAGGAAGAACTAAAAAAATAAGTTGAAGCATCCCTTCTACATACCTCTCTTCCTTCCTCGCCACCGTTCCTTTCTCTCTCCCTGCGTCCTTCCCTCCTTTTCTTTTTCTCTCATTACTTATTTATTTCTTGATACATAAGAAGAAAAGATTGTAAGCGTTTTAGAATAAAGAATTAAGAAAATAAATAGTAAAGAAAATAAAGAATACCAGTTTAAAGTATACCGACTTAAAAACAATGAATTCAAAAGTAGCAATGCCGATGCTACAGCCTCACACTCTGGATGAGAAACAGTTTGCTAAGGGAGCCACTTAAAGGAATTGCGAATAGCGGGAAGTTTCGGAACCGTGAAGGATATCAAGTTTTAGACAATATTAATGTGAATGAACCACGTACAGAAGCAAACAGATGAACAGAGAAATGAAGAACGAAAAAGCTTGTATATTCAGTAAAGCACATGCCCTTGGGCAGGAACAAATATATGTTTGCATGATAGGTACATGAAGAGAAAAGCTGCATTGCATTGGAGGGTAACTTCCACATAACTTTATTAGAGATTCATATTGCTTATTATGTATCTTGAAACAACATACTAAAACGGCCTATGCCTAAAAATCATATGCGTATAATGTATAATTATATTACAAAATATAATAGTTGGGATGCTGTAAAAGTAGAGATGTCTCTTTAATATGTATATTTACCATACGTATCTGTATATAGTACGGTGTTACTAAAGAATTCCTTTTCAACTTATGAGTTAACTCTTATTTACCCGACCAAATCTCTTATACATTTACTGCTATAACGTAAAGAATTTGGGTCCGCGCCTTGGCTGAGTGGTTAGACCAGGGGTAGAGAGGCAATGGCGGTGTAACTTAACTCCATCAGCTCTAACCGCCAAATATGCCCCCGAAAGAACGGCAGGTAAGAGTGTGATGTCGCCGTGCTGAATTTTGCTACCCAAGGGAAAGGGAAAGATTGATGTGTTGGAGTTCTGACAGCGTAGTAAAGACAGGAAACGTATCGGGTATTAACAATATGTACAACCTACATCTTAGGTGTTGTAATATTAATGCTGACTGCTACACAATTGGTTACAGTTTGTTAACAATTACATTTTAGCTCTGTACTATAAGAAAAAATATAAAATTTCAACTCGTAGTTTATCTGAAGGTCAGGCATGTTGTGAAGTTAATAAAATAAAACAAAAAGTAATTTTCTCTGCAAATTAGAGGAGACTCGTTCAGAAAAAAATTACGTGGATATTTTCCGGCACTTTCTGCTTCGTTTTTCTTTAACTAGTTAATTAATGTCAGAACGTAATATCTGGTAAATTTTTAATCGAAGTCTGCATGTTAGATTGTGATCCGTCAAGGTATTTCGGGGTTTGGACGTAGTTAATTTCAAAACAGGGAAAAATTGTTGGTACACATATGTCTAGCCAAACATACACAATGTCCATGCAGCAAGTTAATACAACCTCGGAAATCTGATATGGGAAACATTCTTGTCAAAATCAGTCAAGTCTTTCTTATGTGTATAATTGTACTTCAATAAATCATCACATTGTAAATTTAACAGTTCCATTTGGTACGTGGCAGCTACATTATTTCCATCGAGTGCGCTACACCCAACTGGACCCTAAGATCCTTTACTCATAGCGTTATTTATATAGCCGACTTGGTACTACACGACTCTTGCCTGACGTCACACGAACTGCAGGGCTCGCTCCCGGCTGAAATACGTCACAACTCTCGAAGCTGTCTTCCTCTGGGTTACACCGTTTGCTTCTCAACAAAGAGGCCAGGTTTTGATCCCAGGCGACTGCAAAGTGAGATTTGTGGACAACACGGCGCTGGGGCGGGTTTTATCCAGGATCTCCCGTTTCCTGGCTAACTCATTCCATGTGTAATGTAAAATAACATTCTACTTACAAAATAGAAAAAAATGCAGTTATTATCACCTGGTCATAGGTTGAGATGGCATGGCCCCGTCCACAGAAACGACCCGTGCATCAGGCCTACGAGCAGCATACTAAGGCTTCAGACTGACTCTGCTCACAAACTTCTTCCATATACTGTAAATTGTTACGTGCATGCGTCAACAGCATAAAAAATTTCGAGGCCTGGGCTTTAGAGCCAAGTAAACATACACAGGAAGTCATAACCAGCTGTACAATACTTAAATGAGACCACAATATGTGTATTGTATAAGTGATAAACAAAGGAAAAAAGGAAAAAGAGAAAATGAGGACATCACAAGAAATTCATACACTAAAATTTCTCATATAATCGCATAAAATAAATTAGCGAAATTCTATCCGCCAAGGTCAGTGACTCATAAATGCGGGAAGTGTCTGTGAAAGTAAGACGTGACATTTATCAGATGCTGGAGTACAATTAGCTGCCACAACATATGGCAGATGGAGTGAGAAGGCGCTGCGGATCCTGGAGATCCTGGTCGTTCAAGATGCAGAGTGAGGCTCTCTCGAGCTAGATGTACGAGATTTGAATCTCACACCATCTGTAGTTACGAAGTTCCATAAAATGCTATGGAAATATTTTCGGGTCAAAGTCCTAGGAGAAACACAAAGCTAAGTGTGGTGGTATAGGAGGCAATTTTGTCAATACATATTACAGAGGGACAGGAGAGTTATTAACCTCAAGATGGATAAATATGAACTCACTGTGTACGTCATAGGACCCAAATGAACCGGAGAAAAAAAGAATCTGCTTCTTGAATTCGAGTTTTAAATGACACTCATGAACCGGAAAAAAAAAGAATCTGCTTCTTGAATTCGAGTTTTAAATGGCACTCATAATAGGGATATAGATTTTCCAAGCATTTCTGTGAGTTAATTTATTCATTTTATTGTAGTCGTCTTAACACAGTTGGTATGTAACAGCAGCCTAATGTTAAAATATATTTGACGTCACTTAAGTCTATTGCTTCCCAGTACTCACACTGTACTTGCATGAAGATTAGCAGTAAGGCAGTGTGTAAAACATTATGACATGGATGCGAGATCTGGGCATTAGCGATCAGTTTACAATATAGATCTTAAGAATTAGATTGTATAAGAATAGGAAAGATGTTACGCAACAGATTTTTATTACAGTAGTTCAGTGTTTATTAATTGCTTTTAAGGTTTTTAGGTTTTGTGATCATGGACTATATACTTGTGAACCCTAAACGACAAATAACTGTAAGCTTACCACTTCGTCAGTATGCAAAATCACACGAGGCACTCCCTTCACTACTAGCTTGAATTCAACTTTTCACAGTGTGCAACGTATGCTTTTAGCAAGAAAGTAAGCTAGGTCATCCAATTTTGATCTGGTTGCCCTATCGGAAGAAATTGCAGCAACCAAAGTGCTTCCCATCTTTCGACTTCGCTTTATCCTTCCATAAACGTGAGAGCTACTTTACTTATCATTTCCACCATACATAAACGATGTGGAAGGGCGAGGACTCCTCGACTAAGAGATTTTGATACGAAAAAGATGAACCTCAGCAAAGTAAACAACGGTTGTTCTAGTTTTTTGGGATGAAGTTCTCTTGTATTGAAAATATTAAATGGGAGTAATTTTGCTATCTTCTATATTTTGCTTTCTGAGCAGATATTCAGATACTCGCTTTGAATTGGAACATACTGGCTTCAAAAGTAATTCAGCTTTAATATTTCAAAGTAAAAATTCTTTCAGCAAGACTGCATTAAAGTTGCCTAAAATAGCGGTGGTAGTATTTAATGAACCCTAGCATTGTAGAAACTTTAAATAAACAACAGTAGAACCAAAATGAACGTTCAAGACTTTAAAAAAATTCCCAGGGAGTATTTCAGCTCTAAAATTGTAGTCAAACTTTTGGGAAAATTTGTATTTTTAAATTGACTGTCATGAAATTACTTTCCAACTTTCCCTAAATTCATAGTAAAATTATTAATTTTCCAAGATGCTTAGATTGTTTTCAAAATATTTGTATCTACAACTTAAGGAACTGTAATATTCTGATACAGGGGAAACAGTTCTCCCATATACATCAGCTGTTATCACATATTTTGAATGCGAAGTTATATTTTGAGACTCAAAACCTTTCTCGATGGACCCATTGATATTGCGTATATAGTTCTATTAAATACCAGTTATAGCGATAAAGGATAACAAAGAAAACTTTGTATTCATGTCTTAATGTTTCATGCATGCAGTAAAGACTACTGTGTTTCAAAAGGGAAGAGTTCTCGCCTGTAGCGAATCAGATGCGTTTGAGCCTTCACCGTTGCCACCTCGTTATCCCCACTACTTATATATTTCCCTCTCTCTCGCACACTTGCAAGTGTTCGTGGCACTAGACGTAAGGGAACACAAACTGAATTTTCCAAAGTTTTATAACAATGCAGTTGTTGAAATCACAATCGCAACATGAATATTCCTTAATTACGCAAATGTTTTAAATATTTAGTGCAAAGTTAATTATAGTTTATGAATTACTTGTTTTTCTAATGCAACGAAAATACCAGCGCGGCATCCGTATAGCTGTGAATGTTACTTACGTTAAGAGATAATTCGTCATTGTCATTGTCTGCAACGTCTGAGCACTGCAAATTTATTATGATAGATTCCTAAATCTCGTTACGTATTACTTCTTTCCAAAAATCATCTTCTTGTAGCTTATCTGACGTCTCACGCAGCTTTCCACAGCCTTGTTGTCTTCCTTGTCAATTTCTTCTTGAATAAGTCATTCAACGTCCGTCGGTTTAAAAATATTATTTCTGTTTGCAACATAATTTGAGCCCATATTAATTCTTTTGGATTGTTCTAGCAGTAGCAAGGGGGAGAGGTGGATCGCGTCTCATTGATCCAGCTCATACACTTTTTCATGGAAGAGTAACTGAATAATGCTGCTTTGAACTCTATAGTAAATAGAGATTACGAACCATTCGTAAAAAAGATATAATGTGACCAGACATGTTCTGCCAGACTAGCAAGAAGTATATTGTTTCTTGTCATCGAATTTAACAAACACCTTGGCTTACTCAAAGTACGTATTTCTTTTACCACGTCATGTCAAATGTTTAGTTTCAGTTCCAAGTAATTTCAAATATACGTTCACACATACATGCCAACCAATAATGATATTCTTTACAGTGCTTTCGTCGCAATGCATTGTTATAATATAATGGTATCTAAATGGTATCAGTTCCAAAATAAGGGGTTTTACGGTTATTACACCACTCTTTCCATCCTCATGGATCAGTTTTTGCAAAATTTGATTTTTGTCTTAGCGCGAATAGTATTTATTAGAGATTGATTAGTTTTTCGCTGGTCACACGATACTTAGAGGGAATGCAATACAATACCGCAGGACTCCGATTGGTTTCTCACCTAGTAGCGCTCAAGGACAAACACCTTCTCATTTGAAACACATAAAAAATATGACATTCATACATATTTTGCCACAATGCTCTTTTCACCAGAATATTGCTGTTTATGACGAATACATTTATGTTTAATTAATGTTATGAATTTGGGGTAAAGGGGATTAAACAGAAGCATACTTTACTGAAAATATTACTTTTATCAAAATAGTTGCTTAAATATAAGTTATAATTAAGTTAACGAAAGCGGTGCAATCACTATTAGTCAATGCTAGTATTATTCCCACAAATCTCCACCCGGGCCTACCACATCACATTGTTGAAGGTCCATTATATAAATGAAATCAGGAGAGGCGAGCGATAGGGGGATGAAGACCACAAAGGTGATGAAGTTCGTGAAGTGAAGAGGAGTAAAGCAGTGTAGATCCGGCAAAAGTAGCAGCTTAGCTTAATAGGAATTGCTTGCACAATAGTTCTGTATTGGTCTTGCTTTGCGTAGGCTTCGTAACGCGACCAGAAAAACTTTTACTACTGATAATCTCCAAAGTAAATTCCGGAACAGATCCACTGTGTCCAATATTTACAGTAAACAAAGAATAAGAAGTTTGGCGGATGTGTGGAGGTTCCGGAGTAAATCTTAAGAACACAGCTTCCAACACAAAAATTCGCAGCAGTTCGTAGGTATGGTTCTACTGCAGAAAACACAGAAGAAAAACAATTACCTTTAATAGAGTACTATTTTGGATAATAAAATGGACCATAGTGCGTCTATATAAAATTTATTCAGTTTTTCTATTTATTTTTGTATACCCTACAAATTCCCATTTTGTCATCATAACGCATTAAATTTTCTGCCTTTGGGACGATGACGACGACGACGACGACGACGACGACGACGATGATGATGATGATGATTGAATTTTAAGGGCGCTCAAATTCCAGGTCATCAGCGCCCTTAAAAAAAACAGGGGAATTAAAAGAAAAACTGAAAGGCTAAAAAGCTAAAAGGTTAAAAAAGTATAAGACAAATAAAATCAATATAAAAACGACGGTGTGGTAAAGACTAAAAGGCTTAAACAATAAAAACTGAAAGCTGTGAAAGATTAAATGTTCTAAACGCCCATAAATGGCTAAAATCTAAATCCTAAATGTTGTTAACAGATAGAGTCAACATGAAAAATTCAATGCCATGGCCGGGATTTGAACCACAGATCTCCTAGTTTCCGTCCAGTCGTTCTTAACCTTTGAACTACCATGGCCAACATGCCGTCCTCACATAGTTAGTTAGTTACTAACACTCCCCACATGGCAACCTTGGCCTTCGGGGTAACCTCACCCCACCAAGTGATGACCGGACCCATTTCTCAGGTGGAGGCACCCAGAGGGCGGTGTCCATTACCTCCGATGATAGGGTGATAGTGAAGATGGCGGTGAGGTGAGAGGACCTACAGTTTTTACTGTGGACTCCGAACCACGTTGGGCATAGGGGATACTTCACGTGTGCTATGCCGTCCTCACATTTAATTCTCCATTTGACTCGTATATTTCCCCGGTAGACCACTAGGGGCTCTCGCATCCGAGATACACCGTTTGTGGCGACTTACTATTGTAAGTACTTATGTCCCAGGCTTCATCACTTAACTCTTATTATTTTAGTTAATTGATGGAAATTAATAATTTCTCCACAATAGCCGTATATAGGCTAAGGTTTCTGATAAATAGAGTCAACATGAAAAATTCAATGCCATGGCTGGGATTTGAACCACAGATCTCCTGGTTTCCGTCCATCGTTCTTAACCTTTGAACTACCATGGCCAACATGCCGAGTCAAATGGAGAACTTAATGTCAGGACGGCATGTTGGCCATGGTAGTTCAAATAGTCTATATACGGCTATTGTGGAGAAATGATTAATTTCCATCAATTAACTAAAATCCCAAATGTTGTGTTTAAAAAAGAAAGCTAACACTTTGCCTACCGCCTTCTCGTCATCCGCGAGTATCTCTGCCAAACTGATCGGAAGTTGAAGAGACCTCCGGAGACGAGTTAAGCTAAAACAGTCTAAAAGTACACGTGTCTGACCGTCAGCTCAGCACCGCACAGCGGGCAAAATGGTTCTGGGGTCCGGTTTAATAAATAACTGTGATTAAATAGCAGTGCCCAATGCGCAACCGAGCCAAAATCACTTCCTCCCGCCGGGATACTCGACAAGAGGTTGCCCAAGGAATCGGAAGCGCCTTAACCGATCTAAGCCTGTTGCCACGCAGAGCAGACCACTCATCGCGCCTGCATGAGAGCGTCGCTCTACGGACTAACCCAAAGGCCTCCACAGTGACGAAGGGGATGTTAATGTTGGGTTCTACGTTGGTCACCTTAGCTGCCGCATCCGTCCGTTAATTCCCCCGCAAACCCACGTGACCAGGAACCCAGGCACACACCACGCTAACGCCGCTGGCGTGTAAAACGTTGAGGGCGTCCTGGATATGCTGTACAAATGGATGGTGGTTGTACAGCTCACCTAGGCTCTGGAGTGCGCTGGGGAAGTCACTTAGGATAAGGCAGTTACCCAAGCTTCTGCGGCGAACATATAAAATGGCTCTGTATATTGCATAGAGCTCTGCGTTAAAAATAGAATTGCAGCCATGGAGACCGAATGTAAAGGGTACCTTTGGGACGATACCAACTTATCTATCAAAATAATGCAATATGGAAGCAAATTTAAAATTAAGTGTTAAGTGAATTCTCAATTATAAGGTTTCAAGGAAGTTGACTCCTGCATTTGTAAGTTCTTCCTTATTTATTTAAAGTATGGCAGCATTTAAAAACTTAGATATAAACGCGCGTATCTTTATTAAATTAAAATAAATATCTACATCACAATGTTGATTGCTTTAGGTTACACATTAAGTAGACAACCTTGTTATAAAAATTAATTAATTAACTTTAATAACAATCTAAGGAGTGAATTCGTGTTCGCAGCAAATAACTTAATTCGTTTTGAGAGATAAAGTATTTCTGGAACTCGTTTATTACAGCGATTTCTCTTTCAGAGGGGCATCGGAATTTCCATCTCCATTAAGGCAGAGTTCAAGTTTCTTCACGACATTTTTAAAAGGCAGAGCTAAATGAAAAGCAATTAGAGACCAGCAACCAACCATCTGTATTTAAATTGCTTTTCAACTTTCCTTTTAAAAGTACACACTTTTTCCTGATATTAATGTATTCTGCGGCGTTACAAAATATTCAGCCTGTGTCTTGGCTGTACTGAAATAGAACTATTATATCCCGATTAAGATATTATCTCTAGGAACTCATAGAATTGTAACCTACTTCTGCAAAGGTTTTCGGTTTTGATGCCCGGCTAAGAATGAAAATTTTTTTTTCAGTCAGGATTATTCCTTGCTCTGCTTTGGAGTAAGAAAATATGTATAATCTTAGGAATACATGTGTGATAGAAATTTAAAAAAATAAGGAATAAATCCCTGATAAAACCCAACGACTGTAATCAATTTAACTAAGCACCCATATATACACATACATATCCCAGGTATAGGGCTAACACGTTAGTTTCTGGTTCGTGAAGTCGCCGCTTCAAACCCGACGGAGGGGGTTGCACTTTTTCGAGCCTAAAAACCATTAGCATGGCTTCCTCCTTTAGCGAAATTCGAATGGCTATGAGATGAATTTTCCTCCTCGGAGACTGGGATGAAGCTAATGCCTCGGGAAGAGTCGAAACATGGAATAGATGCACATCAGGCGCGGTCTCCCTCAGATATCTGAGGGATCTAAATATCCAATCAATTATGAAATAATTCAACAACATTTTAAATTCAAATAATCGAATATTTTAATTCTATCAGATGATTTACAATACTCGTCGTAACGTAGACAGACAAATAAGCTTTTATTCACGTCTGTTCAATAAGCAATATTCATTGGAATATAATTTCCAATATATTTATAATGTCAACTCTTGGGTGGTATTAGCTTGCTTCCATCTTCAATCGCGTCTC
Source organism: Mantis religiosa (assembly GCA_030765055.1). Taxonomy (NCBI): domain Eukaryota; kingdom Metazoa; phylum Arthropoda; class Insecta; order Mantodea; family Mantidae; genus Mantis; species Mantis religiosa. Next base: position 67,649,311 of record CM060957.1, on the reverse strand, counting down.
GACACTTAAGTTTATTTCAGTTTCCACCTTTATTCACATCCCAAAATATACGAGAGCTGTTCAATAAAGAATGATCACATTTTTTAATAATTTTGATGGTCCTTCTCAAAATAGTCTCCCCTAAATGCGATGCACTCGTCCCAGCGTTTCTGTCAGTCTTCAAAGACATGCTGGAAACCATTTTTTGAGAGATCCTTCAAAATTGCCTCCGCAGCCTTCACCATTGCTTCTCATGATTAATAATGCCTCCTACGAAGGCATTTCTTTAAGTTAGGGAATACAAAAAGTCACATAGGGCTAAATCCGAACTATAGGGAGGGTAAGGGTTGCACTTCACGTTGAATTTTGCAACAACATTGGCAAAATGCGGCCGCGCATTATCGTGGTGCAGCATCCAGATTGCTTCATGGAAATGTGGTATTTTGCGCCTGATATGGACTTGCAATGTTTTCAGGACATCGCTGTAGTATTGTCCAGTTACTGATGTGTGTGCAGGTACAACATGCTGATAAACGATTCCATGAATATCAAAGAATGAGTGAGATGACCATAACTTTCGCAGCAGAAGCAACCACTTTTGTTTTTTGGGGGGTTGGTGATGAAGGATATTTCCACACTGGGCTTTGCTGTTTGCTCTCAGCATCAAAATGATGCAGCCAAGTTTCATCAGCAGTGCTTACGTTTGAAAGAATCTCCGGATCTTCCTGTAACACCAACTTTAACTGTATGTTACCTCCATTGCAGCGGTAGGCGATACTGAACATGTCTGAACGTGCCTGGTTCCCACAGGCGGGAACCAGGGGTACCAACAATGGAACTACTACGGCGTGTTTGTTTCACATTAAGCTAACAGAACGGTCCTCGTAAAATACTTTGAACACTTGTAAAAACACATTTCTCTGTAAAAACGTAATTTAAACAGTCCAATCAATTAAAAATGTAAACAATTTAGAACTTCTAATAACATCGTTTCAACCACTTAAGTATCGACATTCCCCTTTCCATTTCATTTGTTATCCATTTGCATTGAATTACTCATTTCTGTTAGCCTGTTTTGCAGGAAGATCAGGTCGTAAGTAAACACGGTAGCCTAAAATCCTTATTCCATTCCTTTCGAAAAGAGACTATTTAATCCAATAAGATTGAAAAGACAAAATATATTTTATTTGTTAAATAATATTATTTTGTGCATGCAGAAATATCAAGTTCTATTTCCCTCAGGTTTATTAAATGTTGTGGAATATTCCCTTAACAGACTAGAGTAAGTACTTTTATTTTCAGATTTCTGGGCATTACACCGTTACTAAATTAAAGGGAAAAGAAAGACAGAGAAGGGGACTGGGTAAGAAGAAAACTGTAAAGGAATATGTGAACTTTTTGTGAAGGTGAAGAAAGTGTAACTGTAAGAAAATTTAAAACAAAATAGAGAGAGGAAATCTGGAAAACATTTTGAATAAATGCATGAACATTTAGTTGCAGTGAGAGCGGTAATGAGTAAGTAAAAGGAAAGAAATAAGTAAGTATGGGATATCCTAAAACTAAATGAAACATGGACGAGAAGAATAACCACGAAAAAATGGGGTGGGAGGGGGTATCTGTTTTATAGCGTTTTAACAATGGGAAGTAAATGCACAAAATTCTCAAGCCAAGGAATCCTACTGACTGAGCAAAGCAATGGGAGTTACCAGGATTCTGAATAAAAGTATTGGAATATTGTAAATTGCCAACTAATCTGGTACAATACATAAAATTGAAATGCAAAGAGTAACCTGTCACAAATATTCCCGTAAAGGTAGTATAGTGTCGAATTTGTTATAGAAACACTTTAAATATACTTGGACATAAATGAACAATATTTTCCAAAGCAGCACACAAATGCTAAACCAAAAACAAAAGAAGAGGAGCTCTATCAGCTTGTATCTAAACCCGAGAGTGGTTAATTTCCATTTTGTGGTAGAGCTTGTCACACTTGCAGTGAGGGTGGGCCGATGTTCTTGTTTTTCATTCTAATGCGATACACGTCGCTAGAAGAAAGGAGAGGGATGAACCAGAGCACACTCCCCGCTACTAATGTTGTTGTTGTTTTTTTTTAATTCCAGGAGGTGTAATTATTATCTCTTGCTGGATTTAAATCAACGCCTAATGAAAACGCCCATACAGAGTGACAAAAAATGCACGGAGTGATTAGCTGAATGCATAATCCTTTATGAACACATGGGACCGTTAATTCAATTTCCGAATAATTAGTATTTCGCATTAAATCTGTGTCCATAGTACCGCCTCGCACAGTGGGGTACGTGATTTCTCTGTCGTTCCCTCTCTAATTCCTCAACAACTAACACTCAAACACGGCTCGTTTTAGCGATGTGGCTCATTTTCTCTTAAGAGATCAATATTAGCTTCAAACAGTTTCCGCAGTTTTGATTACTGATAATGCATCTGCAGTATGACGCTATGTACATATGTATGTTGCAATCAAAAGTAGGTAAATCCAAAAAGACAAAAGATAGTGTAATGCAATTACATTATCAGCTTTACGAAGTAAAGTTGTGTATATATTGGTCTCAAACTGTAGAAAACAAAACTTTTTCAACATTTTGTCACTTTTAGTTATTTTAAGCTGTATTAGTTTGTTACAATTCTCTTCTTCCCTTTAATACACGATACATTATAGTTAGGGGTGGTGATTTTTCTCAAATGCGATATAGTGCGATAAAGTGCGAAATTGACTCAAAATGCAATATAAACGCTAAATCAAAGATTTTCCCAAGTAATTATCACTGGGCAACAATGAAAATGTTTCGAGCATAAAAATGGTGAATTTACATGTATTCCCATCTGCTGAATTAAAAAATCACCATAAAATGATAGATTACCTCTTGTTTTGAAAATGAAGTGACATTTCATATTTTAGAGTGAAGCTTTTAAATTTGGAGGAATTTTTTGGTGGGAGTTGGCACACCTGTCAAATAACAAAGCACAATCAGAGAGAAATTTTGGAAATGAAGTGATGCAAAAGTTAAGGAAGGCATTTTATCGGACCACAAATAAGAGAAATTATAAAGGATCCTGCATTTAACCAAATTTTGCACGGTAAAGAAAAGGAAGTTTGTGAAGCCTTCGAGAGTGTTGTTCATGGACTTTTAGGCAACAAAAGGGATGACAACTACAAGCATTTGGTGACAGTGCTCCTGCAAAAGTACCGTAACCTTGGATGCAACATGTCCCTTAAAATCAATTTTCTCCACTCCCACCTAGACTTTTTCCCTCCTAGTTGTGGAGCTGTTTGTTAGTGATAAACATGGGGAGAGATTCCATCAGGACATTTCTGTTATGGAACAAAGATATCAGGGCCGTTGGAATGATGTAATGCTTGCGGATTACTGTTGCTCTGTTTTATAGGGATTCTGCGAAACTCCATCACAAGAGGCAAGCCAAAAGACGACAAAGTCAATAGGCCACCACATGATTCTCTTCAGACACTACTTTCTGCGAAATATTTTTACAGCAATTTAGAACTCTTAGCATGTAATTACCAGTTAACAAAATCAAATGCACATTCACATTAAGTTTAACATTACATTAAGATGTATCCTTTTCTCTGAATCCCTTAATATGCAATACTTCCACCTTACGTATTTCAGAGAAACTATTGTTAGTAAAAAATTTTCATCTTCTTATTTGTTTTTCTCAACCCAAAATTAGTAGGAATTGCCTCATGAAGTGCTCGAAACATTCAAAAATTATTTTTTGTTACACAGTATTACTTTTGCCCAATTCCTTTTCTCCTGCAATCTTTAACTGAACAGTCTGTAGATACTTTGCATATTTAGAAAGTTATAAAGTAAATGACCTCCCCTCCATAATGTGGAAAGCAAACCTTCCCACTAAATTAGCCTATTGTTCCACCATTGCCAATATTAGCTATGTTTGGTACTGAAGCGAGTTCAGTTATTTATTATTATTATTATTATTATTATTATTATTATTATTATTATTATTATTATTATTATTATTATTATTATTATTATTATTATTATTATTATTATTATTATTATTATTATTATTATTATTATTATTATTATTATTATTATTATTATTATTATTATTATTATTATTATTATTATTATTATTATTATTATTATTATTATTATTATTATTATTATTATTATTATTATTATTATTATTATTATTATTATTATTATTATTATTATTATTATTATTATTATTATTATTATTATTATTATTATTATTATTATTATTATTATTATTATTATTATTATTATTATTATTATTATTATTATTATTATTATTATTATTATTATTATTATTATTATTATTATTATTATTATTATTATTATTATTATTATTATTATTATTATTATTATTATTATTATTATTATTATTATTATTATTATTATTATTATTATTATTATTATTATTATTATTATTATTATTATTATTATTATTATTATTATTATTATTATTATTATTATTATTATTATTATTATTATTATTATTATTATTATTATTATTATTATTATTATTATTATTATTATTATTATTATTATTATTATTATTATTATTATTATTATTATTATTATTATTATTATTATTATTATTATTATACCTCACCTTTAACTACAATGGTTATATAGACGGCCGTTCTCCTTTGGAACATATCGAAGGTGTTAACTCGTATTAGTTGGGTTTGAATCATTACATCACGCACACATTCGCACTTTCATTCATACTTCCAGACTCTGGGAAAGATTAGGAATTATCTTGGTCGCAGAAAAATCCACACCCCCACCGCCGGGAATCGAACCTGGGACCCCTAGCACCGCAGATGCTCTATCGATCAGTTGTTTCACTACGCCTAATGAGTGACTGTTATACATCTATCTTCACAACCCAGTTGACGGAAAATTTCAATCCTTGTATCTGAAAACCAATAGCAATCCTAATTTTAAGGAAGTGATAAACACGTGTTAGTTCCAGTTGGAGTTCTCAGTTGCCAAAGTTCCGATTTTCATTGTTCTCTTTGGTTTTACGCGCAACTTTCATTCATTCTATGCGTAGATAACGTCAGTAAGTGAGAGGCTAATTTTGGGCACTTTCTTTTTATTGTGCTACTTTTACAGCAATGTTTTTTTTTTTTTTTTTTTCAGTAAGCTTTAGTAGGTATCAACTCTATATTTCTGTATATTGCTTTAACCTATATTAATGTAAAATAAACTGAAACTTTATCCACTTTCAACTCACTGTCATTAAAAACCCTCCATAAATGTGTTTTAAATCCCAATTAAATAATATTATTATTCATCATTAAAAAAAAACTCAGATTAAACTTTTTAGAAAATGCTATAAAATGCTAAATGTAAAAATAAAAATGCTACATTTCTCATTTGAAAATGCTAAATATCATTACCCCTAATTATAGTGAGTTTAGAATTTGACTATGCTTGCGTGTAAACTATAGATATAGAAGCACACAATCAAACTGTTTTTCATTTATTCACTATATATAATTTTACGACATTATCATAATATAAAAACTGAACATTTCAGATAATAATGTAAATATATCCCGCAATATAAATATATTCTTTAAGCCCTAGCAAAAGAAATAAATATAATTAATTTTAACTGCAATAGGAATAATTGAACGAACACTTGATCATGATTTCGTGCAATAAACTCTTATTCGTGTACATTTGTGCAGAAAGACCTTTCCGGAGTATCATTTATACACATAGATGTTTAAAACATTTCTGAAACACCATTTTTAATTATCACCTCTTCAAAATACAGGTAAACAATAGATGCCCTAATCAAGCATGCTTTAATTACAAATTATTTACTAAATTTTGAATATTATATCAAATCCAGAACAAATTAGATTTCCTGTATCTTTTAAAGAACTTATTAGATATGTTCTCCTCATCATTCACGTCATGGTTGCCCTTGCATCCACTAGTTCGTGATAGTACGTAATACTTGTCCCGCATTAAGCTAAGAAGAAATGTTTTTGCCAGATCCACATTTTACTGTATTTATTCCAGTTCAACTGCCTACATTTTAGTAAACCCTTTAGCTTTAGCTATATTTTCAGCGCTAATTATGTAAGTATAATTACTTTATTAACCGACATAGAAATGTCCAAACATTAGATCAAGGAGTGATCCAATCATCTCATCCGTAGTTTGGGACATGGATTTTTAACTGTAATACCTGTTTCAGATATTAGCCACTCCATCAGCCAAAAACAGTCATTTCCATATGAACTATTTGATAAACATGGCTTATTCTCACCTCCTCTTAGGAATTAGATAAAACTATGTACAAAGTTACTGCAATTTCTCAGTTGAATATCGGAATTTCTGAGTTTGAAAACTCATTAGGTAAAATGTCAGTAACACATCATATACAAAATTCAAATGTAAAATAGAAATGTTATTCTATGACTCCTTACTGCCTATTTACATTATAGGCCTTCCCCGTGCAGGGAGGGGAGGTGAAAGGAGTCTGGGGACAAGCGAATCAGTAGTCATTATGTACCTGAGTGCAGGGTCTCTACAATTTCCCGTTTGAAACTCCCCAGCAACGGCTAGTTCAATCTGCGCACCTCAACCCTTCAGGGGAGTCAAGTAACCAGGGAAAGTCCGGTGGTATCAAGAAGTTTTAGAGAGAGCATCATTTGCCCGGTCATGCAGCGCCGACACTGTCCGGCGTTTGCCGATTCCTGAAACTACCATGCGGAAAAGAGAAATAAAACATGTGATATGAAGGAAAGGAAATTTGGGGAATGTAATTACTTTTAAGACACTTCCAGTGGATTCTATCCCACTGTGGAATTACAGGCAATGAAATAGCAGATTCCTTGGCAAAAAAGGAACACAAATAAAACAAAGCTTCCAACAAAAAACCTCATTCCACACATCAAAACTACATATAAACAATAGAATCAACTTATTCTGGAAAGAAGAATGCAACGAATAAAGTACCAACAAGCAATGGAAAATTCTACAAGGAAGTAAAGTTCCCATCCCAGACTACCCAAGAAGCGGAACTGTTCCCATCTTCCGACTGACTACTGGCCACAACTGTTTGGCCGCTCATCTACTCAGGATTAATATTTTTGAATCCCTGACCTGCACACAGTGTAGGGATCCGAACTCATTGATGGACGGAGATCATGTGCTCCAGTGTAGTGCCCTGACAAAAGCAGATGGAGAACTGACAGCGCAACTAGTCACACGTTATTGGGAGGTCAGAAGGAAAATGGAAATTCTCCAACTCCATGAGCATTAGCAACCAACCAATTACCTTTAAGGGCATTAATCGAATGACGTAGATAATCCCGGAAAAGACATGGATCAGAAAGGTTCAGATTGCAGGTCACTGGTACCACCGTTTAAGTTATTTTCGTCAATAAGGAAATTACAGAAACAAAAACAAACAAAAAATGTCGAAAATAGTAAAGAACCCAAAATGACCAACAATTATCAAACTAATGTGCTTTTCCTGCAATTTGGACCCACGGGTTTGTGTGCAGGTTAGCGATCACTATAGATCAGTAATTAAAAGATGACGTCATTAGAGTCCAGTGAGTAATTTTATATGTATTAATACTTTAGCTTTGAAAATGACTGTTTTAGCCACCAGACTGTAAGGAGGTCATACTTGCTCAAGACCGCTGGAGCGAGGGTGGTCAGGAAACGAACAGCATGCCACGTTTCGTTTGTTTAGCCGGAGATGGCAAGTCCATGCACTCGGTGCAGCACCATCTGTTCGCTCGCAGCGGATATGGAACTCGACTGCCTGATGTTTCAGAAAACGCTTCATTGGGTAACCGCAGCTACAGCGATGACAACGGGATACTTGTGCGGTTGCACCAGCTTCCAACTCCGGCGCGCGCGGAAATGTTTTTTTACGTATAAGGAGGGTTTCCACACTGCGCGGAAATAGTTTAGTCTGGAGCATGCTACCTACCAGAATTACATCCCACTATTTGGAGCGAAAACCCGCAGCACGGAGGAAAAGAGCGGCTTATGACGAACACATGAATTATGACAATATTTTCGTCTGGATTTGTTGGCAAATGTTTTCAGTAACTTTATAAAATATGAAAGTTTTGTTATGAAAAATTACCATTAGGAATATCTTATTCAATTCACTTCCTTAGAAGCCTCAAGCAGCTGTGACTTATCTGTTAATAAGTCTGTCTGTCTGTCTCTCTCCCTCTCTACTCTCTCTCTCTCTCGTTTCGAAACAACACCGAACGAATGTAGACGTTTCGTGGTTTATAACTAAACTAGTCCGAAATTCGGTGTTGCAGCTCCGAAATTCCATTAGATATAATTTTATGCAACATTAAAAAATGCATCATTTTGTGATTAGGAAGCGCAGGAACCAGTGGTGTGGGAACCTCAAAAGTTGTTTTTGGGACGCACCGGCCACGAAAACAAAAGCATTGCTCTTTGCTCTGTATCATTGAGCCTAGCCTCGCTTTCACCTAATGGGGCAAGGGGCGGTTACTAGAGAAAAAGTTGAATAATGACACGGACAGTTTCAGTTGCTCACTTTGCTATGATCTTAATTTTACAGTACTTTCAACCAGTTACAAGTGCTTTATTTAGTATTATTAAACAAAGTGAAATAAAATGTTTGTCTCATTGCATAAGGCGTTTAATTTTGGTTACTACAGTTTCATGATATTGTTCTCTGTTCTCTTTATCATTTATTGCCTTCATACTCAATCTCTATAACATAAACTTCCCTCTAAAAAGTTTAATTTGCATATGTTCACCAGCTTTTTTGTCGTCATCGACTGTTATAACGGAATGTTGAAACACGTTAAACACCCATAAACAAATTACTGAAGAAGAACTTCTTTATTGCGGTTTCATAAGTCAAAGAACTTCGTAATGGTAGCCAGTTACCATGGAGTATGGCGGTATGTTTACAAACAGCTATTGCATGCGACACGGCGTATCACCCACCTGCGTGCCCACATTCGGGAGGTTCCGGGTTCAATTCCCGTGGCCGACTTACCTGACCCATGGTTTTTCTGGGATTTTGCCGGGTCCCTAGGTGAATGCTGGTTAGGTTAATTATATCCCCTGAATTTCCTGGCCCTACATTTCATTTCCATTATCATTTCATATCATCTGTCATATGGTGGTCTCTTTCAGGGTAGCAGTGTCGGCGGGTGTCTCGGCGGTACATGGCAGGATGATATCCTCTGATGAAAACTGCTTCCTTCTCCGTTGGGTCCTCTGCTGGGACCATTTCGTGACCGCCAGCCGGGACCCTTGGAGCTCGGATCGCTTGCGTTTGACTATTAGGTCAGCTGGGCTCGTACCGTCCCGCTGTAGGAGAGTGAGTTCGTTGTCCTGGTCTGTCGGGGAAGGTCTCCATCCAAGTAAACTGTAGGGACCCTGCCCTCTGTACTGTCGTGGCTCCTTGGGTCGGCCACCCTCCTTCACCTCATCCTTCCTTCCGGGGGTGCCACTATTTGGGGGATAGGAACAACGGGCCCAGCATGGTGGCCTACTTACCGAATCCCCTCCACAATGAAACCCCAATCGCAATCCCCCCCCCCCCATCTGCATACTTCGATGGTATGGGGCACGCGGCGTTATTCCTGTAACTGCCTAAATCACACTCATTCCGGAGCGATCTTTTATACGGCTCTTATGGTGGTGAAAACTATCTATATGTGTCACATAGAAGCTGAGCAACAACTTCTATGTATTCGTTCGGTGTCGTTTTGAAACACCCTGTTTACATATCGTGATAGAGAATTCAACCGACAAAGTTTCAGGAGTTCTACTGGTATGACATAGAAGTAACTTTGGCCACAACTCTTACCTATGTTGTACACGACAGATGTTAACTTTATAAATGTGCTCTTCTACTACGATAAGACAACTAAATCCTTAACTTAAATGTGCTCACCAGAACTCTGCCCTGCGTCATTGCCCATACCATTCTCTATAATTTACTTGGCTGATGAATTTTATGATAGGTTATTCGTAAATCCGTAAGATTAAGAGAATGCAGCACCGAAATTGGCTAAACATATGGGGAAAATTTTGTTTTTTTCTGAGCTAATAAAATACTTTGAACCTTATAGAATCACAATCCAACAAAATGTATGAGTTTCAGGCATTGAAGTATCCTCAAATGAGAATTTAAATGCCCGTGTGCAGCTGCATACCGGCCCTTGGATTTACAGAATTCTGTCTGAGTTCCATTGATTGTACTAAATTAATACATTAGAAATTAGCGGACAATGATTCTGGTAGAATTGTGTGTGTTGGTAGTTTCTGACAGTATGTGGCACAATGGAAAAAAACACTGGCTGTACACATTGAAAGCTAATAATAACGTTTATATTTTGCTTTTGTGTGAGTTTCTAACTTGGTCGTGGTTTTCTTGTGTTTCTCATTAAGCTACATACTGTTTATAACTGATGAGCTTTAGTGTGCCATTTAACATTTATAAAGGTGTTATATGCATCTAAACGTGCATAAAACTGTTATATAGGTCATAGGTAAAACATTCTTTGAAACAACTGACGTTTTGTTGACTGTGTATATAGTTAGGATCAGGTATTCGGCTAAACGACACATGGGAAGAAACACCTAAACATAACAACACAACAATGGGAGCATACTTGAGACCTGATGTAGTAAGTAAACTAATGCTTGTGTACCAAAGTCTGGCATCAGATGAAATTCTAAGGAGATGTACTTTGTTTAGGACACAAAATGCAAATGAAAGTTTACATAGCACGATATGGCATAATTGCCCAAAAGAAATATTTTTGTTAAAGAAGAGACTTCAGGTTACTGTAACATCAACCATCAGTGCATTCAATTTGGTTGTTCTGCTTCACTCAAGCTGTAGTCAGACATAATGGACACAGATTTCGCCAGCATCTCTATAAATTAGCCAAGGAAAGGACCAATTACGCTTACTTTATTCAGCAAATTCTGCACAGGTAACTACTACAACATACAGAAGGAACCTAAAATTGAAGAAAACTGCTACAGAAGAGAGAAGGAAGAGGCAAATGTTTTGGATTTTAAATTTTGATTTACACAGTTATAGTTTTTTCAACACTTTTTGTCATTCAAAATGTTCCACACGATGCAGTTTTGATTCGCTCCCTCTAAAGTTTTCAACACATGTTCTTAGAATGCAAACTAAGGTTACTATCACATGAATTTTTAATATGAATTATATTATTAAAGTTATTGATATATAAAATAAAAGGTTTAATCATTTTGGGCCTTTTTTGTTTGCTCTGTGCCTAATTTTCTCCCCCCTCTGGAACTAAAGGCAGTACAAGAAATTCATGTGATAGATCTTTTCTTCATAGAAAAATTAAAATTTTGAAAATTTTCATCACGTGAAACGGTTTGAATTTTGCCCAAATTTTGAATTTCACAAATTAATTACTCAAAAACTATTGCAGATACAAAAACCAAATTTTGAATACTGCATCCGCTGTGCATCAGAGCTAAGTGGTAAAAACGTCAGCAAGATTGGTTGAAACTTTCCGGATTTGGGGTTTTCAGTGCTGCATGCCCTTAATAGAATTAGGAAGATTGGCAGTACCATAAAAACACTAGAAAAGAAACAGAACTAAAGGTTTACAAGGTAATGACAGTGCCCATGATATTATATGGTTCACAATGATGGATATTTCGTAAAAGGAAAGAAAACAAATAGAACTGCACAAATGAGATTTATAAGGAGTATTGCACATTACATACAATTTGAGAGAAAGAGAAGTGCTGGCCTAAGAACAGAACTTGGTACATTCAATTTAATAGAAAAGAAAAATGAATATAGAACCAACTGGAAAGAGCATTTGGAATGAATGGTAAATCATCGCATAGCATTTTTTTTTAATTTACGTCCTTCAACGTTAATTTATATCCGACGTAGACTGAAATAATGCTCAAATTTATCCAGGGTACATAGAGCTTAGAGTTACCTGACGGTCGTCTTTCAGGATAAGGGAAAACTCCGGAAAAACTTTATCCAGGAAACTCGCCCTAAACGAGATTCAAACTCTGGACCCCTGATCGTGAGGCAGACAAACTGCCATCTACGATACCGAGGTGGGCTGATGGTGGTGATGATGATGATAATGATAGATTTTATTTTCTAATGTAATCAGCCAAAATGAGATCCACAATTGCGGGTTTAATGATAAAAATTACTGAGTAGTGTGTGTAAAATGTACTACATTTTAGGAATACTTTAACTTTCCAAAGTATTTAAAATAATTTTATGCATAGTGCTAAAATATATGCGTCATATATGAACACGTGTGAAGTCAAGACAATTATTAATTGCGTATATCCTTTTTTGACATATGTTTGTACTTAACGTGTTAGTCACATCGATGGAATTTATTTTCGAAACAGCTTATTATGTACAACAATTTTCCCTTGTTTTCGTTTAGCTCTTTTTGTTGGTTACATTTGTGTATATGAGAACTTTAAAATCACCCAGATTGGGAGAACAGAAAACGTTCTTCGCTACTCCTACAACCAGTATTACTGACTGGAGAAGTCAGAACGCTTAACACTGGGAAACAGTAATTTAGTATCTTGATTTGTGGCATTTATTCAATATGTTTGGTGTCCCAATTCTGTCATATGGGAGTAGATTGTCTATCTCAAGTTAAAGTTGTAGCTTGCTACGGAATTATACTTTACAACGTTTAACTAAGTTTGACAGGCTTAGGCTGATTTGTACATGCTACTACACACCCTTCCCTGAATGAAAGTTGTTCGGATTGGGTTGGACTCGAGAAGGCGATCGGGTAGTTTGCGGACAGGGTTGAGGGAAGCCATATATTCCCGCGTACTAGCCTGCATAGCTAGTAGAAGGTGTGCTAGATCAGCAGGCGCCCCTACCGAGGTTGTTCGGTAGCCTTCCCCTTTCGGGGTTGGCGCACCCACCTGTCTTGTGTTTTCGGGCCAGATGAGGGGTCTTGTTAATCTTTAGGTCTTGCCCTACTGGTAAGCCTCACGGTGACGAAGGGCGCCATTCGGGGACAGCTCGGTAACTCCCTGGTGCAAGAGGGAGGTCAGCGATGGCTGCCTGTGTAGATTCTACTCGTATGCCATTACACATAATTTATTCACGGTTGATATAATCTACCCACTAAAGAAAATAAAAAGGTAGATGCAGGGAAATACAGAAACAGAAGAAGGTGAGGTGATTCAGGAGGTTGCGGGTTCGATTCCTGATGACCGAATAATTTGACTGTAACTTTTAGGCGGTTTACCTTGATCCAGGGTTGTACAATGTTGGACAAAATAAATGAGGATATTAGAAAGGAATTAGAAATCGAACCAATCATGACAAAATATCAGAACGAAGGCAACAATGGCATTAACATTTATTAAGACTGTAAGATGGAAGATATCTAAATGCAGCATTAAACTATAATCCAAAAGGAAGCAGAGACAGAGGACGACCCGGGAAACGCCGGAGAGATCTTTGAAGCCGATATGCCCAAACCACGGAGTGAAGAAGAAGACCTTGATCGCTTGACCGCTAGGCGAATGCTAGGTTGGTTACTTTCCTTTAAGGGATTCCCATCCCTCCATTTTATTCACATCATTTCATTTCGGTCTTTCCGATATTGGTAAAGGAGCGAGAGCGTTATTTTTGAGAGTAGGAAATTTTGCTCTACAACTACAGCGCAGGGGCAGTGTCCTCGCAGGAGGATTTGTAACGCTGGCAGCTACAGGAAGAAACCTTACGTTACGATGAATTTCCAGCACACGTTAGCCAGCGTTCCTTACTTGGATTCTGGTACACCTGCTGAACATCTCCCATCTCCACCCTCCCCGTTGTGGCATACAATAGCCTCACCATGGGCTTCGTGTTCAGTCCCCTGTCTGAACTCTACCCCTTATAATTCAGTAGTTTTCGATACATTAATGTAAAACTCATCGTTATATATCTTAACTTCTTTAGAGAGAGTTCTACTTTACAGGCCATAAAGAATAACTTTTCCATTTATATACTAAGCTTTAGTAATTAACACATAGTAGTGACTCTCAATTGTTCGCTGTTTGTAAATTACCCCCCGTAGGCCTTTTCGCTGCCAACGTAATTCCAGGTAAAAATTATATGTGACATTTCATGGCGCCTGGACGACTGAATCTCTCCTTTTATCTTTTAATATGCTTTACAACTGCTTCGTTTTTGTTCATAACTAAAAAGGAATTTTACGAATTATAAAACATTAATATAATTGCTGTAAAAGTAACGGAACGTTAATACACATTATCTCTCAGAGGTAAACCCTAAAGGGAGTAATTTTGTTCTGTCTCTTGCTTTTAACTTGGTACATAATCAATTAACCACTGCGTTAAACTGCAGAAGAAACAAAAAACTGGTGTTTGTGCAGTTTACATTTCTCGTAAGTTTGATTTGTAACATTTAGCAGCAATTTACTGTATCGAAGATTCACGTTGTTACTATTATGGGACTACATTATCTAATATTGCACTTACATCATTTCTCCTCCTTGTATAGTTGTGCAATATTCTATAACCACCAACAAGTTGTTATGTGGGAAAATACGGTAATCTTAGAAACATAAACTTTTGAAGTCTGATTCAAATTTACACCCTGTACAAACACACGGTTAATTGATAAAATTATTATTAAATCACAATTAAAAATAACACATTGTGGGTTCTTTGTGCGATATTAGAGTTCCGATTTCAATGCCCTAAGTAATGGGATAGGGGAAGAAGGACCTCCAACTCCATGATACTGATAAAGCTAGAGAGGTTGAAGAAGAATACAATTTAAACCTATTTATTCAATTAATAATTATTTCTTCAGCAATTGTTGGTGCAATTGGAGGTATTAATCAAATTTCTTTATACAACTCTGATAATTACAAATTCCGAGATTATATGAACAATATTAATTTATCTGCATTGATAAATATAGTAAATTCAAAATCTACTATATCAGAAGCTAAATATTTTTCAAGCCTTTCACATTTCTCCTATCTACCTTTATCTAATACATTTAATTTTTAAGGAGGGTAGATAATACCTGCGTAATTATATAAACTCTTATCAGGAAATATTTTATCAATACATGACCAACTATGTTATTTACATCAAACTAGCTATACCTAAAACAGAATTTAGATTACGTTTCTATCATCCAACACTTTTATTCAATTATCTAATTAGTGTCTGAAGAAACAATACTTATAAGAGAAACCTTTCGTTCACAGAAAGAGCTATTCAAAGTAGAAATAGAGCAAACGGTTAAATATTCACCAAAAAAAAAAAAAAAAAAACTTAAACAGAGGGTTTGATCTAACAGTTTTAACAATGAAGAGAGTAAAACTTCGCTTAAATGTACCTCTCTCTCTCTCTCCCCCCAAAGTGTATAGGAGTTTCAATTTATGTACTCTTTCCTATAGGTGTTTCATAACCTTTCATTGCCGTTATTTGCAACAAAAAATGTATGCGAAGATCTTGCTGATCCCTCCAGTATCGTCTTCAATGGATATCCCACTCAACAAGATATGATTCAGCTGCCCCGATAGCATGGTGGTAGCGCGTCTGCCTCACGTTCAAGAGGTCTCAAGTTCAAATCTCGGCCAGAGTGCGTTCCCTGAATAAGGTTTTTTCCAGGGGTTTCCCTTATCCTGAAAGATGAATGTCGGGTAACTCTAAGCTCTATGAACCCTGGGCTCTTTTCACCATCATTTCACCTATTCCATTCATCGTCCGATATGACTTAACTGTGGAGGATATAATTTATAATAAATAAATAAATAAATAAATAAATAACTAAATAAATAAATAAATAAATAAATAAATAAATAAATAAATAAATAAATAAATAAATAAATAAAAGATACGACTTCACACGAACTAACACACCAACGTACACCGAGGAAGTATTTAGTTTATATGGCGATATAAACAAATGCATGTGTACGTGTGCAACGTCATTGGCTGTTTAGCCTTGTATCCCTCTACGGATGAAAAATATAGTTCGCATATAATTTTTATAGAGTCTAAACCTACTGCAGAATATATAAACAACTTCACTTACTATAAATACAACAGCCAAACACTAATTAATTAGTATTTTATCTGGTGCATATAAGCGTAATTTTTACGCTTTAGCCAGTATACCCTGCGCTTGCGCAGTTTGAAATCAGAAGGAAGTAGGAGTTCAGTAGTACAATATGTATATGACCGTGCAATATGAAACAACATAGCGGGACATCCTTAAAAAGTGGTGAAAAACAAATTATTTGAACGAGTTGTGCAATTTGTGTGAAAAATACCTGACTTTAGCAATGGACTTATTTGTCAGCAGAATAAACCGGTGTTTCAACGCCAAGTGCGTATTAATGCAGCTCGAAACGACATTGTAAAAACGGGCCGACATTCTACCTCCTGAAAACATCGAAAAAGAAGTCAGCTGTGGAACGTGAATATGGTAAACTTGTTAGAAGTGCTATTCTTTCAGGATGCATTGCTTCTTTAATAGAAACGAGCCACCAGCAATGACAAGAGTGCTTCAAGTAGGAAACAATCACAAATTGCCAAGTTTTACGAGCTACCACACCATTACTTGTGATAGGTTTTGAATTTGTGAACAGAAACTAAATTAATATAATTGCTGAGGGTGAAGATATATTGTGGTGAAGGAATTATACTGCGCAACAAAATATTAATTTTTGAAAGTTTCGAGCACTTCATGAAGCAATTCCTACTAATTTTGGGTTGAGAAAACCAAATATGACAATGAAAAATGTTTATTAGCTCCAGTTTCTATGATATACACCAGGTGAAAGTATTACATATTAACGGATTGAGAGAAAATGATATATATTAATTACATACATGCCAACAGCAATGAAAGTGCATTTAATTATTTTAACTGGTAATTACATGCAAAACGTTCCAAATTTCTGGAAAAATACTTCGCAGATAGTCGTGTCTGAAGAGAATCATGTGGTGGCCTGTTGACTTCGTCGTCTTTTAGCTTGCCTCTTGTGATGGAGTTCCGCAGAATCCATATGCAAAGAGGAACAGTAATCCGCAAGCATTACTTCATTCCAAAGGCCCTGATATTTTTGTTCCATAACAGAAATGTCCTGATGGAATCTCTTCCCATGTTCATCACTAACAGCTCCACAACTAGGAGGGAAAAAGTCTAGGTGGGGGTGGAGAAAATAGATCGTAATGGACATGTTGCATCCAAGGTTACGGTAATTTTGCAGGAGCACTGCCACCAAATGCTTGTAGTTGCAATCTTTCGTTGCCTAAAAGTCCATAAACAATACCCTTGAAGGATTCCCAAGCTTCCTTTTCTTTCCCCTCCAAAATTTAGTCAAATGCAGGATCCTTTACAATTTCTCTTATTTGTGGTCCGACAAAAATGCATTCCTTAAATTTTGCATCACTTCAATTTCCAAACTTTCTCTCTGGGTGTGTTTTGTTATTGGATAGGTGTGCCAACACCCACCCCCCAAAACAAATCACCCAAATTTAGAATCTTCACTCTGAAAATGAAAAGTCACTTTATCTTCAAAACAAGATCTAATCTATCATTTTATGCTGATTTTTGAATTCAGCAGAAGTAAATACATGTAAATTCACCATTTTAAGCCTGAAATATTTGCATTGTTGCTCAGTGTTATCGAAGGAAAATTTAGGAGTGTCAGTCGTTTAAGGAATTCGTCCGTTTTCAGATTACATTTAGGTACGTAATTTTTTTTCGAATTCTATGCCAGTAGCACTTTAAAGTCATTGCCAACGCAGAAAGAATAGTGGCTTAATTTTTAATTTGTAAATAAATTGGGGTAATGTGAAGACATTAAATATTGAAGCAATTGTTGTAAGTAGTGTCACCTTTTAACGCAGAAAAGGAAAATTATATTCCACAGTATACAACCTTTAAATTTAATGTTAACGTAAAAGTGCTACCCCATAAGCTACTCAAACATCCAAAACGCTAAAGCAAAACTTTTTATAGAAATTCGTGACAGTGCACATGTTTGACACGTGGGAATAGTATAGTGCGAATATTCCCTCCAATCGCAGGTGCCGGCGGAGTAATACTTTTTCTCGCTTTGTTTACATAGCCATATAACCAAAGGACGGCGCCATATAGTTATCAAAACAGCTTTCAAATGTGGTCCACAAAATTGTCTCAACTTATCGAAGTACTATACGTGTACCAAAACGAAAACTACACAATTGTCACAAACGACTGTATTTACTCTCTGGTGACTCAAGTAGTAGGTGTGACGTCACTCCCTCCTCTCATTTATGACTAGATGAATAATCTTTAAGCGATAGACCCTCTCTCTGAAACTGCCAGCTGATGGGGTAGGATGATTTTGTAGGCAGCTTCACTTCTGGACACGTAAACGGCCGTTATAGCTGGGTTTGTAAATCTGTTTTTTGTAGTAAATATTCTTATTAAGTGAATTCCACTTTTAATTTGCTTTACCCTACCTTTTTACCAATGGACCATTATAGAAAATATCCCAAACTCTCGCTAAAGCATGTGGTTCTGCTCTGAGTGTTTGCTCCCGAGTGTTCGACCTGACCATGTGTTCCTTAATTATTCACAAAGTAAGAACAGGTCGTCACACAATTACGAATAAAGTCACTAGTACAAAGAACAGCAAAGATGGCGAACGTCAGTCAGCACCCTCGGGAACACCATAAAGATTTAAATATAATATTCGGAGCCGTAATACTAGAGGAATGCCTCAAAAGATGCAATTGGTAACAGAAGGCAGCTTTGAATAGTGGTGAGAGTAACAATCATCTCTGCTTACATACAGAAATATCGAATACGGGTATATAAAAAATGCTAGAATTACAAATGTTAAGAAGTGTGGTATCCAGCACAGAACCTTGAAGTCTATAGAAGATACGTTGCAAATGGCAAACATGGTATGTACTAATTTACTGAAAGGGTAGAACTCAAAGGAAAAAAGCACAACAAAGTTATTATCCACATACCACATATAAAAAATTACATACCCATAAAAAAGATGACCGCGTCTATCCATACTCCTCATAAAATTATTATAACAGCCTCTGAAAAACTGTCCATAAAAATTTCTACATTTTCATTGTAGGCTTTGCTTTGTGGAATAAAGCACGTGTACCAGATTTAGTATGAAACTTCCAGGGATTGAAATAAGTAAAGAGCTTTTAAAATACATTTCCAGAAAGCGCCTTCCATTCAGGGATTTAGTTCCTGCCCGTGGCTTATTGGTTTTATATGTAGGTTATAAAGGGTAATCATCAAAACATGTTTACTAATTCTCGGAAATGAACACAACACGCCTACGGCATACGTTGTTAAAGTACATTAAAAAGGCCGCAATAAAAAGCATTTAATGAAGGCTGTATAACAAAATTATATTTTTTAAGGGTATAACTTGACTCATTCAATACCAATGATAGTCCTTAGTATCCGATGAACGCAGTCTCTACCAAAGTTTGCAACAGTATTTAAATCCTCTGGTTGCTCCGCAGACAGTGAACACTGCGTTATTTCTGATAATGAATGATTGATGATGATTTAATGCTATTAATTCAATTTGGAGGAAAGTAATAAACTTGAAATTGCGATTTTAAGCTAAGGATCCTATTACAGGTTGCGCTCTGAGACAGTAATTAGGAAAAAAGTTACCGTGGGACGTATCTAGTGATAACGTAAAAACGTCAACTCGTGAACGCGAGGTTTACATTTCAAATCCCGTCTGGACAATGCTCACTGATTTTGGATTCTTTACTGAGTGGTTCAGGCGGATTTGTCTGTGGCCCGCATTCGGAGGCCCAAATTTGATTCCCGTGGCCGACCTACCTGACCCATTGGTTTCTTTAGGGTTCCCCGGTCGCCAGGTGCATGCTGGGTAGTTTTTTTTTTGTTTTAAATTTACGTCCTCCAACGTTAAGTCATATCGGACGATGAATGAAATAGGTGAAATGATGCTCAAATGTGTCCAGGGTCCATGGAGCTTAGAGCTACCCCACATTCGTCTTTAAGGATAAGGGAAAACCCCGTAAAAACCTTATCGCGGTAGCACACCCTGACCGAGATTCGAACTCGGGACATCGTGAACGTGAGGCAGACATGCTACCATCTACGCTACCTACGCTGGGAAGGTTAATCACATCCCCCGAATTTCCTGTTCCCCCATTTCATCTCTAATATAATTTCACATCATCTCTCATCTGCTGGCCTCTTTCAGTGTCGGTGGGTGCCTCGGCGCTGTCGTAACCCGTTGGTCCGCCCTCTGTATCCTCTAGCCTCATCCTTCCTTCGGAAACGTCCCATTTGGAGCATAGTGCGATCCATATAAACATTCACCATTTCAATACACCATAATTTCTCTTTGAAAGTTCGTAGAATGTAGAAATTTGTTTAATGATCTGAGTGGCTCTAGGACAATTGACAACACTGACAATTGTCGACAGTTCACAGTCTTAAATGTGTCATTTCCTTTGATAAGACTGTAGACACTGAAGTTTATAGCACTCATGGTACCTCTGACGCTACTACAGGAAACTCGGGCCAAACATTCGGATTGTGTTGTTCGGATTGGGTTGGACTCAAGGAGGCAGTGGTTCCCGATACCCGTGGGAGATCGGATACGTCTCCGGACGGGGTTGAGGGAAGCCATCAGTATTCCCACGTACTAGCCAGCATAGGTAGTAGAAGGTGTGCTAGATCACCAGGCGGCCCCGCCGAGGTCATATCGGTAACCTTCCCATTTTGGTGTTGGCGCGCGTAAGTGGCTTATCCACTTCCATTCCGTCTTGAGTCCACAGGACCAGATGGGGGGAGGGGCTTGTTAGTCTCTAGGTCTTGCCACAGGAAAGAGCCTCGGAGGCGCCGGGCGCCCTTTCGGGACAGCTCAGTAACTCCCTGATAGAAGGAGTCCCGGGTCCTTGGTCCTACGGGTCCAGGACTAATGGGAGTGGATCCTCTGTCATGAATTGAGTTGATGGATATGTTCAATACATTTGTGGAGCAGCTGGATGATATCGAATTGAGAGTAAGTTATTTCCAGCAAAATGGAGCAACGTGCCATACATCTAATGACACCGTGGAACTTCTAACCAGTTTCTTTTGTAATCTAATAATCTCAAAAAGTCTGTGGCCCCCAGATTCCCTAACCTAAATTCACCAGGCTATTTCTTGTGGGGGTATCTAAAAATAGAGTGTACAAGAATAGGTCACGGACAATTGATGTTCTCAAGGAATCCATTCGAACCGAAATAAGTAACAATGGCGAGGATACTCTCCATAAAACTTCAGAGAATATGGTGAGAGAATTTTAAAGATGTACAGATGCTCGTGGAGGACACTGCCAACATTTTCTCTGAGATGTAAATAGTGTAATGTAATCTCCCATCTTACAATTTTGTGATTTTTCTTCTGTACTTATTTTCCTTCCAACGCAATATTTGCTATCAAAATATTTGTTGAAAGAAGGTTATTACTAAATACTTAGTTTAATCACAAATAATTCCTTAAAAATCCATATATCCAAAGTAATATCTAAAGAAGAAACAGCTGTTTTGGAGATAAGTAACAGATTATACACCTGAATTTGCCATTGATATTCAAAGCATTGTGTGCATTACATAGAATCTTTTAATGATTCTTCAACACTTTAGATCATATCATTCGGTTATAAGTGACCAAATAAGATATTTTGAATTAGTTTATGCATAGGTTTTGGTAAATTATGGAACAAGTGAATCAAGGAATGATCTAACTCCTCTGGAAGAGAATAGGTTCGCAAAATCACAAGGGAGTAAACTTTATGGTCAGACGTTAGTGTAAATTCAGTTCCCGTAAGCTGATAATAGTCAAGAACTGAACCTAATATTCTGTCTTTATATTAAAATCTTGGTCGTTGGCACTCCTGTTCTCTTAAGTGAAACTAACGAATCCAAGTTTAGATCCGTAATGTCCTTCTTGTTTCGTGATTGTGGTTGAAGGAGCGAAGGAGAGGACACCTCAAACCGACAGATATTTGTTGCGTGCTACCACCTCGCAGAAGGAAGGAATGAGGGCGGAACCAACGAAGCACAGATACGTGCAGGAGGTACACTTCGAGATGTTGTCATGCGGCGCAGGCGCACTACGAAAGTCTCTCAGCAACCTCCAGGAGGAGAGTGACGAAGCGATCCTAGTGGGCTAGGCAGCAGCTTCAATAAAAGGCTAGGTACATAGCGCACGTATCTGTACCATCTGTCCACATTTAATGGCGTAATCACGCTGAAAACTAAACCTGATAAATGAGGAGAGGTAAATAATTCTAAAGAGTAGAAAATCTACCCCAGCATTCACTTAAAATAACTGTCTCTGTAGCGTAGGCGGTAGCACATTTAAGAGGTCCCGATTTCGAATCTCCGCCATGGTGAGTCATCTGAATAATGGTTTTTTCGTAAACAAATGAATATAAGGTAACTAACTTCTATGAACCCTGTGCTAATTTCAGCACTTTTTCATCGATTTAATTCATTTAACGATACAAGTTAATGTTGAAGGATGCAAATTTAAAAATAATCGCTTAATGACAAGTGGAAACCATGCAAAAATCCAAATCAGAGGGTTCGATCCACGGGTATCGAAACCGCAATGTCCCACTTGCAAGTCACACACCTTATCGCGGTGCCATTTCATTCGGCCTCTTCTTGTAATAATATCGTGAACCAATTCATCGTTTTATAAGTCGTTTCCCATCTCAAATATAGCGATTAGAAGCAAGCACTCCATTTCATTACATTGTGTAGCAACGATACCGTATTGAGATACAGACAGAATAAACACGTTCTATTTATTGCTCTATGTAACAATTACTGTACAGTAATTTGAAAACTACTATTGCAAACATATTCTATTATTAGAGCATAAGTGGAACTCCTCCCTTTATAATTGATTTTAAATCTTCTTCGATCTGTGTAAGAGGGACCGGGAAAAATAGAAAGCTCTACACAAGACTGCTGTAAACTTCTACAGGACTCGGTTGAAGATTTATTGAGACGAAAACAGAATTTCTGAGTATCATATTGCTCATCGCTTGTCATCTCCATTGAAATAATCATGCCTCATCTTGCACATCTCTTTCACCGATGGGAGAGCTGCCAAAAGGGTAACTAGTTCTGCATGTAGGTACTATTACGCATAAAACGTAGGGCAGAAAACTACGTTGGTCTAATAAACCATAAAATAATGCTTACTTTTAGAACTTGATAGGAAAAAAAATCTGATCATTAATTTACAAGACCAACTTATTATTTCAACTATGTTTTCATTATTTTTGAATTGGCTTAAACATTTTCTTCAAACAATTTGCGTATTCCTTTATTTTACACATTAATATTTTCATTTCATATACGACTTTCGTTTAATTTACTTAGCAGTAGTACTAGTTATATTTAATGTGTCACCAGTTTAGCATGAAATGCAATGTATTGCCTTAATAACTAAAATTAATAATTATTTTGTTACTATTCATTTTTAATTAATTTACCTTACATGCAATGGTGGTGAATTAGTCTTGAATATTGTTCATAATATTTTATTTCATTAAAATATACCTAAAATTAAACTTAAAAGTGTTAATTCCATAATATTTTGAGCTGTATTTTAGTATGAAATACCATGATTATAAAAATTATAGTTATTTAAATAAGAGCTTTTATAAATTAAGGCTTCTCGTATCTGTGAGTGTGCTCAAATAGTATGAAACTGTAATGATTATAGTATCAAAATGTTTGATTAAACTACACAAATTTACCAATTATTTATACATATCGATGTGAGTATATAACATTTGAGATAAGAAATAACATAATAATGATGGAAAAACAATGGCGCTTGATTTTAATTCATTTTAATTCATTTTAGTTCATTTACTTATTTTTTACTCTCCGTTTAAAAATTCTCTAATTTTGTAATACGTTAGTCATTTTATCTCAAATTGCAACACACATTTCTAAATATTGTACCTAGAATCCTAGAATACGCCAAGATGATTGCATCAGAACGTTGCTTAAAACAAAAATTAAAACTCTTATGCTACAGAAATCTGTCACTGAAGTTAGAATGTTCCTGAAAGCATACGCCTATTACTCAATGTTTGAGAAAATTTAGAACTCTTTTACAATATATGAGCAAGTCCATTTACTGTTCGCAATTACATTTGAATCAGAAAATATGAACAAAAATAGGAATTCTGTTGCTGATAAGAAGAAATCTTAAAACCAGAGAAATGAGATTGTGGGTGTGTGTGTGTGTGTGTGTGTGTGTGTGTGTGTGTGTGTGTGTGTGTGTGTGTGTGTGTGTGTAATTTACGTCCTCCAACATTTAGTCATATCGGACGATGTATGAAATGGGTGAAAAGATGTTCAATGCGTCTGGGGTCCATGGAACTTAGAGTTACCCAACATTCGTCTCTCAGGATAAGGGAAAACCCCGGATAAAACCTTATCCAGGTAACTCACCCTGACCGAGATACGAACTCGGTACCTCTTGAACGTGAGGCAGACATGCTACCATCTACGCTACCGAGACGGGCAGAAATGAGATATGGAGGACATAATCATCTTGCAATATGGGGTTTAACCTAACATATTTGTCTCCTATGTCCACATTTCTTCTAGAGAGAAAGAGAGAGAGAAAAAGAGAGACAGAGAGAGAGAGAGAGAGAGCAGTGGAAAAGGAATGATTTAAAGTTTTGATTCCGCAAGCAACTTTAATTTAAATTGTTTTAAACAACTTTGTTTATTATTAAAATGTATTTTCAGAAGGTACCCGTGTATACTTGCGTTTGTTTATATTTGGGGAGAAGATTAAGCAGAACGCTAAAAAGTTGCCTGACGATTCACGTATATAAGCTATTTTCAGTTGTTTGCGAGAGCTAGCGAGCTCGTGAGCTGTCATGGTGTCGAGAGAAGTTCGATGTGGCGTTACGATTTGTTTTCTTGGGCACGTGATGACGTCGGTGCCCAGTGCCAGTGCGGCAAGATTTGATTTACTAAGATTTCTTCCCGCTGGTCCCTTTTCTTCTATCTTTGCACCAGATGTTGCAGAATGGAGTAGACGTGAGCAAGGTACGTGTTTTCCAGAAGTGGCCTCCACAGTTAACACGCGCCAGAAGCACGTCTTCCACGATAAGGAAGACCTGCATCAGAAAAACAACTGCGCCCCTGCCTTCAAACCTTGAAAAACGTAAATCCGTTTTTGATGCTCGTAAAAGCTGGTTATTTCTGTTTTGTTTTATCCCTGAAAGCGTTAGATTCTGCACTGAACGGACATATGCTCACAATACCGAATCGCTTTGTAAGAACAGTTTATGAAGAATATATTACCTGCAGCTGCACTTTTGAAAATGCTGTATCACAAAGTGCACCATAATAAAGTTTTTTTTTTTTCAAAAAACGAAGGAAAAACACACACAGATAACATAGCTCGGATTTTGAAAAGCAAAATGGTTTCAGAGAATTCTGTAATATGCTTCTAAATTAAAGAGTAACATAAAAAGGGATGTATCGCACTCATGACCTTTTGCACTCCTGCACAGAATAATCTTAAAAACGCTTGTTCCTCTAATTCCATTTCATGTTATTTAAGACTACAGAACATATACAGAAATTTTGCTATTTTTCTTGTAAGTGCAGCAGAAATGTGTAGGAAAGAGATAAGGAAAGAATAACAACTTCACATATAGGAAACGTATAGGGATTGGAAAATTCAAAAGTGAATGGTTGTGTGAAGGTATAAGTGAGTGAGTGATTGTGTGAGTGAGTGAGTGAGTGAGTGAGAGTGTGAGTGAGTGAGTGGGATTTAAGGACCTGTCGAAATACAAAAATATAAAAAGGATATCTCTCAAATGGCTCACTCAACGAAAATATTGTGACTTTGTGGGTTCCTAAGATTAACAGTCTAGTTTGTAGATAGTCAAAGTGTTCTTTATTACCGTAGAAATACGTTTTGTATAGCCATTTGCAGCGGGATGACGTAACATACACAGACACAGTCTCTCGTGGCTTCACCACACCCAAACAATTACTAAACCATTATCAGTTCTCAACTTGCAGCCCGGTACAGCTCGCATGTCCACACAACTCACATGTCCACACAACTCACACACTGACCATCACTAGCAGCTCCGCTGCACAACTGACTGACTCGTCCTTTGTCCCTTATTTGCACCCGAGCCATTGTTTCTCGAAAGTTGCCGAAGCATCACGGTCTTTCACGATGCAGTGAGAAATTCTAGACTATCTCCGTTTCTTTCCCTCTTGACAAGTGACAAGTCCTCTCCCGCTCCGTGGACGTGGCTTGAGCGCTCTCTGTCTCTTTCACTCGCCTCTTCTCTCCCTGCGTTCGCATAGGCACGGGCTGGCAGGAAACAATGTCTGGCGACAATATATATGTGCCATTAATGTGCTTCTCGTAACATCTCGTCTATCTCTTAGTGATTTACCTCTGACGTAACTAGAGGGACCTCGGGGCGAACATTTGAGCCCCTCCCGGTTGGGAGATGTTCGGATTGGGTTGGACTCGAGGAGACAATGGTTCCCGATGCCCGTGGGAGATCGGGTACGTCTCCGCACGGGGTTGAGGGAAGCCATGATGTTCCCTCGTACTAGCCTGCATAGCTAGTAGAAGGTGTCCTAGATCACCAGGCGGCCCCACCGAGGCCATATTGGTAGCATTCCCATTTTGGAGCTAGCGCGCGTAAGTGGCGTATCCACTTCCATTCCGTCTTGAGTCCTGAGGGCCAGATGTGGTGGGGGGGCTTGTTGGTCTCCAGGTCTTGCCCTATGGAAAGCCCCACGGAGGCGCCGGGCGCCCTTTCGGGAAAGCTCGGTAACTACCTGGTCGTCAGAGGGGGGTTCAGTCTTCACTCTGTGAGGTTCTGAATTGGTAG
The DNA here is from genome assembly GCA_030765055.1 of Mantis religiosa. Taxonomy (NCBI): domain Eukaryota; kingdom Metazoa; phylum Arthropoda; class Insecta; order Mantodea; family Mantidae; genus Mantis; species Mantis religiosa. Next base: position 67,622,298 of record CM060957.1, on the reverse strand, counting down.
AGACCCTCGAGTTTTTATATATATTAGTGATTACCAACTATGGAAAGGGTATTCGGAAGGTGGACCACTTTTGTAGACATTGCTAGAAAATTATAAATATGTATTTTAGTTATTATGGAAATATCTTAAATATTTATTTTAATAAAAATCGTTATTCATATCTTAGAAAATCAAAATTTTTGAAAAATGTCCCTTCTAAAGTGTAGTCTGGCATGTGTATTTTCCTAGTAGTCTGTGGGTCCTTTTTTCTACAAGGTGCTGATTTACATACCAAGTTTAATCCATTTTTTGGGTGATAAGATACAAAAATAGTTCCATTTTACAGCCTCAAATATTCTCACCTCGCTTCAAATAACTCATTTACTAGGATCAACTAAATTTATCAGTAAATTCAATACTGTCATCTATTGTTAATGCTCTCACCCAAGCCTGCTCTAAGACAAAGTTCTCATGTTCACCTTTTAGCAGACAATAGTCTGCTAGTTTCTGTAGTTTCGATCTTATCAGACACTTTGTCATTATAAAAAACTAGTATTGCTTAGTCAATCATGTGATTATAGGTTTATCATTGGTTTTATTTACTTTTTCAGTGAAACAGTCACGTTTGTTCCCAAATGTTTATCTGCAAGTCCTTCTGAGGGCAGGCAGATGATGATTGCAATCAAAGAATAATTCCAGAAGCTCAATCACAGTGTAAGCAAGTATTTGGATGGAACGGAAGAACGCTAAGACGCAGTTAACTGTTAAAGGCACTGGGAGGTCCATAGGTTTCAAAAAGTCAATTTTTTGTTTTTAATGTTAAAAATATTATATAATTCTTCAGCTTTAAAATGACATATATAACATAGGTTGTCAGCTGGTATTAAAGTCCTTTAATTCGTCAATTTAAACATGCCGGCGAATTGATACGCCCACTTCCTGAGAATGGTGCTTAATCTTTGATCGTGATTTCTCAAAACCTTGATTTTTCATACTTTAGGTGCATGTTTTTCAAAAATATAACAGACATTGACACAAAATTTGTAGTGGTTATTTGTCAATGTTCCTTGTACACATTCGGCTTTAATTTATATTCATGTGATTTATAAAATGAATGAAAATAAATATTAAGTCCTTGAAAATATTATGTTTTTACTCAAAACTAATTAATTCTGCATTTGCATATTATAAACTATATGTGATTTTCATTTAGCCGATATTATAAAACTGAATCTTAGGTTATTTAGGATAAACCTTGGTGCATATAGCTTTAAATTCCTACAAGTAAAGTGCACCTGAAATATAGGGTGCAAGATTTCTTTCAGGACACACGGTGTGATTTATACCCCTTTTTCATGGACCTATAAAAACGTAATTTAAATATTATACAGTAGTTAATTACACACATCATTATACAGCAATCATACCGAATTTCAATTTCTGATAATGTTTAGTTTTCTATATATTCTAATGTTAATATTGGTAAAAATCAGCCTTATCAGGGTAAAAATAACCTCCCAGTGCCCTAAAAAGTGAAAATTAAGATCATTATAGCATTTATAAAAAGAATAACGGTGAATTCCAGTAATTCCAGTAATAAGAATAGCTAATTTTTTTATTAAGAAATTTGAACAAGATGACAGGATATAAAAAAGTAAATAGCTCATGTTATCAAAAATAAACGTGGATTTAAGCCAAAAAGCTTAAAAAATAAAGCATTCTTAAAGCGGGAAATAAAATCGGTTCTGAATAGTTTGATTTTAAAATAATTTTCTTATATTACAAACCGTATACGTATATCAATTATAAGAATAAACATTTTGTGTAACATCTTTTATCACTCACACACATACACACACTGCCAAAATTTGATACCGAATTTTGGTTCGAATGGCTTACTTCCTCTATTTATGGGTCAAGGTCTACCGCCCGAACGCTGAATCCTCTGCCTCCTTTAACGCAGAAACCTCATTGACAGTGCGTAGTGACGTCACGTAATCAACATGCCACGTCCTCGTGGATGTCAAGTGGCTCTTCAAATGATCCCCTAGGACCTATCAGACTGAGTGCATTCCGAACCAGCCTCCCTAAGGGGACTACAGTCCCAAGGGAGATACAGGTTCAGAGGCAGCTACTCTTGTGGAGTGATTTGAGCAAAACTATAAGTTTACCAAGCGGTTTAAAAGTCTGTTAAGTAATTTAATTGAGCCTCTATGCAGAAAAATATCTATGCTAACATGAAAAAATGCTGGAATATGTTGCATTAGAACAAATAGTTATCACTAGAAACATTAAATTACAATACAATTCACTTAACTCAATGTAATCATTCAAACCAATGCATGTTATATAACGTATGGTCTGGTTGTTTGACAAAACAATGCACTACACGTCGTACACCGGAGATATCCGTATGCTTACATTTAAAAAATGGCTATTATGCTGAATGAACAGAAACTGGGCAGAGGTTAGGGGATTTTTTCTAGAACAGTGTAGGGTTGTAAAACTCGCTTCACTAAATAAACTATCAATGGCTTTCTACTTCAATCCCAGCATTTACTTCCTTCAGTTCTAACACAATTAAGGTAAGATTTATGTGCTAGCAATTACTTTAGAATAGGCAAGACCCATTTTGATTTATTTCTTATCTAACTTAAAATATAATTCCTGTTGCCTTATTATGATAATATATGTATTATTAAAACCAGAGAGAGATTCCAAACGGTAGGTACATTATAAACTTTGAACCTTTATTTACATATTTTATAGATCATTAGGAAAACGCCTCAAGATACCGCGCACTTTCGCTTGCAGTTGTGGCAAACAGAATGCTCTGGAGGAAGGTCAAGACTGGCCACAGAAAATGTCTTGCACCCAAACGAAAGATAAATAAAAATGTTGATGGTCTACGATTGTTTGTTATCTTTTTCCATTATGCTCCAGTGTAGGCATTAATACCTATTGTCCCTGTATATTCAAAATGGAGGCTTCTCTGTATTAAACTGCCTGCTAAATTATTTTTAAGCAGAAAATGCATTTTTCTCTCAGTTTTTGTACATATACTAAAATATTATGACATAGGTTTTACTTAATTTGCATTAATCGTCACCTAAAAATATGTCAGCCACATCCTGTCAATGCGACCATTGAAAGATGATTTCAGAATTAGACTTGAATGATGGTTTTTCGATGATTGTTCATAATAGGATGTTCGGATGCAACACGACAAGAGTAACACATTCGGTCCTACCCTTACTTTACTCTTATGTCAATAACAACAGTGAACTTTTTGCCATCTCTTACTGGTAGCTGGATGCACAGTGGTTTATTTCAGTATTGTGACTGTGGGTTCGCGAAATAAAAAGTCCAATTGCACAAACTCAAAACGTTCTTTATTTCCACCGACTTACAGTTGAACACTTGCCAATTACACAGAATTACGTAATGCACACAATTACGATTCACCAGTTCGTCCGTTACAGTTCCACTGCACGCTCACAGTTACGTACACTCTTCCGATGCACGTACACAGTCTTCTCGTCCGTTCACTAGCACGGCGCTCCTACGCTGCTCGCCAAGCACTGACTGAACTCACTCACTGCAGCCCCCTTTATAGGGATATTACTGTTTCTCGAAGTCTCTCGTTTCAGTGAATCACCGCGAAGGTTCCAGACGGCAGGGGAAGGGGGAAGAGGCGGCCAGCGACCAGTGACACTTCCCTAATCATCCCCTCAGTTAGTGACTGAGATAAATGGGTGGGCGTAGGCCCGATGCCTCTGGTCCCCTACTCAGCTGCCGTTGGTCGTGCTTTCCGATAATTAGGTGACAGTATAAATTAATTCTATGTTTAAAATATTCAAACTGTCGTTGTATATAGAAGCATATCACTAGGAGTATGTTGTTGAATGATTCACATTGCAATGAACTCTTCTGTGTATTCATGTCCATGTGAACTATCTTAAAAATTAATTCCCATGTTTCAACTTGATTCTTCATTACAGCCACAAATCATTGATTAATGTAAAGTTTATCTCATGGAGCTTGGTTACGCATACAGCTTTGTTGTATTCCAGCCAAAATTATTCAAACATTAAAATTGCAATGTTTCTTAATAACAGCATGGGTATGATACAGAGTTACCTTGCAGTTAAATGTAAGTAAAGCTAAGGTAGTTAGGCGCTCCAATGAACTTATTCAACAAGTTATACATTACCTCACGATTCGCGTAGTTACGAAAAGTAAGCAATTGCCTGCAAACACACATGTACGTTAGATATGAAAATTACAAAGAGAAACGAGTTCTTAGAATTTAGCAAGCCGCAGAGTAACAAACATTCCTTCAGATGCAAATAAGACCTTTGGGTTATAGCTGTCATATAAGAAATTTGGTGTCGTATAAATGAAGAAGACAGTACTTATGCTGATAAAATAGCGTGCGATTCTAAATGCCATGTTTTCCGGATCTTATGCCCGATTTCACCAACATATGTTAAAATCGACGTTATCAAATGTAACGTAACAATTGTAACAGCGCTAACTAAAGCTGTTAAATTTCTTGCATTTCACCAACCTGCTTTCTGAAATTGTTAACAAACCTGTGTTAACGCCAAGAGACTTGTAAATATTTCAGCTATAGAAGGCTATGGATGAGTCGTATTTATTTTCCGAACGTACTGTGATGTGCTTTTGTTTTCATTTTCGTCTGCACATAGCTAAAATGGCGGATAAACAGTAAAGAAAAGCCATGACACAAATTTCTCATCGATGGAGAAAGAATTGTTAATTGTATTGGTGACGAGTATAAGGATATCGTGGAAAATAGGGGGACGGATGCGGTGAATGTACAAGAGCAAGACGTCACGTGGGAAAAATTGGAAACGAATTTAATTCAAATGTATGTGTAATTACTAGAAACGCGAAACATCTTCTTCAGTATTACGTAAATATAAAACGAGGTGCAAAGAAGTGCAAGTGACGAGTGACTTGAACGTTTCAAGACGGCAGGTGGTCGGTGCATTATCCACGTAACTAAGTGAATTATAAAATCGCAAAGTTTTTAATACTTGAAGGAAAGGCGAGATCGGCATATGCCTTTCGATGCATGTTCTAACTCAGTATTACGTAGATTTAAGATCAAGGTTCACAGGGGCTATAGCATCAGAAATGTAAATTTTAACAAACTTCTGAAATTTAATTTTCATGGATGTAGATATATGCATTCCGTTATATATCATTCAGGACCTTACACGTCACCCGTTGATTCCAATTTGCAGCGCTGCTTTATGGAGCGAACAGCTAAGCTAAACAGAGAGATGGCAATGCGGAGGAACACAATTTCATGTGTTCACATGCATTAGACAAAGAAACACTCTAGTCGCTAAATGCTCTCTGTCGCTATAGTTGAGGTCACTGTAATATCATCTAAATGCAGACCGAGCATTTAGCCATACAATCGAGATAGATGAATCTAACTGCAACACCATCATTAGATTCCCCCCTCGTATTTCACTGCCGAGCTGTTAAAGGGATAGCATGACTTGATGTACACGATTGGTTCTAATTTAGATGGATTACGTCCTTGGGCAACGACCGCAGTTCTCAGAGACTTGGGTGCGCTTGGTAAAGACTGTTTACATAATTGTGACTCATCTCTGCTCTGATGTCATTTGTCTTTGTGGAACTGTTTAAGCAGCCTAGGGTTGTGGTTTGGAAATGTCAAGACGGAGTTCACTAATTAGATCGTCTTTATTCTGTAACGCGATCTACTATTGTGTTTTCTCTGAAAAAT